>LR737398.1:5043755-5065922 GCA_902655005.2 Marronus borbonicus | reverse complement strand
GTCCTGGAGCATCTAGGAAAACAACAAAAGCTGAAGATTTGAGAATTGTATTTTTAAGCAAACGCAATAGAAAATTAACAGCGCCACAAATAGCAGCCGAAGTCAATCGCGACCGTGAAGAACAAGTTTCGGCGAGTACGGCAAAACGTCGACTTCAACAAGCGGACCTTCATGGACGCATTGCCATTCGAAAACCCTTATTACGTCGGGGCAACAGAGCAATACGGCTACAGTGGGCCCGTTCTCGTCTAGATCGGTCGTTAGATGATTGGAAACACGTGCTTTGGAGTGGCGAGTCAACGTTTGAAGTTTTTGGGCAAAATCGACGAGTTTATGTCCGAAGATCTAACACCGAAAAGTGATCCCGAACTGCATTGTGCCAACAGTGAAGCAAGGGCGTAGTTCTGTGTTAGTGTGGGGATGTTTCTCCTTTGCTGGGACGGGAGATTTGTGCAGAGTGCAGGGTGTAATGAGGATGGAAAATTATTTTGCAATACTCCAGAATCATGCAATGCCATCAGGATTGCGTATAATACGCCGTAACTTTACATTCATGCATGACAACGACCCAAAACACACTGCGTTAGTGTGTAAGAACTATCTAAAGGAGCAAGAAGAACAGCACACCCTGAAAGTAATGACATGGCCCCCACAAAGCCCAGATTTGAACCCTACAGAGTTGTTGTGGGATGAACTGGACAGCAGGATCCGAAAAATATGCCCAACTTCACAAGAACATTTACGGAATATTCTGCAACATGAATGGATTAATATTCCACAATCCGTTTTAACAAAACTTATCGAAAGAATGCCTAGAATAGTTCGAGCGGTGATTAACAGCAAAGGAGGTTTTTCCCATGAAAAAAAAAATAATGTTCAGTATGTTATATTAGGCCAGAATAACTTTTTATTTATTTATTTTTGCCTTTTTTACCTGTACATGCAATAATTTTACATTTTGTTTTTAGTGTCGTTTGTTTCTGTAACCTTTTCATGTTTTTTACCAACCGACCGAACTTCTCTGAACAGCAGTGTACATGAAAAGAATAGTAAGTAATATATTATCATTCTATGGAATGGTTTGTTATAGTTTTTTTGGAAGTTCTTCCGCGTAGAAAAATATAATTTGAGTATGTTTTTATCTGCTTATGCCAGTCATCAGTTGGAACAATCGAAATAAAGGCATCGACTGCGTCTTCCGGTGGCTCGAGCTGTTGACCTCGCAGCCCGTAAAAAATGCATCTGGACTGTACGGAGGATTACCTAACAATCGTCTCTTGAGCATACTTGCATTATCATGATGGAGGATGATTCTTCTGTCTTCTAAAGGAAATGTAGCAACATGGCCCGGAATTTGAGACAAAAGTTGCAATCATTTTCTTCGACACCCTTCAAGAAGGGCTTCTATTCATCTTGAAACTCAGCGAATTAACGTTTGGTCTTTGGTTCATCGGAATAAATAGGCCTAACCTCTTCCGTTGTTGAACCGATTCAAAGTTTCTCGACTGATTAACACGAGCCGGCTTTTGTTATTCAGTTGAAAGATGTCGGATCCGATGGGAAACTAACTTTCTCAAAGCCGATTCATCATACAGAATTTTTTGTATCGAGCTTCTTGAAATGCTTAAGGATGTCTCAATCTCGCTTGATCAGCTGACGCTCAACGGCGAAGTTCTGTTGAGTGACTGCTGTCTTTGATGGTCCTATCATGAGGTCGTCGTTGAAACTGGTACGTCCACGTCGGAATTCGCAGTACCAGCGTGAAATTGTCGACGGATATGGCGCTTCATTACCAAAAACAGAAAATAACGTTGTTGAGGTGAAAATATTCTTGGTTCAATTCGATTTTTCGAGTAACTTGTGAGTTTTAAAAATTCACTGTAGCGAAATCATTTGCTGTGTCTTGATGAAACTTTGGATTTCAATAAAAAGCTTAGCGACTAAAAATTGAGTCCTTTATTTTTCTTTGTGTCTCGTCTCAATAATATTTACTCCTTCGATTGATCCTAATTTGGAAGACGTTTACATATCGTGTGCGGTACTTCATTGCATTCAGAAAAAATCTCTTAAGAGGGCCAAAATAAATAAGGTCAACTTAAAATGTTGAGGCTAGGATAGACTTTGCAAAAAAAAATTTGCAAAGCTTAAATTGGTTCTTTAAGTGCTAATAATTTAACCATCTCCTCAAATACGAAAGTTATCGCCTCTCTCTTTAGTGGCTGAGTCTTACAAGTTTTCAAAAAGAAAAAATCTTCATAAATTCTTGTCGACCATGTTACATCTTCATCTCGTTTCAGCGTTTGAAAATAAAAGAAGTGTCAATTTGCGCACCATCAGCGGCTTATTCGCTCGTATTCATCGAAATCATGTAACGCTGCGTAGAAATCCATGTCGTACAAGCCGTATCGTTTTGATATCGCCCATCTTTTACATACATATTGCATGTATATGCCACGTTCTGCGCCGGTACCCCCATGAATATATACATTAATATGGTCGCACGTATAACATACCGTATGCAAATGTCTGACAGTAAAGCTGGACCCTTAATTAATACGAAGAACTGTGTATTGCCGGGGCCGCCGTACGTCGGTGGACGGTTGTCAGACGTGCCCCGGACTATTAATAATTCATAGGCGCGATATCGAACCGATAGATCTTTATGGATACTGAAGTCAAACGACTATGTCACGACACAGCGACTGCCAAAAGATCTGGACTGTGGATGAGTTTACAAAATAATTCGGCAAGAGCAGAACTCGCTTTACTAAGTTGCAAAGACGTCCAATTTTGATGAAGCTTATAGACCTAATGGCGATAGACTTGTTAGACTTCGTGTCTCCTTTGATGGATGGCTTGAGCTCATTTTAAGATGGTAGTCTTTGATAGTATATGCAATATAGAGTGGAAAGTGAGTATTTAATATTACTTTTAATGCCTTTCCAGAATATTCTGTAAAATCGCTATTAACTTTCCGAATTCATTCCTATTCTTTGGGATCTTTTGTAGACGTGTTGGTTCTTTACCTCTTTTAATTATGTCAAAGTTTGTTAAAGACAAAAATTCGTAAAGGTACTCACCTCTTTCGTTTATATCCGAGCTTCCTCGTGCAACGTGGTGTACATTCGCGTCGTAACCCAAAATAGGCCATCAACACCACTTCTTCTGCTGTAACTAAATCTTTGGAAATAAGTTTGCTTATGGCATCTAGGGTTTTCCTAAAATTATTGGTTGACTTTCTGAAATCTTTGTAATTTAGGCTTCGGCTTGGAGCTCTTAGGCCTCATCGTCATTTGGCCCAACTTGTAGCTGATCTAAACGTCAGCTTTCTCAAGGTTTTCGCCATGGTAAGGTGAACACTTTTTCTCTTTGTCGCCATCTTCAGTACCCTCAGTTCAGGCCTCCGGTTCGGCCTTTAAGTAGCCTGAAGATTCTTTTGTTGTTGTCCCTCCACACTGTCACTTAGAATGGTTGCCTTTGGTCTAGGGCTTTTAACTTAGCTCCCCACCGTGGTAATATTTTCCTCTAGCCGCAACGGCTTTGTTAGTGCAATTTACCGCAAGCTACCCCGTTTTGAAGATAGTGCTTAAAAATTTCGATATCACGGTCTCTTCTTTAGTGTTGTCGATCTTGAGGAGTATTTCCTCTACATTAGGTCCATTGAGAGGTTCACCTCTGGATAATCGTCCTCCTTCATTGGCTGTAGGGCTTTCTGCTGGGCTTCTTCAAGTTTGAGTTTTTGCTTTATCAAACACTTCCTTGCGGCACCACTGATCCGCTTCTTATCTTTTGCTAGTTGGAACTATGTGATAGGCTCTTCTAAGTGTACGCTTGCAGATGCAGATGCTGTGTCGCTGTCGCAAGAAGTAGAGGGAATTGAAATGTCCTTTGCGCTTGCTGCAGGACTTGGTAGGAGAGGAATTTCTTCCTCTGATGCACTCGGTGTGGCATATGACTCATGGAAAGAAGTCCAAAGATGGGAGTCATTGACAGTCGGAAATAAGTGGTCATGAAAACTTCTCTTGCAACAATTCAGTGGTCTCACGAGATATGTTACTTCAACCCCATGAGCCCAAATACCCCACCAAGCAGTGACTTTTTCAGCATGGAGAAGCAATTTTCTATTCCACTAAGCAGATTTGAGTTGTTGAGCAAGCTGAATTTTGTAAACCTTCAAGTAAAGATTGTGGCCGCCACGCAGCCATTTGAATGGCCGAATTCTTGAGAACATCGTGGAACAAAAGCGTTAGGATTATCTGTACTCTATTGTACTCGTCTGCCAATGAGCCTCTTTGTTCAAGTAGATTAGTGGATTGTGTTGAACGAAAGGTGTACTCGTTGTTGTTAAAAAAGATGCTCAACCTAGTTGCCAAGTAATGTGCAATTGTCGCTATTGTTCAGGAATGCCAAGATTGAATCGAAAGTTCATTTCGACACTGATTTACGTGCGGAAAAGTGCGTTTCTCGTATGCAAAATTGGCTACTTAAACCAAAAGAAAAAGAAATAAAATCCATTTTGTGACCAAAGTTTTGAGATCTTCTGTATATGTATATCTGGATAAAACTCCTAAATGTATGCGCATACATTTTCCTAGGCGAAGGGCGGGGTATTTTTGTGATAGAGGCGGAACTCTTTTTCGTACGACAGGGTGTCATAACAAATGAACATAGATTGGCTATTAAATTATTAATATAACGTTATGCCGCCGAATATATCTTTATTGTAGACCATAATAGATCTGTCTTATATGCATTTATTTATTTACGTGAATATGTATTAAGTTTTATTACATATAAATTTTCTGTTCAATCGAAGTGGTTAGAAATTAATAAAAACCACCCTCTTTCTATAAATTGGAATATTTCACCTAAGATAAAAGGTTGGCATTGACTTTTTGACATTATCTTACATCTGTTAGTTTGTTGTTGAGCTTATCTTAAAGTACTAAAAATTTCACATCTTAGTGAACTTGCGTTAGCCTCTTCCTGCATAAGATCAGCATTTAAGACTCATTTAAGGTAATGATCTTCGCGCAGCTACAGATTGTATCTATTCCGACAGTTACAAAAAGGCTGCACGGATTTGGTTTGAGGGCCAGAAGAAGTGCCTGCTATTTACGAAGCAACACAAGGCAGTGGACTCGAAATTGAGGAAGATGTTTTTTTCTCTGACGACTCCAGATTCGTGCCACATCATTCTGATAGCGAGAGAGTTTTAATTTGAAGAAAGCGTGGAGAAAAATATCTCGAAAGCTTTGGGGTGGCAATATCTTTAAACGGTCAATTCGCAGAATGCAGAGAGGTATAGGGACTTGTGCATTTTGGATGAAATTTTGTATTTGTGGACGGTAGTGTTCGTCCTTACCTCATTCTAATTCTCCAGACCGCAATTGTATCGAGAATCTTTGGGGCAAACTTGCGATCTCATCCTCGACACTAACTGATGATGAAAGAGATGCTTAGCTGTGTCGCAAGCACGAGAAGGGTCTGAAAAATACTATAATTAAAATTGCCATATTAAAGCTGTTAATTACGTTAAAAAAATACTGACATAATAATACATAATTTGCTATATTTCAGCCATTTTTTTGTCTTGTTTTTGTAAAAGAATAGATTTTGTAAATATATTTTTTTTATTAATGTACCACTTCAACTGAACAGCAATTTATATTTGAGATAGATGAGAGAGAGAGATACTTTATACTCTTTCAATTTGAAACTGACAAAATAACAGAAGTAATTATACCAAGTCCTAGCGACAATTTTCAATTACAACAAATTGAAAAAAATGTTGAAATATATTTTTAGTAATACTGGTTATCAGGGCAATAATTTGCCTTAACAAATTAATAAAGCCTCAATCTCAAGAAGAGATTCAAACGATTGTATGTGGTGCTGTAGCTTGGTTTAATTCAGGACTATTTGTCTATTTATTTCATTCATTTGTCTTGTATGTATTTTTTTTTCTTTTTCCTTTCTATTATCTGCAGGCAGAGTTGTAGTTTTTAGGCATTAAGTTAAGATATATTATGTCATATACATCCAGGTTTTTTTTGGGAAGAGCAAGGTCAGTTACAACTGGCCTTGACCAAAAATGTTTTCTTATTTTATGTGTTTTGATTTACTATAGGATGGAAATAAATCATTATTATTATTATTATTATTAAAACATTGTAAGAAGAAAGAACAATTCTGAGCTCAACCTTCATTTGGAGATCAATCTAATGAATCTGAAATTGGAAGATCTTCAAATCGCGAATCACAAGTTGGATCAGTTGGACAGCACATTGACCAGGTTTTAGGTAAACCACATATACTTCGATACCAGCAAGTATAATCGGCACGGTTTTACTTTACAAACTTTTGAGGTGGCGTTGCGTCTGGCGATTGTTCAGGTGTTTCAAATTCGATCAAGAATCTCGCAACAAAGACTGCTGCATCCACATCTTCAATCAATGCTCTACCCAATCACCCTGTACAACCATTCAACGAACATAGCCCTTGACCAACTATAGTGACAGACAATCAGTGAATACGTTGCAAAGAGTGAAAGAGTGTATCGTAAAACAGAGAACTAAATACCCTTTCTTCTTTTACTTTGATTTTATTTTATTTATTAATATTTATTTATTATTTATATTTATACACGACAACTCAATCATAAATGGAATGTCAGAAATCATAATTTTTTATTAATTAAAGGCGACGTGGATGCTTTTGATCAGAAATGTTCCTGCTCCGAAGTTGGAAGAAGAACCAAACGTTAGCCGCTGCCAATATGGTTTCGTATAATGGATATCGCAGGAATCAACACGTAAAGTGTGTATAAAGACGCTGAACCAATCTACAACTTCGACTTTCAAAGTCCGCAAGTCGAAACCAAGCAAGTAAATATCGCGGATACTTTTCGTACACATCATCTTAATCTAGAGAGAGAGATGATTTTGTTGATGTTTTATTTATTTATAATGTTCTTTTCGAACTTTCGAAATTAAGGATTTGGGCGTCATTTTTAACGCAATATTACCGTTCGATTTACATATTGTATAAATCCGTTGATCAGTCTCTAAAAAATTAATTTTTCTTATAAGAACGTCTTAACATTAGGTTTTTTCCTTTTTTTCCTTTTCTTCCTTTTCTTTTTCTTTTTTGAAACTGAAGTATTCGTCTATTGTTTCTATCATATATTTTAACGGCATATATGATTGGCATGCTTCCTATAGACTCTCTCCTTGAAACACAACAAATGCGTTCATGAGACACCAATTCGTACCATAACTGGACTAGATTTGCTATTGCAATTGTCGAAGAAAGGGCCGAAGAAAGGGCGAAGAAGGGGCGCCATCATGATGGTAGAGAATTTTTTCTCCGCTAAGTGGGGCTTTGCTTTCGTTTCTCCAAATAATCAATTAAAATCGTGCCTCCCGAATTTCAAAAAATCGTCGCCGATGGAATCGTCTTCGCTTCCTTTGGTATACGTTCGCCAGGGAAACCCCGATTTGGCGATTGACTTTTTGTTTTTGCCTTGCAGTGGTGCATCCATGTCTCATATAACGCCCATGTAACATGTCAAAATATTGTTTTCTTGGGGATTGAACAAAAAAAAATTACTTTGAAGCCAGCACGCTAGTAGACGCAGGACCCATTTCGCCGACACCTTTCTCATACTCCCACAGGCTTGTGCATGCGCTTTACCATTCGAACAAAGAAATCGAATCACTGACCGGAATCGTCCTCTCCAAGCCTGATTCCACAAATACTGTTGTAGACTTGCTCACTTTCAATAACTCCTAAAACAGCAGCCCTCAATGAATCTCCACGAAATTTTAACGCTACTGAAGAATAATACTCCCAGTCGGTAATGACGCAAAATACCATCTGTCCCCAAACATGGGTACTTCTTATACCATCCTCGTATAAGAGTCAACGCGCCTCGAACATCTTTAAGCTTACCAACTTATCGTACGATCAGTTTGATCAGCAATGCTGAGAAGATACTTCCTCACATAAACCTATGATTAATTATCACTCTGTCTTTTAGTCAACGTTATCTCTTACATATTTGCCTTTACCGATATTCTATTCTCAGTCAAGACAATTTATTATGGATGATTCCTTTGATCAAAATTTATTAATTTTTTTAAATGTTGACGGATCCAAACTTCAATTTAAATTATGCTACGACATAATCCTCACTGTTCTGGCACTCGACGTAAGTCACACATTTGTTTTCAAAAAACAAAAAAAAAACGAATCCCACATTTTAGAAACAGAAAAATACGAATCACGAAAGCGTTCTGCTTCAGAATCAGGCAAATAATGATTTATTTGTCGAACGGCGGGCGCACCATCCATGCTGGGGGTGTTTCGATCGAAGCAATTGGCGAGTTGTCGGGTCAAGCCCTTCGGGTCGTCCAGGTTCGTTGATTGAACTTGGGCACGCACCTTCGAAATATATCAAAGCGGCTTTTACGGTCGCAAAAATGTTGATGGCATGCACCTTCCTAGAGGCGGATAGCGAAGCAATAATAATAGAGCGGATAAAACGATATGTGAGGTTTTTGTGACTATAATTTGCTTTGATTTAGGAGAGAATATTTAAGAATGGGTCGTTTTATGCATATTATGTGCGGTATATAGAACTATCTATGCCTAATGAGGCTATACTAAGGCCAATAATAATAGAACTAGCTTGGAATTACTTATTAATAGTGAAACGTACGTTATTAGTAGTGAGGAGATTTCAACGTTAATTTTAGTTATTTCGATTAATTTTAAGCCTATTTCATATCTTCTTCCTTAAGTTTAGCAGATGCTGGATATGGCCTAGTGAAATGTTGGTATCATGTGCTGATTTGCACAAAATGTATTCTGCCACCTTCAGGTCTTTCTGCCGTAGAGTGTTGGCGTGGCAAGGTTTTGTTCAGCTTATGAAATCAGCCTTCGTGCCAGACTTTATCGAAGGCCTGGGCTACATCTAGGAATATTGTAGAGCAGACTTTCTTTTCCTCGAAGGACTTTTCAATGTGATTCGTAATTCTGTGTACCTGATCTATTGTTGAATGGCTTTCTCTGAACCCAAACTGGTGCGGAGGGATTAGGTTCTTTTCCTCTCTTAATTCAATTGATAATTTATTTGTTAGCTATAACTTTATCCGATTTTTTTTTAAATATGAACCTATCAATTTTCTTCAAGTAGGATTGAAGGAGGAACATGTAAAGTAAGATAAGTGGACATTAAATGATGGTTAGGCGTCATTTAAGAAAAGCAACTTTAGCCATTTAAATGTTCCAAGTTACAAGTTGGCAGTGACGCAATCGATCTACAAGACCCTGTAGAGCATTTCCCAAAAATTCTGGTAATTCGGTCTCGTAAATCTTCTATGTTATCGGGTTTATCTTTATACATCTTGAACTCAACATACTCCCCCAAAAACGGTTTTAAATCTGAAGCTTGGACTGGCTACTCCATGTGTTCCTTACATTTATTTCATTGTTTTCTCCTTTATTGATAACGATCATCGTGCTCTTTTCCGCATTGATTTCTATTTCCATAATGGTAGCAAAAAAAAACAAAAAACAGCAAAATCTTAAGTGCTTAAGTACTAATCATCATCAGTGCACGCTCACCAAACAGAAAATCGATACCCCTCAAGCAGGATACAAATCCTTTAGATTTTCCAGTAAATTTGACAAACACAAAAGGCGACTATAGCCCCCTTCTTAATTTCTCGCCACGACATTTAAAGAAACCTTTCGAGTATGCTCATGCTCATTTTTCCGTCATTAATCCTACTCCAGATTCAAGAGCATGCAGAGTTTAACCATCCCCTTCTTTCTTCGCCTGCAATAGACGAAATGGCAATTTTCCAGCTTAATCGGACGTTGCGTCGAATAGCATCGTTAAAGTAAAGGTGAGAAGCACTTACCGCCTAGATGGCTGCTCCGTATCGGATATAACGGTTGCGATTCAAATGCGAAAATTAGAACGAACGTACACACGAGTCTTTTGTAGCGAATCGGCGTTTAATAGAAATGGAAGATGCGGCGAATGGTAAATGATGATAACCGCATTAAACGGGGCCGCGAGATATCGAGCCCTCGAAATTCCTTGCAATCGAATGGAATGGAAATACGCTTCTAGATGGCGTACGTGTTGGAAATTTCCAGAAACGCTTGTCGATAGAGTCGATTGCAGTAATGTTGCCAGGAATATTCTAGGAAAATCTTTTATTTGAAGTATCTTGTACAAGGTGGGCCAAATTCGATACTTTTAATAGGGAACTTGGAAATAGGAAAAAACTGACCTAAGCTTCTGGAGCTTTTTCTGCCTTGTTGAACTCTTTTATTTGCTTATTTACCACCATCCATGGCCATCTTAAAATAATGTGAAATGAAGAAAAACAAATAATTTTTAAATTATTTGTTTTTCTCATCTCTCACTGCTGTCCAGATGAAAGCACTGCTGGGAGTTACTGGAGCAATGGGCAGCACAGGAAGCCATAGTGAGTCTTCCCCCGCTAGAGCTTTTTGTGATCCTTAGAGCACACTGATATTACGGGGACGGGACGAATTGAAAATTTCAATACCGAATAGAGACCAGACACGTAGTAATTTCAATGGTCCTGATGACTGGTTTACAGATGTATCGCGGCTTAGGAGCCGGCGATTCTGAACTGACCCTTAGACAGAGGAGGAGCTTGGGAAAGCACGGAATTGTTTTCTCGGCGGAAATATATGCAGCTGCAACTTGCTTTGAAGTTATTAAAAAGGTAGGCTGCGGGAGGAAGAAAATAAACAAAATGACTGATAGCCAGGCAGGCATCAAGGCGGTTATGAATCCTATTACAAGGTCAAAACTCGTAAAGAACTGTGTAGGTAGTTCCTCAATAGCCTGGTACAAGACAATAAACTGGGACATAGAGACATTAAGGGCAACATGTTAGCCGACGAATTAGCCAAGATGGAATCCATGTGTGGTATCAAAAGGGATTCCACTAGAAGGAAGCTATGGCTAAGTACGAGTAAAAAAATGGAGGTACTGAAGGCCAGCTCTACACCAAAGCTCTATTAGGCAATGGAGATGCTTTTTCTGTCAACCTAATTAGGCGCAATAAAAGAGAAATTAAGACCATTACCGGTTGATAACTGGACATTGTCCTTTGAAAAACCAACTATGACACAAGTCGAGTAAGTGAACTTTGGTGTAGAACTACAGGAGGAAACGGGTTTGTACTTGTGAGGAATTAATGGTATTTAGGCAGAAGTATTTCGAGGATCTATCGGAGTCTTCGAATCTTCCGGGCAAGAAAATAGAAGACACGAAACTGCTCGAGTAGAATTGAGAATTCCATTGGGGTAGGTACAAAGAGCTTTAAACTCAAGTGCCTAGACCATTGGCGTTCAACCAAAACTGGATGAATGAGAGAAATTACATATATATTGACGTGACTCATGTCTGTACAAGCCTAGCGTTTAAATAATTATTATTGTTATTATTACTAAAAAAAAGAAGAAAAAAATACGATTGCTCGGTTTCGAGCCTCGAGATCATAATAATCGTTTGCTGACGAATAGCGTCAGATAACCAAGTAAGCGCATTTCCAATAGGACTACGCAGACATTTTCAAGCTCCAACAAGATTTAGAAACAACAATAAAGCATCCGGCCGTAATTTTTAGCACCGTGCACGGTCAGCTCCTTCAAAGCGTCTTTTACAGCATTCAGCCCCTGCATTCGGCCCTGTATCGCGCGCGTATGTACTACATTACAAGGCTTATTGTCGTCGATTGTTGCAGGTCGTATTATGTGCACCCTGTAGCCCTCATCGTGCCATCGAGCATAGTTACGGGGATGGCCGTTAGCGATGCGTTGCGCGTCAGTCAATTGTCACCGCTCCGGAACTGGCATTGTGCATTCGCAACCGGAAACGAGCGCCGTGCAGTCCGGAATTCGAAACGATTCCCTCGCCTCGACCACCCAGAGCACGCGAAACAAGAGACGGAGGTACGGAATAAAGACGAGACGACGGCGCTGACGACGATGTTGGAGATGAGGTCTCAGATAAATAGGGGTTTTTCTCGAATGTTAATTAGCGTACAATGCCTCTCTTTTTTTTTTTGGATGGCAGCGACGGGAACAACAAATAAATACATTTAAAGAAATTACGAAAGTAATTTGAAACATATAATAAAGAAGGTAAAAATGAATGCTACAATTAGCAAGTAGCTATTTGACAGCATTATACTTAAATAAAAGCACTCGTAGCAACGCTAATGGGGCTTTCTCTTCGCTTTTGCTTGTGAGTGGATGATACCAAGAGCATCAGGGATGCGTGCAGCACGTAAAATAATGAATCTACAAAAAAAGCACTTCGGAGGATAAGAAACAAAAATAAACAACTGGAATGGATTTGCCACAAAAGACTTGCAGCATTAATTAAAAATTTAAGAAAACGTCTCAGTATATTTAAAACCACGAAAAACACATGCTGAGGCTTCCTTACATACATTGTAAATATGTGAGCCCCAATTGAAAGGCTTATTAATATAGTAAAGACAACACACGTTGAATAAGCAATGCCCTAAAACTAAGACATGCTAAAAATATGGACAAATAGACGAAAGGGTCTCTTGATATAAAACATGCGCAGCCTTTCGCTCTAGTGAAAACCTCGTAATTATTTTTTTCTGAAAAAAAACAGGTTTTTTGTTTCTTATGTGAAGTTCTTCAACTTCCTGATCTACCTAGTGATCGATATAGAACGCGCGTTGATATTTATCCTTGGCCCGACTATATTTATGGAAAGCTCTGGAAACGACGATAAACAGAATCCAGTGAAGCCGCTGTTGACGAAATGTAAAATCTCGTTTCGGAATCGTATTCACACGCTTGTCCTTCTCTCTTTGCGTAAGGATTCGTCGCGGTGTAATGAAAAGGCGAAGCACGTCGAATCGCGACACCACTCCCAGACTATTAGTCGAGTGCACCACCCTCGAAATATCCACCAGCTATTGCTCGTCCCGTCATTACGACGGACGATGCGACGCGACGACCCGCTCGTTCGTTGATGGGATCGCGTGCGGACCGGTTTGAATGTCGTCGGATGGAGCAAACAAAACGTGCTTAAGGCGTACCTAATTGGCGACGAGAAGGATGACTAATCGCGTTAGTTATTTGTAATAGGGGAGGTTTTCGCTTCTCGGCGTAAGAATGCAAATGTTACATTTGGATGTTTAATAATAATAATGTCAATCACCAAGATGAGTTTGCTGTAAATAAATTATAATAAATAATGGTAAGACACAAAATCTAGGTTTCTTCGCGACATATTCGAGCAGGTTCGCGTCGATAACTTCCCTGGATATTTTTATCGTTTACTCGTTTGATTTCGTTTGGATGTAGCGAAGATTTAAGCCGCCAAGTCATCCTCTCGCTTTGCTATGAAGAGGCTAAAACATGACGCAGCGAGTGCAGCATATTATTTTGCGAACGTTCACTCTTTACTGTGTCTCCTCTTCTGGGAGACTCGCAAATAAAGCCATCAGATTTCTGTGCAATATTGAGTTTAAAGATAGCCGCAAGACTTATTTTAAAAGGGAAAAAATTCTCAACTTTCCATCGGCTTTTATCTTCACAGCTGTCGTCTATGTCCGCCAGAATTTTCATAGTTACCAAACCAGAGGAAGAAATGAAATTAGAAGGCCGTGTCACAAACTGACGAGTCCCTGTGTTTCAGCTTAGGAAATAGAGAACAACAGATTTTCTCCAAATGCGGGGCCGATTCACCTTTCGTCACTCCGCCGATTGTGCTTTGACTTCGCTGGTCAACGCCGAAACTTCTACTTATTTCGTTTAAAATGCTTCAACGAGGCTTTGGAAATGTTCACTCGAATGCATTTTTGGCCGTAAAGAGAGCAAATGCGGCATCTAACACACGGTTAGCCATTCCATGCCCAAATATTCAGTCAATATATGACAAACACGTTCTTTCGAGATGACCACAAGCTTTACCCTTCTTAGTAGAAATGTCTTTCGGGTGATGTCGTGTAGTTAATATTTTACTTGAGGTTTCGCTGACCATGCTGTCAGCTTCTCCAGAAGATTTCTAAAGAGTCCTTAGAAATCTTCTGAAGAAGCTGACCGAAAAGACCGAAAGACATTTTTACTATGGATTACGGTCGTGAAAGCCTACACTCAACTTTACCATTCTTGTAATTTTAATTCGACAGTCGCCTAGCGCCATTTGGTGAACTTTTCCGTTGTTATCGGTAGTGGTTGGAGTTTTTGACCACTCCGCCTAGCTGCTTAGCATTAAATTTGCAAAAGGATTTTTTCCACGCATGCGCAATTATATGACCAGGATATTTGTTCAATTTTTCAATTGGTAGTTTCTTGTTTATCAAATTTTTTGTATATTTTTTCCAATTTGCGCAAAAAATTTTTTTTAAAACGTAAATTATCTAAAAAAAGATAAAAAGCTAAATTGTGTTACAACATCTATAAAAAGGGTCATATTAAACGTCAAAAAGCTCGAAAATGTTGCTAATTTAATAAAACACCTTCCCTTATAACTCCGTCATCCATTAGCTTAATCCAAAAAAAGATATTAGTTTCCATCAACGTTGACGGATAGCAACACATCACTGTTCATTTTGATCAAGTTGAACGTCCTAGTTAAAGGCTGGCCATATCAATCAACCGGCGGCGTTCATTTCCTCGGGTTACAAAAATCTTACTAAATTAAATTCTTTCCATTTCTTATTTAAAATGAAACATTCAAATATCCTTTTATGGCTAAAATCGTAGCCCGAATATGCTTATATATGCTTATAACATATGAAGAAGACAACAGCGAACGCTAATTACCTATTTTCTACGAAGGACCACACCTCAAACAGGAGCTTTCCTATCCCTAAACGTCTCATCGTTGGTAGAAGTAGATTCGTTCGAATTCAATTAAATGGATTGAAACATTTGTACAAATTAGGCGGTACATGCGAGTTTCTAATAAGCGGCGTGCACGGAGGGTACTCTTGTTAGTACGCCGCAAACTCTTCGGGGTTTGATTAATTTTCGTTAGGAGTGGATGTTATTAACGCGCGATATACGAGAAGGTCCTTTATTAACGCTTTAATTTTCATGTTTCATGTACCGGGTGTTCGTTTGAAAATTTCCCACCCTAAATTTCTGAAAATTTCCAGAAACACGTAAGAAGTGCATGTTTGAGTTACGTTCTTATGTCGATTTTGCGTTTGTTGATTCAAATTTTTTTTTACAGAACATTAAAGTAATGGTACGAGCGAAAAACAGGCAACAGCATAGCGGATACATCAGTTGTTGTTTGTACAGTGAATTACACAACGTCTGCCTTCCAAAAATAAGCATTGAAATTGTCTTGTTCTTTTTTATTTTTATGCTTTTTATAATTATTAAAACCGTCCGGTTTGAAGGCTGATACGATAACGTGATGTTGGGGGAAAATAAAAATCGACAAGATCTATTTAGTGAGACATATGCTTACATTATACGAGGGATGTTTCCAAAGTTCTGGGAATTTAGCTATAATTTTTTTTATTTTGTCAATTTTCATCAATATTACACTAATTTTTTACCCCATCCTCAAAGAACCTTTTCGATGTCTTCGTCCACTTATTAGTTAGTTAAACACTCAAATCGAACATCCCGTTAAAGTTTTTTCAAAATTGGGAACAGATGAAAATCAGTTGGTGCGAAATCCGGTGAATAAGTTGGATGCGGAAGCAATTTCCATCGTAGATCGTTCAAAACATTTGCCTTTCTTGCGGTATGGCGTCTAGCATTATCCTGTTGCAATAACGGACGCTTATGCAACTTTCCAGGCCATTTTCTGACAAGTGCCTGCCGCAATGGTCCGGATAATAAATTCGAATAATATTCTACGTTGTAGCACCTTTCGGCAGATAATCCATAAAAATAATCCCTTCGCATTCCCAGAATACAGTAAGCATTACCTTTCCAACAAATGGAACTGCACGCGCCTCCAGTGGAGGCAATTCCTCCGGTTTACGCCATTCTTTGGATTGACTTTTGGTCCCAGGATTGAAATAAGGTATCCACGTTTCGTCAGTGGCTATCATCCGTTGCCAAAATACATCAACGTAACGGGCTAACAGCTCTTACAGTTGACGACAAATGTCAGATCTATTGAGTTTCTGTACCGTTCCCAAGAGTCTTGGCACCCAGCGGGCTGAAACCTTGCTTACGCCCAAACTCCTTCCAAACGTTAAATATTTTCTGAAATTCTCTTTCCACAAAAAGAAAATTATTGCTCTTTGAGATTTAACTGCGTCTTCCATGGTTACAAAAAACAGTGCTACGAAAACGCGTCTATCTCAGTCGAACACCTGACTCAGACTGAACTATATTGCGCTGGATAGCTGTAAAAACGGGTCAAGACTTGTCTATCATCAATGCAATAATTTCTTGAAATAATTCTTAAACGCAGCAGGAACAATATCAGCCACTTGGATATTAACGCATTTTTGGAGGCTAATTCTTTCACAAGCTCTCGTTTGATATCCCAGCAATATATTAAAGGCAGACACTGCTCGTATTGCTAATTTTGAGTAAGAGCGAAGAGAAAAATATAATTTTTTTATTATTAATGTAGACTTTTTAACGTTCTAAATTCCCAAAGAATTTAATTTAATTCTATAAATTAATTTATTTTTCCTTGGAAATGGGCTTTTTATTGAATCTTATCTATTTTTCTTAAATTCGTCACCAACCTTAGCATTATGTCTTAAAACAATTTTTCTTTATGAGGTGGTGGAGGCGGAGGTCGTGGAGGCGGCGGTGGAGGCGGTTCAAAGAAAAATTCGAATGGATCGAATTTTTTGCACCTGAGTGTATTAACGTGAAAGAAAACGTTTTAATGTTAGTTAAGTTAATGTATTCGAATGTCTCAAGAAAAGGATATTTTTTAGTAATAAGCTGTATGTAATATATTCAACGTCACTAAAATTAATCATAACATTTCACGTGCAACCTCACCGATTAATTAAGCAACTTCAACTTTTGCAAAAAAAGAATCTCAGCACTATTAATCGATTGAATGGTGAAATGCACGTTTAATGGCAGATTAATTACGTGTCTATACATTTTTTTTTTTAATAATTTACCAATTAGCGGCAATTTACACAGTTATTATTAATTATATATTAATAATTATAATTATTATAATATAATTAACTTGCACTTTTTACGGTATACGCATGTTTCAGCAAGAAAAGGGTTGGCTTTTAAATATTACTATTACTAATAATATTATTATTGTACTAAAAATTTATAGTATTACTACTCATAATTAAAAATACATTTTTTTCCCTAAATTTAACTCTTAACCTTGCAAACAAAAACAAAAATTAAACCCAAAACAACCCGTTGTTATTTAATTTTTTTTTTTAACAAATACCGATTTTAACGATCGCAAAAAAGTAATTGTAACTAAGGATGTCTTAGAAACGGACAATTCGTACGCACTTCCCTACCAAAATTAACAAACAAATTAAAGAAAATAAAGACAACAGGATAACTTCCTTATCAAACAATGCACACACGCAGTAGCTTCAATTAAATTCTCAGCTAATATTTTCGAAAGAACCGGATGTTTACGCATAACCGGATATATAAATACCGTTCAAGGCGCGCTCGTATGGTAGTGATAGGTATTGTTTAATATTAAGAGAACGGAGGAGAGATAGTAATTGGAACAGCATTGTTTATCGTGATGTTTGGTGCAAGAAGTTAACTCGATATTTCATGTTAAAAAAATTTTCAAATTAAAATTCTTTTATTATATCTAAAATTTTGTATTATAGTTGAGGATTTCAAAAGAATGCGAAGATATGGACTATATGTAACCTATTAATTTTTTTTTTTGCAAAAAGAGAGACGTGTACATATGTTTCAAGAAGAAGTATCCTGTATTCAACATTGTTCTCAATCTAAGCGAAACGTAATAGCTATTTTGTGGAAGAAGCCATTATTTCGACAAACGTTTCCTTAAATGTGAGACAAACATATATAGCACGTTCGATTTCCTATACTTTCTATACTAAAGCGATAAATCTATTTCTACAACTGTAAACTAGAAACTACAGCCGGTTAGTTAACTCAACAACGCATCGGGACATTCGCAAACGCTTCGGATGTACACGTTGAGGGGATCTTCTCTTTGAGGGAGGACGCGCTTCTGATGCGTATATAGTTTGTGGAAATTTATTAGCGTCCAGCTACTGGACGCTTGCTAATTTCCTATACAACAGGCGTACGATCCAGGAACCCATGCATCAAACTCTTCGCGATCACGCAATACCACGGGGCGCGGGAGAGGAATTCAATTGAACATTTCAAATGGACGTTCCGTACTCCTTTGTGTTGGAGCGGATGGCGAATTTCACCGAAGATTTAGTACGCATATTGTAAATTTTACGTCTTCGGCAAGACTTGTCAAGCGAGCGTTTGCTATTCGATATCCAGATCGTAACAGGAAATTTTGACCAGAGGTCCCTTTAAATGTGGTGGATAGGATAGGATATTACGAGAGAAGTTCGATAAATACTTGGTATTGGCAAGAAAAGAAAATTTTTACTTTATTTTTCAACATAGTCTCTTTTGAGTTCGATACGCTTAATTCAACGTTTCCTTATCTTTTGTGTTCCTAAAACATACGAATTCTCCAACCCTGCAAAATATGCAGTTTCTCAAAGCACTCCTGTGCACGCCATCTCGTGTTAAGCAGTCCAAGAACTGCTCTAGCAATGGCTTGGGAATAGTATCTTGCTGCTTTCTATACGGCAGACTTGTGTCTCTGGGTGCCAAGAAATGTTTTTGTTTCGAGCGTTGTGTTAACTGTGAAATACAAAGTGAAGAAAAAAACACTCGGAGCTACGCTGATGGCGCTGGATAGGCTGAAACACGTCCGTGGGTAATATGTTTTCTCTCTCCTTCTATTGCTTATATTCTTTCTGTATTCTGTAATTCGGGATCCGTTGTCCTTTGAAAAGCAGTCGTTTAAAAATTATTTAAATACAAGGATTGTAAGAAAAAGTATCTTTAAATTTAAGTTTACTTGGCAACTTCTATTCCGATACGGCACTAAGTCAGATGAACAAGAACGAGAATACGCAGCTACACAGAATTTTTCAATATTCAGTTTGAGTTTAAAACTTTGTGTTACAAATTAGCGATATTTCAGAAAAGACCCTGATATTATTTAAAACACAAACAATAATGTTCCTAGATTCGGTTCCTGCGGGCCGCCAGATGTGAGTATGTTTCAGGTACGGCTTGAGGAGACTGGCCGCAGATGGAACGAAACCGAAGGAGCTCAGCTTCGATCATGCCAAAAGCTTTGAATAGGTCTGTATAAATTGCATCCACTTAGCCTCGTCAATCCAAGACTTCAGCGATGAATTGGGATGTCGTCGGCAAATTTGTAATTGTAGATCTGACGGGGATGAAGCCGTGTAGATTTGAGGCAATAAATGAACGGATACGTTCAAGAACAATACAGAAACATTAATACTGATTTTAAGAGGAAATGCGGAAACAAATCTGCAGGTACGAAAAAAAAAAACTAGATAACATATCATCATCTGCGGTACATTTGTTAGGAAAAGAAGCGATCTGCTCTGGAATCTACCGATCCTTCCTACGGGAAGGATAGAACTTACGTTTTAATGCTAACGAGGATTCTTAAAAATTCCTCGAATAAGAACCTCCTTTGCAGCTTCCAAACGCATCTCTATGCAGCATTAAAATCCCATTTAGCCAAAGTCTCGTGCTTTTACGCCCGATACCTTAGTTGAAGCAAACTTCTCCCGAGAGAGAAAAGAGACGCAAGGAAGATATCCTCGGCGTTGCTAATTAGGGGGTGTCTTAACGATGTTAATAACGAACGGTTAATTAGCGAGGGCGGCACCGTCGCGCGATAATTAAGCAGATAATCACGAGGAGTGAAGTGAAAATCACCAGATTTAGGCTGGCGTCGCTTAGTTAAATGGACGACCCCGAGTAAGAGCGAGATAATCGGACTGCGGGACAGAGAAGGTCGGCCGACCGCGTCGGGGCTAATCTGCGATAACGCGACGTAATTAAAATGTTGTCGTGGCGGCTGATGGTTTGTTGCGTGACGGCGATTGCGTCTAGTTCACGTTGACGTATCAGCCTTTAAATCTTGTCGAATGAAATAATTCAAATCAGATCGAAAATGATACGCTCTCGTAGCGATAACGCTCGCATTTCCCCCTCCGTCCTATATTGCGCGATAGAGTGTAGATTGTAACATGAGGATCGAGTATGACTATCTGTCCCGCCTGTACCATGGGTCATAGTTCATATGGAATAATTTATAACGCAGTTGTAAGACAAACTGTATACAGCGTAACCCATTTGAAATGAAAACATCCGTGTAAAACCTATATTTTGCAATCAAATTAAACAATTTTTCTACTTCCACACAAAATATCAAAAGTTCATCTAAAATTTCAAGCAAGGCACACTATGATAATTTACAATTGTTTACTTCGAACATGACCGAATTGTCGGACTCCATGAAGATGAAGGCGCTAGTTTCGCTAGTATTGCGGTGTTGGAACCTGTGGATTACAAATCAAGGTAAAACACGTAGAGCAGGTTGAGGCGCACCCAGAAGGATCACCCTCCAAAAAGATTTTTCTTTTGAAGGTTGTGCAACACCGCTTTCAATCGGAAACATTTTTTTATTAATTAAATTAAATTTTATAACCGTCATCAACATCTTCTAGTAAGACTTGATTGCCAACTCTCCTTTTCTAATTCATTTCCAATAAGCTGTAATGCTTTGCCCGTAATGCTTGTATCTAATTTTAGTGGTATTCTCTGATGAAGCGATAAAGCGAAAGCTCAGAATCTGAACGATTATTTTCTTTTTTCTTGGCTACCTGACCGATCCAATCTTCATGTATGACGAAAGTGGAAGACCCTTGCATTTTTTTAAATTTTCAAAGGTAATGAATTACAATAAAAACCAAATAAGTAAACGTTATCTAAGCTTCATTAAAAGTTTATTCATGCACTATAGAATGTTCAGGTTACTCAAGACGTAGGAGAAAAGATTGAGGTTAACGTTAACCAAGTAAATATGGATAAGAAGCAATGTGGTTGTACGACTGCACTTCTTTCCTTCACCGCCAGTTCCTTTAAGCCATAGTCATAATATCCCATCGGATGTATACTGGCCATCGCCCAAAAATCGCTGTACCTCACATTAGAGAAAACCAAAGAATCGTTATCATCGATGCAAAATTTCTCATCTAATCGTATTCCTGCTAACCTCCCTTCACATACCAATGGCGCACCTGCCGGCGTGAAACAAGCCTTTGGCCTTTTAACCACGGCGCATAGCCTGCTAGCGTCGGTGCAGTTCTTGTTTTCGATGTCCAGCACAACGGGCACCTGAAGATACAATAAACAATATTCTAAATTCCAACATCTCTCTTAAAAGAAAATTATAATACGATGACGTAGCTTCAAAAATAAAGAAGTTACTAACGGTACGCATTTAATTTAGATCATGCTGTATACTCAAGATAATGTTTTGCTTCATAAAAAAAGACGTACCGATATCAAGACCGTTCTAAAGTTTTGGAGACCGTACACGACGCATTTCCGCGTGTTGTACGGATCTGTCCTGGTGGCTATCGGGATCGTGTTGATTTGACTTTGGACCATAGGTAGCGGGGTCTGGTTCGTCGTGGCCCGGCACCTTATCACTACGAACTCGACGTCGCTTGTCTGGTAGAAATTGTGAATTCGTCGGTACAGCACCGCGCCGTTTTCATCCATGTAGTAGACTCGCAATTCCGGTATGCTCTGATTGACTATCAGCTGCGGGATGAAATACGTTTCGGAAAGAAGCAATATTGATATAAGCGAGATTTGTTCAAATTAGCAAAGCTGTGGAGTTTCGTGTGTTCGCAACGCCTTCGAAATATACGGGTGTCTCCGATTTAATTACACAGTCAATGTGGATAGTTAGAAATTGCTACGTGAAAAAAATGTTTGTTTTAAAACAAACATTTTTTTTTCACGTGGCAAAATTTACCAAAGCTTTTAGAGAAAACTGGAAAAGCTCCTTCACAT
>LR737398.1:5005377-5018404 GCA_902655005.2 Marronus borbonicus | reverse complement strand
AACAATAATTTTCTTTTTGTGGAAAGAGGGTGTGAAAACTTACAAACGGAAATTATTCAGCGTCTGCAAGGAGTGTTTGGTGAATCTGCAGAATCTAAAAGTAGTGCACATCGGTGGATCGATCGTTTTAAAACTGGTGGAAAACATCATTAGAAGATGATCCACGCGATGGTCGCCCGAGTACGTCGGTAAACGAAAGAAACATTACTGCCGTGGAGGACCTACTGAATGAGGGCAGTGTACGCCTAGGAATAGGTACACGACAAATTCATGATATCATACATGATTGAGTGTAGGCTTTCACGACCGTAATCTATAGTAGAAATGTCTTTCGGGTGATGTCGTGTAGTTAATATTTTATTTGACGTTTCGCTGACCATCCTGTCAGCTTCTTCAGAAGATTTCTAAAGACTTTTTAAAGACATCACCCGAAAGACATTTCTACTATCATACATGATTGTTTGGGCGTAAGCCAAGTTTTAACCACGCTGAGTGCCAACGATTTTGGAACAGAAATTCAGTAGGTCTGACACTTGTCGTCAAGTTCAAGAGCTGTTAGGAAGTTACGGTGATGAATTTTCGCAACTGAAACATGGATTCCTTATTTCAACCTTGAGACCAAAAGTCAATCCAAAGAGTGGCGTAAACCGAAAGAAGGGCTTCCACTTAAGGCGCTTGCTGTGCAGTCCGTCTGTTGGAAACGTAACTGGATTATTTTTATGGATTATCTGCCGAAAGGTGCTACAATTAACGCAGAATATTATTCGGATTTATTATCTGAACCACTGCGGCAGCCACTTGTCAGAAAACGGGGTGGAAAGTTGCATAAGCGTCCGTTATTGCAACAGGATAATGCAAGACCCCATACCGCAAGAAACAATTGCTTCCGCATCCACCTTACTCACCAGATCTCGCACCCAGTGATTTTCATCTATTTCCAGTTTTGAAAAAACCTTTACAGGGTGTTCGATTTGAGTATTTAACTGATGTAAAAGTGTGTTAAATAGATGGACTGCGGAGACACCGAAAAAGTTCATCGGGCACGGCTGCAACAAATTAGTTTATCGTTGGGATAAATGTGTTCAGTTAGATGGAGATTATGCAGAAAAACTACATTGTAATATCGATAATAATCGACAAAATAAACAAATTATAGCTAAATTCCCAGAATTTTGGAAACATCCCTCGTATATGAGTGCTTATGGGTATTTTTTTTTTTGATACAGGTAATTTGTTAAAGGAGAGAAACGAACGGTTTTTTGTCTTGCTTCTTTATTTTTTTTTCTGCGACGTTTCGTTGCACGAGTTTTGTTTTAGGTTCGCGAGAAAATCTTTTTAAAAAAACAAAAATTTTATTGTAAAGGTTAAGCGGTATAACTTTTACAAACTCTTACATTTTGATAGCAACATTGCGTTATATACATAAGATAAGCGTGTAAACGCTTCTTGCTTTCTTGGAATATAACTCACGTGTTGTTAACTTTTTCAAGCATATGACTACAAAGACGTTTTTACAATTTTTACAATAGTTGGATACATACTTAAATCTTTTTCTTTGCTTTTTTTGTTTTCTTACTTCTTCTGTTCATCTTCTTTTTTTTTCTATGCACATAACACTGTGGATTGCAAAAAAAAGACGACGTAGGCATTTTTATTGCTTTACTACTGCTAAAATCGATCAAGTGATTTGTTAGAATTTTTTTTTTGTATTATTATTTAATGTAATTTGCGAATTATTTAAATTATGTAAGATGCAGGCAAAAAGTTTGAGCAAAATGGGCGGATTTATGGCTTATTTTTGAATGTCGCATCAGATTAATGTGAAATAAATGATATTACTAATTACTACTAATATTAGATACAAATTTATTGTAGCTAATATTAGTGGCCACAGTTCTAAGTGAACGCTATTGAAATTAGAGATTCTTTGTAAGAAGCTGCCGATTTGTTTAATGAAATATTTCCTGGCACAGTTTCTCCAACTTCGAAGTCAACATGTCTCAAAATTTACGCAAGTTTAATGAAATGGGGACTGTAAAAATTATTTCCGGCTCTGGACAAGGAAAGACAGCCAGAAATGAAGAGAAAAATGCATTTATTGTAGTGCTAACAGTAAGTGTACATGAAGAACCAAAAACTTCAACACCAAAACTTGCTTTGATCTGTAAGAAGGATACTGAAAAAAATTAATTTCATCCGTATAAAAAGCAATTGCACCAAGAACTGAACGAAGATGATCCTGAAAAACGAATGCAATTTTGCCAAGAAATTATGATAATAGCGGATTGCCGCTACTGGTCAGATAATAATCCATACTGGATGGAGGAAGCTCGCACGCAATATTTGCAAAAAGTGAACGTCTGGCACAGTTAGAGGAAGAATCATTGGACCATTTTTTTTTTAAGAAAACGTTAAATAGTGATCGTTAATTATAGCTTTTGTAAATTAAATAGTTCTACAATTATTTTATTTGTGTGCCAATCGTGCAAATCAGTTATAACTGCTAACAGAGGAAATTTCGTATCAGCAAGATGGCCCTCCGCCTCATTACGCTGCAAGAGTTAAGGAGTTAACCTGACCACAATATTGGCTCATATACGAGTAGCCGGCGCAATCATTTGTAATTTAACTACCTCAATCCCTTCAACAATTAGAATATCTTTTATATTAAACAATTTTTCTTTTTTTGGTAATTAGCCAAAGTTAAAAGAAAGTTTTTGGTTTTCATGCTATACTTGTGGACGTAAATTCTTTTGTGTAGGTGCTGTTGGCTTTGTCCTATATATGTGCCTTCGCAGTTATTGCAATTTATTTTATAAAGAGCGTGTGTTTTTCTTTGTGAACTGTATCTTTTGTTTGGTTTGGGTAAAAAATCTGTTATAATTTTGATATGGTTTGCGGATTGCAAGACTTTTTGAATTTCTTCTGATGGCTCTGGATTGTACTTCAGCGCAATGCAGTTTTTTTATGTTTCTTGAATCATTTCTTCACGGGCACTTTCTGTTGTACTTTCAATTTTAAACAAGCTTCTTTTTGTGCACTTGTAAATAAACACTACCGGGTAGTTGTTTTTTCTTAGCATTTTCTTGGTTTTTATTAAATTTTTATACAGGTTTTCTCCGATCAACTAAATCGTTTTATTTTTACGGCTAATTTTATATTTTTACGGTACAATAAAATTAAAGTTTAAATATCCTCCTAAATGTGAAGCGTTGAACAACCAATTTGTATGAATGGTTTGGTCTTTCTTAGTTAACAAGATATTCAAAAAGCTTGATTCCAATTCTCAATGGGGGACCGCAATTGGGGATGGAAAATGTTACAGGTACCTAAGATGTCTTTTTGTTTATTTTCCGGTATTGCTAAGATACGGATCTTTTAAAAAAAGGAATTTGAATTTTTTTGTTCCTCAAGATTTCTGTGTTCAAACCCAGTGACTTTTCCGTTACTAGGTTACTAGATTTGAAGCTGCTGAAATGGGTGAATCGATAGCCGTTCCAAAGGTTTGTTTATATTTTTTGTTATTAAAAATCGTTTAAGTTAAGTGTGATCCTTTAACTCTCTCCACCTTTCTTCCACGCATTTTATACCAAAAGCTATAAGGGAAATCTTGGGAAGGCCAAAAAAAATCTGAGTGTTACCCTATTGTTTATTTTGAGTGATCTTTAGTGATGAGTTTTTTGTTTTCCCCCTCTTTAACCATATTATTATTTTGTTTTCGATTTTTTTCCGTTGCATCTTTTTTTAAAAATGTAAATAGATTAAGTCAAAATGGAAACAAAAAATCTTAATCTAGTTGCTTTATCAATTCTTGGCCTGATTATATGTTTATTAGACAAGAAACCGGAAACTTAGAATAAAAGAATTTGCGAGAAAATTTTCGGACCTCTCCTTCAACTTAACAACCATCTCTTTCGATATAAAATTGTGTTTGAGGTCAATCACTGATCGCAAAGCGAATAGGTATCTCGGCACCTAATTCCCGTCGAGAGAACAAAGACTTCCGTCGCTCTCTTCTTGTCGCATCGAGCTGACAGCAATGGCGGCACCGCGGGGGGACGCCGTCATCCAACCCGTCCCCGCGCCTACACACGTAAGCATCAGGCGAACGGGGCTCACGCGCCAAGATGAAACTATTGAGACGGAGCGTTAGCGCTAGCGACCAATGGGGACGGAGACGGGTGTTGCCATGGTCACACAGCATCATCAACCCTCCAGAAACGCGTTCCAGCCACCATCTTCATTCTCTCTCTCTCTCTCTTTAACTTGCGAATATGAGGATATCGCTTACTTATAGACGGTACAGAACTACGCGTACTGTGTGAGGAGAGAAAAGATTTTTAGGCTTCTATTTGATAACTTCTACAATGTTACATATTTATGTATGAAGAATTATGGATGAAATTATTTTTTTTCTGGTTGATATTCATATAATACACCGGCCCAGAGCTGAACCTTGCTGCGGGGCTCTTCCCCAAAAAGGAATTAAAAATAAAAAGTACGTAACGTTTATTTAATATCAAAAGAGTAACAATTAATTATGCGATTGTGAGTTATCGGTTTTCTTAAATAGGTGTTGACCAGTTTTAATTAATTAGAGAAACTTCTCTCCCCTGTGTGGTGGCAATAAGTTCGGTCGGTTGGTAAAAAACATGAAAAGGTTACAGAAACAAACGAAACTAAAAACAAAATGCAATTTTATTGTATGTACAGGTAAAAAAGACAAAAATAAATAAATAAAAAGTTATTCTGGCCTAATATAACATACTGAACATTATTTTTTTTTTCAACCGAAAAAACCTCCTTTGCTGTTAATCACTGCTCGAACTATTCTAGGCATTCTTTCGATAAGTTTTGTTAAAACGGATTGTGGAATATTAATCCATTCGTGTTGCAGAATATTCCGTAAATGTTCTTGTGAAGTTGGGCATATTTTTCGGATCTTCCTGTCCAGTTCATCCCACAACAACTCTGTAGGGTTCAAATCTGGGCTTTGTGGGGGCCATGTTATTACTTTCGGGGTGTGCTGTTCTTCTTACTCCTTTAGATAGTTCTTACACACTAACGCAGTGTGTTTTGGGTCGTTGTCATGCATGAATGTAAAGTTACGGCCTATTATACGCAATCCTGATGGCATTGCATGATTCTGGAGTATTGCAAAATAATTTTCCTTTCTCATTACACCCTGCACTCCGCATAAATCTCCCGTCCCAGCAAAGGAGAAACATCCCCACACTAACACAGAACTACGCCCTTGCTTCACTGTAGGCACAATGCAGTTCGGGATCACTTTACGGTTTTAGATCTTCGGACATAAACTCGTTGATTTTGCCCAAAAACCTCAAACTTTGACTCGTCACTCCAAAGCACGTGTTTTCAATCATCTAACGACCAATCTAGATGAGAACGGGTCCACTGTAGCCGTTTTGCTCTGTTGCCCCGACGTAAAAAGGGGTTTTCGAATGGCAATGCGTCCACGAAGGTCCGCTTGTTGAAGTCGACGTTTTACCGTACTCGCCGAAACTTGTTCTTCACGGCCGCGATTGACTTCGGCTGCTATTTGTGGGGCTGTTAATTTTCTATTGCGTTTGCTTAATAATACAATTCTCAAATCTTCAGCTTTTGTTGTTTTCCTAGATACTCCGGGACGAACACGATTTTCTATAGTTCCAGTTGTCCGATATCGCTTTATGATGTCATTTACTGTTGAACTTCTCATATTTATTTTTTCAGCAATTTGTCGCCCCGAATATCCTTCTTCAAACAGCGTAATAATGCGTGAACGTTTTTCTACGCTGGTAGGCTTGCCACGTGCCATTTTGAAGTAAATTTTCTTAAAACTTTCGCGCAAAATGACAGATGCACACCAATACACGTTCAACAGTAAAATGAAGCAAATTTACATCTTTACGCCTGTGATAAATAAACAAGAGTGATCCTGCGGTATATTTCCTAAATGTGTTGTTCGTTAATAATCCCCAAACGACCCGTTTCAAAAGATCGGCACTTCCGAGAAATTCTTGGAATGATAATAAAAGGGATTTTATTGTGGTCGTCGCGATATTTCTACTTTACATAATAATTTATGGCTTTAATCCCTTAGAAAAGAGTGTATGCTTAATATTTTTCTAATTTTATGTATTAATAATTGTATACAGTGTGCTATAATAGATTTTTATTATATGACCGAACTTCACTGAACGGCAGTGTATTTCAATGAAGAAGTTCTTATACGTTATACGTAAAGCTGAGAGCTTCAAATCTAGGGTGACGGTTTCCACGCACTGTGTCTATAACAACATAAAAGTAATTGATTCTAAAATGCTTTTCCGGTGATAGTTCTACGACCTTGTCCTCCATCTCACAAGCAATATATCCTTTATTTGGTCTTTTTCTTCAAATGCGGCTGTTTTCGCAACTTTTTTCACGTTGTCAAGTACTGATTACCCTGTTATTGTTTTCGCTTCTTGAGAATTGTCGACAACTAAATGATTCTCCCAAACAACAATCGCCGTCACTTTCCCGACAGTGGAAGGTGAATCCGAAAAGGTCGAAACTTCTTCGGAGCCGATTCACCTTTGGCCGTCTACTGCTTCGACCGTGCCTTGGTTTCAGGAATCTCCCTGGTGTATCCAAATTTCACGTATTATGTTTCTTATGTTAATCATAAAGATAAATATGCTTTCGCGGAGTTCAAGAGCTTCGAATTTAGGCTGCCAGCCTCCACTCACTGCGTCTATGACAACGGGTACAACCCTGCATTCTATTTTGCCACATTACGCCCGCTATCTTTGTCTTTCTTCAACGGCCCTGTGCACCATCTGAAATGAAAGAAATGTGCCTTTGGTGATTACTTGAAAAATCTCTTCGATAACATGTTATGTACTCTAAGCTAAAATAAATTCAATTAAACAATGGTTTGATATTAACAAACTCGAGTTTTCGTTTAACCATGACACGGTCCGAACCCGGAACGCGTTTAGTTTTAATTGGGAGAAGGTTGCAGTGCCTTTGAAGCAAAGCAAAAGAAAATTGTGCTTAAATGCAAGGAAATCCTTTGGATCAAATTCCAACTATGACTACTACACGGACTAAAAAAACCCATAGGACTTACGTCAAGAAGTCTGTTTTTACGCCGCGCAGGGGGGTTGCATTTTCAGCTGTGCTAATGAATAAAAGTATGCTCTTTCATTTCATAAACTATTGGGCCTCCAGTAGGACCCACTACCTATCATTTATAAATAAAATTGGCACTACTGGATCATGAAAAACCTTCAAAAATTTTACCACAAACTTCACAAACAGTCAAAAAATATTCAAGAGTAGGGTACGCCATCTACGGGTACATTGTATAAACGCAGAAAAAATTAAAACGTTTCAAAAAAAAAAAACAATTCAAAACTACCAACAACACGCGCAAAAATCCACATCACAACAATCGACCCACCAGAATTACTCTTTTCCGTGGTCTCAACCCGCTTCCCAGGAGGAAACGTGAAAATAAAAAAATCAAGCATCCGAACAATGAGGAGCGGAGACCGCGATTTTACGAAGAAAACGATCAAATTTACGACGAACGATAGAAGAAGCGAGAACGATAAGGATGTCTTAGAATATGGAACGAGATAGCGACGGGAGTATCGCACAAAGGATTCTAGCGAGATGAAAGTGTGTTCGGGGAGGCCTCGTTCCCGTCCTTTCGAATTAATGATTTATTCGGAGGAGTCGGTCCAAGATGGCGGGCGATGCTCGGTCGGAAGCGCCCGGAGCGCTCCGGAATCCGGGAAGGAAGAATAAGACAGCGCTATCGGGTTCGCTGCATGGTATATCGATGTGTATGCGTGAAACACCTGGAATTTTCAGAAATTGTTTAGAAATACGTCTTGCGTAACACAAGATTATATTAAAGTATACAGGGTGTTCAGTTTTCTCCGCACGTTATACAAGTTTAGTAATAGAGATTGACGTAGACTTCCGCGGCTACCTTGCCAGATTGATGGTCAGTATCGTTTGACGCGGTAAAGCCCAGAAGAAGCGTGTGCTCGTGTCTGCAAGCTTAGTTATTATTTTACATGAAGGAACAAAATATCTATGTTAATTTCTCAACCAACCAAAATGCTCGAATCTAATAAATATGTTAACTAAATAATTCATTTCATTGGACACACTTCATCGAATAAATCCAAGGAAATAAGCTAACATTTTTCCCTTGCTCCAATCAATTCGATAAAAACGAGATCCTCCATAATCGTCCATTCCAAAATCGTCAATAAACGATCCCGACGTGCTATGAGATAATATCGACGTTCCGCAAGCCCTATTCCGCGCTTAAATTCAACACGCCGGCTTTTCCATCCTCCACCCTCAACTCCCATCGACTGTCTACCCTCTGCATAGTTGGGCACTCACAAAGGAGACTTGGGCTCGATCCGAAACGGTTATGAATCGTGAAAGCAAATCATCAATATACGGCTACCGTTTACAACGCGGGTAGATAGACTTTGTATTGTATTGGACAATGATATAGTAGCGCGAAACGGACGAGGAGGGGTAGCAAGGGATGGTTGAGCATCATCGGTCGTGTATTGAGCTATTGAGTAACGTAGACGGCAGAAAGGGCTAGCGGCGGCAGATAGATGGATATCCGCCACGCCCCGCTGGTTAGCGGGTGTCGTTAATTGATATATTGGGGCGAGGGTGGTAGCCTCAGCGGCGTCCCTTTTTCGTATTTTGCGAGTTGTGTTACAGCGTTACGGAGCGCGTATTGCCATGCGGAATACATTGTTGTTTAATTTTTAAAGAATTAAATTTGAGCGTACAACTTTAAAGCTATTCAACAATTTGATGTCCCACTTCTGATTCTTGAGTTTATCATCGTTTTTTTTTTTTGGAATTACGAGGGTACTCCGAAAAGTATTCAATTTAACACAGAAGCAAATATTTTTTTTGTCAGTCGTCTTGATGGAAGAAAACTTTTTTTTTGCAATTTCTGTCTTCAGCTTGTCAAGCAATATTGCATAGTCGATTAACGCAACTCCATGATTATCCCAAAAAACAGTTGCCATCGCTTTCTTGGCCGATACACTCGCCTTTTTCGAAGCTGATTCACACTTGGTAGTCAACTGTTTCAACTGTGCTTTGGCTTCAGGAGCAGGGCCGTGCCGTCCATGTATTCCGAGTGTTCATTGAACACGAGCGCCATTTATGCGCGGCATATCGTTCTATCCTAACCTGATTTTACAGACTCATATTACTAATAATGGAAAAAAAATGGACCCGGTATAATGACGTTAATCGGATATTTGCCAGCTCAGGACGGACCTGTGTACATACTTAGTGAGAAGCCGCTCTGCGTAGTTTTGGATTAGATAAAGTATAAGAATGCCAAGTCGCAACCATTGGGAAATCAGAAGATTTATTGCTAGAACTAGTACAGGAGGCGACAAATTTCATTTTGGATCTCCACGGCACGCCACTGTTCAGGATTCTACTGGTGCTTCCAATGGAAACATAAGATGAATCCTAAACCTGCAGAAAATGAACCAAATTATAAAAGTGCAAAACAAAATGTCTTACAATGGTAAAAATTGGCAAGAAGTTTGATATATCACAGCGAAACAATTGGAGCGGCAAGTTTAGCGATTGAGGATGTTGATTTTAAGCCATTTGAAACTTGGGCGGAAGAAAGATTGTATTAGATGGTGAATTCTGTTTCTGTTTTGAACACAGTACGTTGACGACGCATGCCGCATTAATAAATTTAAATTACGAAAAATATTTCAAAAAAGATTGTAAGTTTGTATTGCCACTTGCAAACCTTTTTTTTGTCGAGGCTAATTGTGCATTGAGTGCTCAAGAGTGCATAGAACGTCGGCATCTAGCTCACTCTTAACCGTCATAGACACGACGGTTAAGAGTGCTGCAAATAATTTGGAAAAAAAAAACGCCATGGTAAGAAGTAGAAGTAATGCAAACTTACGAGAATTTCGTTTAAAAATTGGAGATACTGCCTGGAGCACTTTCGCCAAACAACCTGGGGATGTTTACGAAATTCCGCAATGTCTTCTTGGGTGTATTCTTTACGGTTTTGCCTGAAAAAGAAAAGAAAATAAAGGCAAATAAGATCGCAACGTATTCATTTATTTTCGTAAAATAAATGAATACGAAAGCTCCCTTATCTGAATACATCACGTTATTTATTATATATATAATTATCGTTCGGATCTGAGGTTCCGCAAAACTCTCTTTTAGGCCCAGAACTTTTCTGAACATTCAATCTACGCCGATGATACGGCCATCTACAGCGCTAACAGGAATGATGATGATTGTCACTAGATTACAATCTGCTCTGGATGACATAGTGAGCGAGAGCAAGAGCGTTGCGGTGTTGATTATTAGAAGAAGGAGACTTCCAGCAGAAGATCGAGAGTGATAAATGATCAGCAATATTGAATAGGCGACTCACATAGGGACAACATCAGCTGTGTTAAAGAACGCTTTTTCACCGCTGGTGGGTGCCAGACATGGAAACCTTCAACCAATTTTGGCGCCTTGGGCTGGTTTAGGCTGGCACTAAGTTACATGTGAAAATACTAGAAGCATCTCTGATTTACGAGAATAGTGAGAGAACCTCGAAACCGTCCACCACGGAGAAGTCACATTGTACACATTGCCGGCAAGATTCCACAGGAAGAAAACAATTGCTTGTAAAACATGGAGCTGAAGCTGAAAACACTCTCATCAACGATAGCGAAAAGAGTCACAAGGAAGTCCAAAAGCAACAACCTTTCCAGAGATGTTTTATTCAGCAAGCAGATGAAAACGCGAATTCTGAATCACTCTATACATATAATATACCTGAATCCTATCAAAATATCCCACACCCATCGTAGCGACGGTTCACACCCGCTCCTATTTATTTATCGAGTGCGTCTTCAACACCAACCCCGCGCGAGTACAAAAAAGCGGTGACGTTGCGTAAATAAAAAGGGGCGACCGACGACGTGCTGACTTTTGCCTTTTTAACATCGACCTAACTGTCCATTAAATTCACGACTCCTGTTTTACTGTTAGATCTTTATCGCGTCTAATGAGCAAATTGTTCAGCGGCGTAAATTAATTTCTAACAGTATTGATAAAATAGGGAAACGAAAGAATCCCTATCAGAATGGTATGAAGATCTTTTTGAGAAGCCTCTATCAATCGTTGTATGGTGAATATTGGGACTTTTAATTTTTTTTTCTAATCGTAATCTGTCGCAAGAAAATGTGGCGATTTATAATAGTTACCGGTCTACAGCTTTTGGTCGAATCCTTAAGAAAGTTAGGGATTATACGGTATGTCCCCCCATTAAATTAGAAATTTCTGATTTCTCAGAAAAAAATTGTTGATAAGCTTTGCAAGTCCTCAAACCCCAAAACCCAGCATTACTTTGTGGGTAGCTGCTGGGGATCACCAGGAATTCTAACATGATTTTGGAACTTAGGTAAAAACATTAAGCTAAGCAAGAAACATCTAAAAAAAAATATAATGCTAAGATAGCTTAGCTTCCTCATGGTATTGATGGAATAATTCACGGCAAACGCAACAAAAGGAGAGAAAAAAATTACACTAACACACGGACATGTTTCTGCCCACCCGGCGTCATCAGCGTGGTTTCGAGAGTAATTTTTTATCTCTACCTTCTACAACTACCTTTCTACAACTTTCAAAACGACAAACTCGACATTTCTCGGCGTCCTCTAGTGCCAAAGAAAGCCTCCCTGCCGTTCAGGAAGCAGCGACATAAACCAGGTAAACCGGGCTAAAAAATTACTCTCGAAACCACGCTGACGACGCCGGGTAGGCAGAAACATGTCCGTGTGTTACTATAATTTTTCTCTCTCCTTTTGTTGCGTCTGCCGTGAATTATTCCATCAATACCATGAGGAATCTAAGCTATCTTAGCATTATATTTTTTGGTTATTGTTTCTAGGCATTTTCTGATGTGTTCAAGAAACATCTAATTAAACAAAGCATAAAAGGCTAAACAGAACGAAAAAGACATAGAAACAACATAGCACACTCGAATCCTGAACTCCTTACAGCTCACGTATTTGTTGTAGAATTAATCATTGCATTGTTGCCTGCATGCTTCAAACGTTCCACGGTATGTCGCAGTGGTTCAAGAAAAACAAGTTGCTTAAGCCTATTTGAAAAAAAAAATCTAAAATTGATGGCCATGGATTAGGATCAATCCTCCCTAACCATTTTACTCAAAACTTGGAAGTTATCCGATACAGTAATGCAATTATGAGGCGGACAGCCATCATGTTGCAAATATACAGAGTTTGCATAAATCAATGGTAGCTCATCAGATTTATCACTAAAAAGAATTCCTTAATATTCGGAATGTAAGAATTAAAAATATTATTTTTTTCTTTGTTTTCTTTTATAACACGTACTGTATAAGCAATTCTAGGATTTTAATCCTGACGGAAACCAGCAACCAGATATTTGTGAAAGTTCCCTTTCACTGAATATCGGAAGGTACAGGTGGAGTTTTTAAGCAACAAAATATGGACGTACGCTCCACTTTGCGAAACACCATCGGAAATCTCCTAGGTCAGTGATGGACAAGCTTTCTTAGGAGCGAGCCAAGAGGAAAAGAAAAAGCTTTAGGCGGGCCAATATAATTAATTAAGATACAATAAAAATCAAGAAAATAGCACATTTTATAAAATTCTTGTAAAACTAATGCGATGAATGAAATTTTAGTATTTGCTAGTGCGCATTTCGACGTCACATGCCGTAAGATATTAGGCGAGCTGATCCTGTAAGCTGAGTAAAGGGACAGAAAATTAATAATAACAATAATAATCATTTATTGCCGAACCGTATAAATAGTAAACAATAAAAAAATAAAATTCAAGGTAACTATAATAATCCTTACAAAAAAAAGAAAAGCGTGACACACGCTGTATAGAATTCTATTTAAAAGGAACTTCAAAAATAACCGGAAGTTTGTAATAAAGGACAAATTATTTTA
>LR737398.1:4974879-4995474 GCA_902655005.2 Marronus borbonicus | reverse complement strand
CAGCCATTGAAGTATTCTAGCCGTATAAATGCTATTATTCAGCTTATTAATAGGGTTAGAAATTTTTATTCTGGATAGTTGTTCGATTCCCAATTTGGGTAGTTGAATTTTAATGCGATGTTTAATACGTAAAAGGTATTGGTCTTCTTCTTCTTTCTCTTCTTTTTGTTCCTTTTCTTCTCCTTCTTCTTCTTCCTCTTTTTCTTCTTCCTCTTCTTCTTCTTCCTCTTCCTCTTCTTCCCAATGTTCTTTCTTTCTTCTCTTTAAGATCTTCTAAAATCACCTCTGCCCATCTTTTCCTTGGTGTGCCATTTCTTTTTTTACACTTCGGTTCTTTCCTTACTATTTGTGTTACTATTCTTTCCTCTGCTATCCTTTTTATAGATCCCAGCCACTGAAGTATTTTTGATATTATATAATAGTTGCGAAACATTCCATAAAATTCCTTATTAGTTCTTTTCAAATAACCATCCTCTGTCTTCCGCTCAAAAACCTTTTTAACATTTTTTCCATCCGATAACATTTTCTTTGTGTTCCTTATTTAGCACCCACGTCTCACAGTTGTATAATATTCTCGGCTTCGATACAGTTTTGTAGAATCTCTCTTTTTGTTTTTCTTCTTTCCATTTAATATCTATCATTTGTGCCTCAATTTTCATTGATTTGTTTCTGTTTTCATTAATAGCCAGTCCCGTCTTGGATGCTGCTTCTGTTAAGTTTCTAATTATTTCTTTCAGGTCCTTCTCTTTTCTTGTAATTATGATCATAACAGACTTCTTTTATTATAAATGTGCCCCTTTTTATTTAATTAATTGGCTCCTATGATCTTCTCCAGTGCAACATTAGTTAGTAGCGCTGGCAACTCATTGATCTAAAATGTTAGTAACTAATTTTAAAGAGCATGTACTTATGAATATTATCCTTCGAAAAATAAAGGATTCTTCTGTGATAATGGTACTTATTGATCGCTACTTATTATTTAATATCCTTTCCTTACCAAGCAGAAATCTATAAAAGCATTATAATTCTACATCGGGCTTCGCGACGATGTAAATTACAGAATAGTAGAATTGCATTAAATAGACTCTTCTCAATGGTAACGAACTTCAGCTGCCGTTTCCCAGATGGCGAAGCTATTGTATCACGAAAATCAATAGGTTATTGAGTTTGCTATTTCTTGGCATTATCCATTCGCAATAAGTTTTTATGAGCGTTTTGCTGCTTACAGTTACAATTTTTTTTAACATTTTTTTTGGTTTGTTTTCTAACAATAGCTTTCTTTTACGGGAGGATTTCGAGATAGTTCTCGAACTAAAGTAGGACTCCGAATTATCTTGTTTCTTAATATTTGGCAGTAGTTCTTAGGGCAATTATGCGTATTTTGGAAGAATCTTCAATTGCTAATTTAATTTTCTCTTAGTTTATTAATTATGATTTCATGGCTGCTTCCGTTATGGCGTTGTAAGTATAGTCTTTTTTAAAATAAAAGACCCTGTATATTTCATTAGAGATATTCCATAATGTATCTTACATCACTTGTAAAAGATACTATTGATACACAGTCGTCGTGAAAGAGAGCCTCTACTTCTTTGCATCACTGTTCCCTTGAAAGAGCCTATAGTTAGCAAGAGAAGCAAAAAAAAAGACAACTTCGATCAAAGTCGAGTATTTTTCAATTTTGATAACCGTGATTCTCTAAAAGTCCGAAAATTTGTAATAACGACTTATCCACGAGGCGGTAGGTACCTACTTAAAACTTCTGGTAAGATTATCAGAAATATTACAAGGCACCATTTAAATCTGAAGTGGTGTCCCGTCTCTGGTTTCCTTGGATCGATGGTATGGAAGTGTAAGTCTTCAGTCTCAAGTCGAAAAATACCAAATGCCTGTATTCCCAAAGAGACTTCAAAACCATGAAGATGCTTAACGTTAAATCAACTGCTATCAACGGTCGGAGCATGCTGACGCTAAGATCAGGTGCTATGACTTACAAATCATATTAGCAATCCCTGGCCATGCGTTTTTCGTGGACCATTCCAGAACATCTTTCCAGCGACTTACAGAACAAGAACATTTATTTGAATAAAACCATTTGGAATTCAACACAAGAAAAACTAACTTCAACGAAAGATGCTCGAATTCAATGTTGCAAAAGACCGTTCTCACCCTTTCACCAATAGCCTCCTCTACCGGAAAGAACAACAAGAACCTTTCATGTACACTGCCGTTCAGAGAAGTTCGGTTGGTTAGTAAAAAACATGAAAAGGTTACAGAAACAAACGAAACTAAAAACAAAATGCGATTTTATTGTATGTACAGGTAAAAAAGACAAAAATAAATAAATAAAAAGTTATTCTGGCCTAATATAACATACTGAACATTATATTTTTTTTTCATCGAAAAAACCTCCTTTGCTGTTAATCACCGCTCGAACTATTCTAGGCGTTCTTTCGATAAGTTTTGTTAAAACGGATTGTGGAATATTAATCCATTCATGTTGCGGAATATTCCGTAAATGTTCTTGTGAAGTTGGGCATATTTTTCGGATCCTTCTGTCCAGTTCATCCCACAACAACTCTATCGGGTTCAAATCTGGGCTTTGTAGGGGCCATGTCATTACTTTCAGGGTGTGCTGTTCTTCTTGCTCCTTTAGATAGCTCTTACGCACTAACGCAGTGTGTTTTGGGTCGTTGTCATGCATGAATGTAAAGTTACGGCCTATTATATGCAAATCCTGATGGCACTGCATGATTCTGGAGTATTGCAAAACAATTTTCCTTCCTCGTTACACCCTGCACTCTGCATAAATCTCCCGTCCCAGCAAAGGAGAAACATCCCCACACTAACACAGAACTACGCCCTTGCTTCACTGTTGGCACAATGCAGTTCGGGATCACTTTTCGGTTTTAGATCTTCTGACATAAACTCGTCGATTTTACCAAAAAACCTCAAACTTTGACTCGTCACTCCAAAGCACGTGTTTCCAATCATCTAACGACCGATCTAGATGAGAACGGGCCCACTGTAGCCGTTTTGCTCTGTTGCCCCGACGTAATAAGGGTTTTCGAATGGCGATGCGTCCATGAAGGTCCGCTTGTTGAAGTCGACGTTTTACCGTACTCGCCGAAACTTGTTCTTCACGGCCGCGATTGACTTCGGCTGCTATTTGTGGCGCTGTTAATTTTCCATTGCTTTCGCTTAATAATACAATTCCCAAATCTTCAGCTTTTGTTGTTTTTCTAGGTGCTCCGGGACGAACACGATTTTCTATAGTTCCAGTTGTCCGATATCGCTTTAGGATGTCATTTACTGTTGAACTTCTCATATTTATTCTTTCAGCAATTTGTCGCCCCGAATATCCTTCTTCAAACAGCGTAACAATGCGTGGACGTTTTTCTACACTGGTGGGCTTGCCACGTGCCATTTTGAAGTAAATTTTCTTAAAAATTTCGCGCAAAAACGACAGATGCACACCAATACACGGTCAACAGTAAAACGAAGCAAATTTATATCTTTACGCCCGTGATAAATAAACAAGAGTGATGCTGCGGTATATTTCCTAAATGTATTGTTCGTTAATAATCCCCAAACGACCCGTTTCGAAAGATCGGTACTTCCGAGAAATTCTTGGAATGATAATAAAAGGGACTTTATTGTGGTCGTCGCAATATTTCTACTTTACATAATAATTTATGGCTTTAATCCCTTAGAAAAGAGTGTATGCTTAATATTTTTCTAATTTTACGTATTAATAATCGTATACAGTGTGATATAATAGATTTTTATTGTATGACCGAACTTCACTGAACGGCGGTGTATACCAACCTATTAAGAGAGAATAACTTCAATTCAGGATAAATGGGTCGGTATTTTATATTTGAAAAGCGCTGTATATAAAAACTGTATCAATATACGCGTGCCAGAAACTGTTCAGCATTGTCGGGTGCCTGCGTATGCATGCATTCACTCTACATGTATATCGCGCTTATTTCGCATGAGTAATCCCGAATGTGATCGCAGATTACCGCGTCTAGCGAATTTGGGGACCGTCGTTTTGTTCGGCAACGTTATTGGCAACATAGACACACTTTGAGTGTGGCACTGTATGGAAATGTTTTCGGCGATGTCAAAACGACGGTAATTTTCGGTGATTTATGGTGATTTCGACTTTACTACATCGTGTTCTCCGAATGAAATGACTTGTGTTAGGCGCGGATTTGGTTCCCATGCGTCAAATACAAGTAAAAAAATGCCATTTTGTCTTGAAAAGTGCCTTCCATGGAGGAAGAATTATTGCTAAGTCATCGAAAATTAATTACTGTACAACAAGTGCTTGCTGAAGCTCCAAAGGCAATTTTTGGAAATTTTTGGTAGGTGTTAACGTTGCCTTTAACAAACAACTTTTTTTGAGAATTAGGCAAAGATGTCACTTTAATCTTCAAGAAAAGCATTATGCAAGGATTAGATGTGAAAACTGTGAATAGGCGAATTGCAGGACAATATTACTTTCATGTAAGACAATGCTCCTTTCTGGAAAGAGAGCTTCTCACTCTATTGGATTAACCCACCCGCTTACTGAATCTGGACTCGCTTGAAGATTTGAAAGACAAGCTTAAAAGAAGGATTAATGCTCGTCCGAATAATCCAAGAAATGCAAAAAACGGGACAAAATAACCTTAGAAAACATCATGTTTCGAGCAATTTTCGATGGCTTTGTCCAATACCTTGAGCCTAATGTGCAGAATCTTTTCGTTTGCATTTCAAATAACCTCACGAAAAGTAATTCAAAGCGATTAAATCGCGACCTCCTGGAGCCCAACTAACAATTATTGAAATTATCCTTTCACTAAACTGGTCTTACACTATGTCAACAGTGGCTTGTTGGAACCACATGTGCTCCGTCTAAATTTGGCCACAAGGAATGTAGAACATCAATGGATACCGCTCACCGGTCACTATAACTGCATCTCCTACCTGATTTTAGGAAAAATATGCCATCATTCCATAAACCGCAGCATACATACCTTCGCGCAAGCAATTGTTCTCGTGAATCTCTTGCGGATTGTTTTCACATCAAAAACGACACGTTTGACTTAATTAAGTGAGCTTCATCTGAGAAGATGACTTTTTGTTCAAAATTACGATCCGCTTCAAGTTGTTCTAAAGCCCCCAAGCAACAAAGTTTAGTGACTTCAGTTCTGGGCCAACAGAATTTTGCACGGGTGCCAGGCAAGTCTTTTTGCAAAATACGCCAATTTGTCGTTCTTCTAAGCCCAAATGCTTAAGCACCACGAGGAATTAATAAATTTGGAACCTCTGCAACACTATCTTTTACCGCAGCAATATTCCGTAGACTTCTTAGATTTCGATCTCTTTGTTAGTATTTTCGCATCGTAAAGAAGAACAAAGAACGTCTATTTTCATAGAATTTTTGGATCATAATCGAACGATCTTGATATTTATGAATATTCCGATAAGTTTGGGCCAATTGTGAATAATTATGGTAACTTGACTTTGGAGGAAGTTAATTTTACCGTATTTTTTTCACTTAATTATAATTTAAAATTGGAAGATACAAGAGCGACATGGATATACTCGTATAATTCCGAAAGAAGATCGAATTTACTAAAGCAGAAAGAACGTTAAACGAATTCAAGCTCGCGCCTGTGGAGAGAGGCCTAATTACAGGAAATTCAAGCATATCCTGGCCGGGCCGTCATAATACGACGGACACGACGATTTTAAAAACACTTTTAACGAGATGATTAACGTACAAAATGACTGCCGTTTCCAGTTATCTCTTGCATAATTTATACTACGTGCTTCGAAGGCGTATATACACTGGCTTTCGTAAAATTTTAATGGATATACAGGGCGAATAGTTTCCGCACGCTCGGAATATCGTGCCTTAGTGTATGGAGGTTTTTGCAAAACGGCGTTTTTTTCCTTGTTATGAGGTCTGATTGTGGACATGGTTTAATGTATCGCATTCCACGCTCGATGAAAGCTGAATAAGTTGATATAGCTTGAGGTAAGCTAATCTATTCAATTTAGCAATCAGTCGTTCGCACTGCCTCTTCCAATTCAGATTTAGTAGTGTTGGGATAAAGTATGGAACCAAGCAAATATCTTTAAAACGAGAACGATGATATTGAAGAAATTTGGCAGGTAAGTTCGCCACTTTCCGTGCTCTTCGCGAAATTAGCAGAGACTAAACAAACTCGTGTTTATTCGTGCCATGAGAATGGATTCGTGTCTCCTACTAGTTTCCCCTAAAGCCGACAAACCACGAATCTGTCTAGTCTCTGCTAATTTCGTGTAGCGCACGGAAAGTGGCGAACTTTAGTAATAACACGTAATGCATTCGATTTCGAACTTTCTGTTTTTAGTGTATTTCCGGTTTAATCGGAAGGACCCCCAAATCTATTTATTTAAATGGAACACCCTGTATATTTTTGCAGACTATAATAGACCTTGTTTTTCCGGATTCGTCCATACCAGCTTTAGTGCTCCGTTTATCTCCTAACAATATGCAAGAAATTTCCTTTTCCAAGATTTCTCTACGGATTAATTCTCATTCAACGACTAATTTTTTTCAAAGTAGTTGATCGTTTAACGTAAACATATTGTATCCTCACTTCATCATGCTTACTCAAGCAAGGGAATTAGCCCGAGCAGGCCCGTCAACTGCTGAAACTCGCCCAATGCCCTCGATGGGAATGGCGTATACAGTAGTAAAAGCAACCACCAAACAATGAAAAGATAAGAAATCTTAATCTTGATCAGAGACAGGCCAAGGAATTTCTGTTAGAAGAATAGTGGGACTGCTGCATGGTCATGAAGCACATGAGTAATTTGGGCCTGACAAAAGAAACCGCATGCAGATTTTGCCAGGTGGAAGAAGAGACTCGGAATACCCGAAAACCGAAACCTATGTAGAAGGATCACTCACAAGACTGCTAAATCTAGCAAAGAAAGCAAAACTAACGCAATTGATCTAATGAAAGAGGAACCACAATAGATCTGGAATGGTTGCAGTTTGATAGGTCAAAGACCACCTCGGGTAGTAAGCTAATCTAATCTAATCAAGCAAGGAGAGTAACATGGATCTAGTTTCCCCAATATTTTAGTCGATTTCATGTCTTTGCACCTTCTGTACTTTGTTTTTCAGTAATATTTTTGGGCAGGACTACAAAAACGACATTTTGTAGCGGAAAAGCTCTCACAAAAAACTAAAATTTAATGTAATCTTAAATTATCGCCTGTTACTCAAATGATCGGAAAAAGGAATTTTCTTTTGAATTTTAAGCGAGTTTCGAGCTTTTCTATTCTTCATTAAAAAGTACAATAAACGCAGTTTTGTTTCCATCGCTGTGAAACATTTCAGCAACAAATATGCTTCCTAATTACATCATTTCACTAATTAACACCCGAAGCTTTAGCAAAAAAGAAAAGACAATGTATCGAAAAGTCCTCTCGGTCATACTTGCTCGTTTCATTGACGGTATTGTTATCTCAAGTGCTCTTACGCTATGTAAAAGAACAAAACGTCACCCATTATGGTTTTCTATACATTTCGCCTTGGAGGTGCATTATGACGATCGGAAAGTATATTTTTCAAACCCCATTTATGCCAAAACATTAGAATAGCAACGGTGGCACTCTAGTAGCGGCAGTGGTCCGCGTGGTCACGTGCCAAGCAACCGTAGCAGCACGTGACCGACCGATTCGGCCGAACAATCCCGGCATACTTATCACATTAATAAAATCCTCTGTCCGAATGGATATAAACTACGGCTACAGGGTTGTGCAAAAGAAACTGGATAATAATTACAAAGCGATTACCTCAAATTTCACAAAAATATATCAATTGTGCACATATGTACACTGCCGTTCAGTGAAGTTCGGTCATACGATAAGAATCTATTATATCACACTGTATACAATTATTAATACATAAAATTAGAAAAATATTAAGCATACACTCTTTTCTAAGGGATTAAAGCCACAAATTATTATGTAAAGTAGAAATATTGCGACAACCACAATAAAGTCCCTTTTATTATCATTCCAAGAATTTCTCGGAAGTGCCGATCTTTTGAAACGGGTCGTTTGGGGATTATTAACGAACAATACATTTAGGAAATATACCGCAGCATCACTCTTGTTTATTTATCACGGGCGTAAAGATATAAATTTGCTCCGTTTTACTGTTAAACGTGTGTTGGTGTGCATCTATCGTTTTCGCGCTAAAATTTTAAGAAAATTTACCTCAAAATGGCACGTGGCAAGCCTACCAGCGTAGAAAAACGTTCACGCATTATTACGCTGTTTGAAGAAGAATATTCGGGGCGACAAATTGCTGAAAAAATAAATATGAGAAGTTCAACAGTAAATGACATCATAAAGCGATATCGGACAACTGGAACGATAGAAAATCGTGTTCGTCATGGAGCATCTAGGAAAACAACAAAAGCTGAAGATTTGAGAATTGTATTATTAAACAAACGCTATAGAAAATTAACAGCGCCACAAATAGCAGCCGAAGTCAATCGCGGCCGTGAAGAACAAGTTTCGGCGAGTACGGTAAAACGTCGACTTCAACAAGCGGACCTTCATGGACGCATTGCCATTCGAAAACCCTTATCACGTCGGGGCAACAGAGCAAAACGGCTACAGTGAGCCCGTTCTCATCTAGATTGGTCGTTAGATGATTGGAAACACGTGCTTTGGAGTGACGAGTCAAAGTTTGAGGTTTTTGGGCAAAATCGACGAGTTTATGTCCGAAGATTGACAGGATTGCGTATAATAGGCCGTAACTTTACATTCATGCGTTAGTGTGTAAGAACTATCTAAAGGAGCAAGAAGAACAGCACACCCCGAAAGTAATGACATGGCCCCCACAAAGCCCAGATTTGAACCATACAGAGTTGTTGTGGGATGAACTGGACAGGAGGATCCGAAAAATACGCCCAACTTCACGAGAACATTTACGGAATATTCTGCAACATGAATGGATTAATAGTCGACAATCCGTTTTAACAAAACTTATCGAAAGAATGCCTAAAATAGTTCGAGCGGTGATTAACAGCAAAGGAGGTTTTTTTCGATGAAAAAAAAAAAATAACGTTCAGTATGTTATATTAGGCCAGAATAACTTTTTATTTATTTATTTTTGTCTTTTTTACCTGTACATACAATAAAATTGCATTTTGTTTTTAGTTTCGTTTGTTTCTTTTTCATGTTTTTTACTAACCGACCGAACTTCTCTGAACGGCAGTGTACACATTTCGTTAACAGGCATATACAGTATGTCCCTGGATGTAGGTCAAAAAGATTAGCTTGCGTCTCCTAACGATAGGCAATTGATCGTTTTCGAGCGAAGCTCCCTTTTCACAATGCTATCGCGCGAAGCATTGCGTAAACTGGTAAAAAGAAACTTGATGGATAATTCATCATTTAAAATGTCCCAAAAATCGCAAATGAAGGCAGCAACATTAACGTCTTCTTCAACCGCTGTATACTGAGGCATATTACACAAGATTTTATTTTTCAAAAATGCTTTTATAATAAATAAACTGAACTTATTTAAAATATTCAGCGATCCGTATATGGATTATACCATACGTATACGTGAGTACAGCTAGGAGAAGCTGTAATTTTCTAAAGTGCCATCTAGCGATGGAAAATTGCGACTCTTAGGCTTTAAAACGACGTGATATGCGCAATTTGCGCATCGAGGGCCATTCAGTCGGTATTTTTTCAACTGTGAATCCTGAAAATCTTTCACGACGGCGACCGTCCAGATTACTATCATTATCCCTTTCTGGGTTGGGCGGGGATACCCTTCGGGTAAATAGGACGTCGCAGTTGGCGTTGTTCAACCGTCCTCAACTTGTGATTTCCATTCTTGCGTTTCAGTTCAATAATAGCGGAGCTTTACACAGTGACTTAATGTCGCGTTATCCGATAGAAAACATATTAATGAATAATACATAAATTAATTATTTATTTTATTAATTAACATTAATCGTCGTAAAATGATTTATTGTCCCGTTAGACCCAATGGACATAAGCCAAGGAAGAAAAAATTTACAAAGTAAATTGAGATCTTGTATATGGATTTTGAAGTTCTTCTGTCCAATTTTTCGCATTTCCTTACACCGATTGTCGCGAACTTTTTTGTGCTTGGATCAAGTTAAGTTCAAAAGCCATCACACCTAGGTATTCATGCAAAATCAAACCAGTTTCTCCAAACCAGTTGTAAACAGTCCTTCCTGATGGTGCTTCAGCAAAAGTCAAAGTTTACGGAAATAGTATTTTAAAATCTTAATAGGATCGTTTGTAAAAAGTATACTCATATAAACACTTTTACCAAACAGTTGCCTCACCCTGTATATGAGTTTCCCTTTTATAGGAAAGAACATCGCGTAACCTTTCTTTTTACCTCTTTACAACGCACATCTAGGCGGCTGTGTACGGAAACACCAGCGAGAAAATTACCCCAATCAGCTTCGCTGTTCATTAGTCACTTGTCTCTGGAGTGTTCTTCGCTCGCTGTTGTCTAGAATTGAGGCATCTGCGATTAGAAGAAAGCGTCGAAAGGATAAGTGGCGTAATTCGAAATGAACGAGTGCTGAAAAAACTATTTCCATTATTGCGCCTTCTTCGCACAACTGCTGCCACGTTGACAATGGTCTCGATTTTTTCTTGTCTTTTGGTTGTTTTCCTTTTTTTTAAGGCTGTTATTACCTCAATTGTGGTGCCGCCCATTTGACTTTCCACGATTAGAGGCTTAAGTGAGAATTTGAAATATAATATACATATTTCAAATTCTCACTAAAAAAAAAAAGCACTAAAGTCAAATGGGCGGCACTACAATTGAGGTAATAACAGCCTTAAAGCTCCCTTATTACTTTAAAATGTAATTTTTAATTATTAAAGAAATTAAAGTTTGGTTGTAATGCTTACAATCTGGTGTCCAACACATTACCACCTTTATTAACAATACTCAACAGAAATAATTAAATTCCTCCTAATTTAATGAATGGCTCCTCATATTTTTTTTTTCTTTTAATTAATTAAACAGTTATAATCAAATGTCAGTTTTCAATGAATTAAACGATTGATTTAATCGTCGTATTTGTTGCGAAGAGAGTGCAGAGTGCAACTGACTGAGTGGAATTTAGCGTTCCTCATGGCTCTATTCTTGGTCCTCTCTAATTAATCATATACACAAACGATCTTACAGCCAGCATGGATACAGCAGAAGTGTGCATGTACGCCTCTTCTTCTTCAGAATCTTCATCTCGATGTTCTGCGGGTGAGATCCAAGAGTACCATTGCTGACGGCCAGAATTGGTTCGCCACAAATAAGTTGATGAGTCAATGTAGAAAAGATTCCCTAGTGAAATTTCTGGTCATTACGATAGAACACACGTGCCTAAAGTGGTATCACTATATAGATGAACTGTTCAAAAACTTGGTATCTGTCATAGCTACTCACGAAGCGGCCTATTTGACAATTTTTCATTCTCTCTCCTCTCTTATGGCGTACATACAACACAAGCTCACAAGATTTTTGCCTTACAAAAATGGGTGGTTAGAATCCTCCGCAATCTGGAACATAGGGAAAGCTACAAAACCTACTTCACAAGAAGTACCATCTGTGTTTATTGCGTCGGCAGCCGTGTTATGTCCATCAAAGTAAACCAGCATTTCCTCTAAACGGTGGCAATCACATCTACGCTACTCGTTCGCGAAACGACATGCGAGTCTCGTGTTACCGTTTGGCCCCAGTTTTAGTTCTCAGAAAGGCATCGATTACTCGGGAATCAAATTATATAACCATCTGACTGGGGATTATAAAATTTTTCTTCCAAACGGCTTCGAAAGGAAGGTGAAGGACTTGCTGGTGATACACGATCCAACAATAATTTAGATAAGATTAAAGCACTTTTTACACCAATCGAATAATTTTAAATACAAGCCTCTATTTGAAGAATATCATGCATGAAAGTTATCTGTTAATATTTGAATTTATTCTTGTTACGTCTTCTTAACGGAAACAAAATAGATGCTTTGGGAATCAGATCGCCAGTAAATCAAGATATCGGCCTCTTAAATGATGAGAGATTCCTAAATTTAAATACGTCTTTGCACCTTTTCCTTTGAAAAAAAATCGAATTTTAAAACATAATTTTGCCCCCTCTGCAGACACGCCGAAAAAATCCCTGCCCGCAGAAATTAAATCCAGAAACACAAAATAGATTTCCAACCAGTAATCACAATATTAATGGCAATCTACCTCGAGCCCGCGTTATTTCCTGCCGCGAATTTCGCCTTTTCCCTCCATTTCCCCTTCTTGCCACCGGTTACGCCGTTCCCTTCCAACCCTCCCTCTTCTCTTCGCTTCCAACAAGCTCCGTTTGGCATCCGCAACGGAGGTGCAGAAAGACGAAATCCCCGGGAAAGATAGTAGATGTGCCTCCCCCCTTCTACGTCCTCATCTGTAGTAGTACCTACTACCTACTACATTAGATAATCCGGTCGGTCCAGGAGCTCCGAATCCGGAGACGGGGGAGGGAGGACTTTATCCGGGTTTAATTTAAAATTAATATAGCGCAGGCGGCAAGTGCCGGAAATGAGCTGCGCGATGGTATGAGGCGGGTTGGAGAGGCTCCCAGCGTTGACGGTTTGGGGTACCGTCGGCGGAATGAAGGGAGGTTGGAGGAGGGGGATAGAGGCGTATGGATCGGAGGTATCGCGTTGGAATTTGGTGCGAATGTAGATGGCATTACGGCGCTACTAGTGAAGGATTGCGAAAAGGTCCGGAATACCTCAGATGATGTTTTCGACAATACGCTGATTGAGGTGCTATTGCTCAAGTTTATTATGGTTGGATGGGAAATATTGAACCATTATATATAAAAAACGAATAAGTATACAAACGATTATCGTAGACGTAACTTTTCTTCCAAAATCCAGTTTATTGAAGATTTTATGACAGACACTAAAGTATCGGTACACTCCGCACCATACAAATTACTTAATATTTTTGAAATAATTGTTTTAGAAATTCGTGAATTCGAATTTGCACAGTTATTAAAGTAAAAAATGCAATATGTGCGGCGCAATGGGACATTACAAGGGAATGTCCAAGATGGGAAAATCTTCAACGATGACGACTATCCAGATTACCATCATTATCCTTGGTTATCCTGGGTTGGGCTACTTTTCGGGTAACTAGGACGCCGCATTTGGCATTGTTCAACCGCTCTTACTTATGATTTCCACTCTTACATCACGTTATCACATAAAGAGGTTCTAAGAAAAATATCAATAAATAAAACATAATTTACCACCTCGGTGGTAGCCTGAACTCCGACATATTTGCGATACTTTGCCTGTTATTTCTTCCTTTCTTTATTTTGTAGTATGTAAGATTTATCCACAATTATTAAATTTTTATTATTTATTTATTTGCAATGGAAATCAAAGTCGTTCCAGATTCTTAACATTCTTCCAATCAAACTTGCTCTATGATAAAAGCTGACTGTTAGGAACTAGATTGCACGTCCATCGAGATAGTCATCGTATGCCTAAAATCAGTCTAGGTTCCTTCGAGAAATTTAATAATTTCAGTCCCAACTTGATAAAGAATCTCAAATTGGAACTTCCTTCCTTCAACTTCGTAAGCTTCACATAAAGTAGTTGCAATCTTATACAGGGTTAACAACAAACGTTGAAGCATCCTCCAAAGCTCCACAACTTTTTCTGATTTATAATTTCGAAGCCCCTAATTCTTGAAAAAATTCTTTTATATTGTAGCTTAGCCTCTTAGAAGTTAAAGGGTTAACATTTACATAAACAATGAAATAACCTGCAGAAGCACAGATCAAAATTATGATGATCATTACGACGAGCTACGAATCAAAAATGTTCAATGCTGTTTCATCGGCGCATTTTTTTCTGGCACCGCGGCTACCATGCGCGAAATGCAATTTTTGTAATTTATCAATTTTCATTTATTTTAATCTTTAGTTGCTTGTTATACAGGGTGATCATCATCCGAAATGTAGGGACTCCTGCAAGACCTATATTTTACACAAAAAAAAATATGTTTTTTAAATCTGCGGTTGACTGGGCAGAGTTAGGCGCTGCGTGTTCAAATCCCGCTAGGACCAAAAAAACATGTCTTGGTGGATCCGATACACTTCCGAGTCACCATTCGCAGTTCATTCATTCATTAATCCGGGACAGTTGTTATAATAATGCCATGTTGGACTTTTTGGAATTTTAAAAAATGATTCATCGGACGCATTAGATGAACTTATCATTACAGAAAGAAGAAATTTGTGAAATTTTTCAAATCTTCGGAAAGGTAGCAAATTAATTGAATGGCTGACGATACTAGTTTTTGTATGGTAGAAGACCCCACTTAAAAAATTTATAAAGACACGTGCAATGAATCGAAAAAATTTTGCGCAAGAATAGAAGTTTGTGCAGAAACAATCGAGAAGCTCTTCAGTACACATTCGGAAGCCGTGTGATAAATGAATTAAGCAGAGGATTGGTAGATTTATATTTGTTTAAACGTCGAAATAATTATTTAAGTAAACTATGCTTTAATTCGAACTACTTTCCATCTGATTAACATTTATTAACTTTTATGACAGATTCGTAATTTTGTGGTAGTTAATAAAAAAGTTTAAGTTAAGTTAATTTTGAGTTGTAATCCTTTTAAATTTTGACCTATCTTGGTCAATAGATGGTGTAAGACGCGGAAATGATGTCTGAATAGTCTGAAAAATAATTCATAATAGGACCTTCTGAAATCAGTTATGTAGCCAGATTTTTAATAAAAAATTAATTAAAATTTTGCTATTTTCGGCTCTTGAAATTTTCTGTGGAAGTGGAAATGTGTCTGTATAGATAATTGATAATTTTGTAATTAACATGCTGCAATAGATGAATTTATACAAATATATTTCGACAGAAATTTTCAGCGGCGGGAACAATAGTAACCAAGATCGCAGCAATCGCATCACAGCCGACCGGGCTCTCGAATCCTGCCGACCGCACCATTAAACATAACAAGTTACCCTTGCAACTAGAGGAAGCCCCGCTGGTGTGAATATGCTACAAATGATAAAAGCGTGCTTGCAATAATAACGCATTATCATCTCTCCCTATATCCCCGAACCTTTTACGTACGATGGAAGGCTTCTTAAATGGGGAAATTTCTATATTATTCCGGGGAAATACGCGATAAATTGACAAGCGATAGTTATATTTATTTATAGTACGTATAAAAATTATTCAGATAAACGCTGTATAAGACAGAATTGTATTCCTCGTTTATCGACTGTGGGTGTGTAAGGTGGCTAACGTAAAAAAAACGCCAAAACAATGGATAAATAAATAAAAAGGACTAGATTGAATCGATGAGACCATATTTGAATTATTCGAGACGAAACGCAAAATTTGTGTATCAAAAAAAAAATTACAATATTTACGGATAGGTATATCTTGCCTCTTTTCTCCGGTAAAAAAAATCTTTTTGGCTAACCTATGTATTATATTTTTTTGAGTTCGTAGTTGCCGACGGTAATTATTTATAAATTTTTGACAATTCTAGACGGGACCCAAGCAAGTGAAAAAAAATTTTTTTTTATATATATTGTGCTTGGGGGGCACCATAATTTTTTTTCAGCAAATAAACTTATTAAATATTAATAAATAATATATAATTTTTTTAACCACAATGTTTATTTACAAAAATAATTAAATCCATTTAATTAAAATTTTATTAAAATTAGTTTTAAACAAAAACCTATTAAATTATCCTGTAACCGATAAAAATAATCTAAAATTTAATTAATGTTGTATAACCGTAGTATTTTTAATCGCGATTTTCTACGCCCAAAGTTATAAATTACCCCGACCGCTGTAACATATGTACCGTAGCGCGAGGATAGAAAAGAATTACGCCGAGATAAACTGCAAAATAGGCAATCAATTACCGCGTAAATAATCCTTCCTGTCCCGGACACTTAAAATATGCTCTCGCGTAGCGCATTTGTTGACATTATCGGGTTGTGCACACGAGCACGCCGATCCCCCCCTCCGACGAAACCTACTCTGCTATGCACGCCCCGTACACTGCATAAACATTATGCAGCGGCAGCCGGCAACCGGCAACCTTCGGTCCTATGAGCGGGTGTATATTGATCCCGTGGGATTTGCCATTCAATGTTAATGATGTCCCGATTTAAGTGGCGCTTGTGCGTAAAGTCACCCCCTACGTGAAGCCGACACTCATAGTGTGAGAAGTGCCGTGAAGGGTGTCCAAGGGGGATGATACTATTCAACGTATCCATCGCATCTGATACTTTATTAGAAAGGTGGTACCGCAAAAAAATTAACTCGAATTATAAATCAATATACAGGGTGCGAAGCTGATGGTTTGGCGATTTTAGTTAATGTCGAAAGAAACATTTTTATGTGTAAAATTTATTTTATTTTTCGACATGGTCTCCTTTGATGTCGATACTTCGTCCAACTTTTCTCTATTTTTTGTATCCAATCTAAAAAATACGATTTCTCCGCCTGATGGAAATAATTAATTGTAGTTTTCAAGAATTTTCCTCTTTCGACGGCGGTCATCTTCAATGCATAAAATTGTACATGAAGAGCTAATTCTCAATAACACGCCTGCTCGATATAGAGGGCGCTGTCGATCGAAAGAATATTGGCGCTAGACGAGGACGACCAGCTTCGCTACGGTATAGCAACTATCTACGTGTGCGTGTGTTTGTGCGGAGCGAACGAACGGAATCCGGGAGTCCGGAGCGAATCCGGTGGCGCGGTAGGTACGTATGTATTATACATGCACGACCCGTACTCGCTCGCTTGTATATGTATATGTGAGCCTGTGCGGAAAGCGCTCGCTTCGGGTGAAATTGGCCGCTCCGGGGAGGAAGTGTGTCCCGGAGACAGCGGTATCCGCCGGCGGCCCGCTTCCGACTACTCTCTGCCGCTTGGACCCGACCACCCCGCTCCTACCCCGCGATCCTTCCCCCTGTGTGGTGCACTTCACGCGGAATTTGTATTTATTTTATTCGTAAAGCGACACGTTTATGTTGTATGTTTATGTTGTTCATGTTAATTGTAAGTTAAAAGATAATTTTGGAAAATTATCTTCCACTTGGAGTAAAATTTTTACGCTAACTACACTTAATTAAGCCACTTAGCCAAAGACCTCTTCACTCACGCTAAAGAAACAGATTGTTTTGGCGTGTCTTCGCCCTTTAGCCCCGATAGCATTTGTCAAATATCACGGCCAATTGCGATACATGTTTCATGTAAATCTCCGAATGCTTGTTCAAAAACTCAAAATGGAATTTGAGAAAGAATAAATAGAAAATCAAAGACATGGGCGCTATCCAAGTTTTCCACTTCCTTGTTGGGCAAAAACAGCCAAAGCAAAAGAAAAAAAACGTCGTTTTGCATTAGAGATTTCAGCCACGTGTAACAACATGCTGACAAAAGTTTTCGATATTATGCTTTAATTGACCAAGAAGACGCTTTAAGATTAAATAAAGTAACCACAACGATGCCCCAAACTCGGGTATGAAAAAATAAATTTAAACGAAACAACCAATCTTGTTAGCCATAGCTTAGTGATAGCTTAAGACATCTACATGGTTAATGTAGAATAATTTTTAAACAAAATCATCTGGTCAAATAAACCAAAACCTCCCAATTCTGGAATTTTTAATAAGAAGAAACGGAGCATTATTGGGCTGTACAGAGCAGCATATTTTTGGATTAAACGTTTATATGGACATTTTGGTAAATCGCCTCATTGGACCAATTTTATTATGTGTATCTTGGCACATACGCAACAATATTTCATTAAATCAACCACAGCATTTATGGTGGCAACAAGATGGTACGTCGGGTCACAATGAAGCAACTGTGAGACCAAGACTTTCCAAACCGTTGCAGTTATCGTATGGCGACCTGCAGATCTCCTTCTGGATTATTTTTTATGGGATGTTGTTAAAAATAATTGTTTAAAGTTGATTTCCCACAAAACATTGAAAAACTTTAAGATAGATTCGATGTACTTCTTGAAAGAACCATATAAAGGGACCAGCAAACATTGTTGGCAATTGTTTCTATTATTTTATTGTTGCAAAATTTACATAAAAAATGAATTCTCTGCTATTTCCCAAGTGCATAACTGTAGAAAATTGTTAGAATTTATTAATCGTGCAGATCTTGAACCGTTCGGGCTACTTCGAAGCGCGAATTATATATTATTATAACGGCGTTCGATTTATTCCCGGATTGATCGAGTCTACCTTGTTATTAACGGTGTAACAAATGCTGAAATAACGAAACCCAACGTATGTACGATCTTTTGGGTAATAAGCATCCTCCTAGCAAGATACATTTTGCCTGCAAGAGTAAACTGTTGAATTTTCTTGCTACAATTGCAGGTGCAGCGGATCCTACATTTTTTTTTGTTTCGAATACTAAGTTCTTTTCTTTCAGGGTATTAAATTCTGTGTAAGACTGGAGACTGTTTGAGCGTCAGACCTTTATATAGACATTCTTCCGCAATATTCTTCTTACCAGCTACCTCAAACGGTGAATAATGATCATTAGAATGATATACTTTTAGCACATTCTTCAACTCCGCTTAGTACGCGACGGTGTTGAAGCAACACCGTAAAATTTTGAACTCCGTCGATTCTAACTACTTGTTTAAATGGACGTGAAGGAACAATTAGACGGTGATTAGATCCGACATAAATAAGCCTGCAGAAACGAATGGGCGCTTCACGAAATTAGCAGAGACTAGACAGACTCGTGTTTTGTCGACTCTCGGGAGAACCAGTAGGCAAAACGAGCCCCAGTTTCACGACTCGAATAAACACGAGTCTGTCTAATCTGTGCTAATTTCGCCAAGCGCCCATTCGTTTCTACAGGCTTAGTTGGAACCGATCGAATCTTCAAAATCATCATCCGATTATTTTTGCAATGTTGCACGCAGCATTTTCTTTTAGTAGATTAACCAACTCACTAAGTAGACCATTCATTTTCACCTCTAGGTGATTAATTGCTGATTTTACCTCCTTGGGCGAGTGCCATTCTAAAATCGTCCAGATATAATCACATTGCTACTTTAATTTGCAACACTTTCCCAGTTTTCAGATCTAACAACTTCGAAAATGAGAATTCTTCGCTTCATTTTCGAAGCTGTTGGAATCCTTTTTGCAAATTGGCATATTTGATGAATTTCCAAATATATTTTTATCTTGAAATATCTTCTGAATAGAATGTAAAAATGAGATTTTATCATCATTGTCTCTATTTATTCTCTAAAGAGATTCTCATGCGATGGCAAAGCATGAAAATCGGAAAACAATTGTTCAGCAACCGCTAATTTGTAAACGATATTTTGAATACATGTCACTTAAAAAAAATAACATGAACATAATTACAAACAAGCAGAAGAACCGCGATTACATAGAAGAGAACGGAATATTTGATGGCACGCCAGTGACGGCGGCAATCGATGTGGCTGGCCGGTCGTCATGGCGACGTTTTCGGTACCGCAGCGCCCTCGGTGGTGTTCGCCGGCATTACGGAGAACGCCGCCAACTTGCTTTCGACTTTCGGCTGTTTCTGGCTGCTGTTGACGGTTGCCTTTATCTTGGAATTGGTAAACTTTGCTAAACATCGTAATCGGCGAGAAATTGGGCCGAAGAGGCTTTAACGTGAAGATGTTAAAGGGAGCAGATTGAAGTGAGGAGGATCGAAGTAATTAATTGGATGGAGAACGCTTTTGAGAACAAGGATCGTACGATCTTGTTGAAATGCGACTTCCTATATCTACTTTTCAAGTAGAGGCTGCACTACTTTAATTATTTGTAGAACAAAATATTTGATAACGTTCGGCAACGCTTTGAATTAGCTGATTTGACTCTCTTCCGCGTTGATTCAAGGTTTGCGGGCTTTTAAAGTTGTGATTAACATTGCTTGATCCGTTTGTTATAAACTTCTAATAAGCGTAAAGTAGTAAATACGAACAAAAAAATTTTATTTGTCAGTAAAGCGATGGTTTATTCATGTAAATTGGATGCGGGATCCACATTGAAGTAATTATACGAGGGTAAGGTCTTAACTATGCTTGTCCGTTGGTTTATCAACCTGCGTGCATTAAATCAACAAACGCCGTGTACAAACGAGACCACTTGTTAATGTTATAAAAATGTTGTTCAATCAGCAACCGGCCTTCGCCCAATGTAGGCGTATCGAAGTCTGCAGCACCTTCTATAACCAACAATATGAATTTGATCTTACTTCGAGCAGAGTAACTATCAATCAAAGGTGTTTTGTAAGATAAACAAGAAAATCCACATTTATCGAAAAGAATTTAGAGCCCATCAACATCCACTAACGTAACACTCGGTCATGTAATTGCACGTTAAGAAGACGTTTTCTCACAGTGATAAATGCAATATGCTGAAAGCTTTTGCTTGGTGTGTCGAAAATGTTCTGTAAGGGCAAAAGGATATT
>LR737398.1:4923056-4964693 GCA_902655005.2 Marronus borbonicus | reverse complement strand
TTCGCGTCTGACGTGGCACGTTGAGTTACCGTGCTAACTGTGTCCTAGCACGTTTTCCTCTCCTGACGAAGCCCCATATGATTCTGGGGGGAACGTGAAGTTTTCGTTTAACCATGATATTGTGCGAACCCAGAATACGTTGAGTTTTAACTGACTCGGGCCGTGGAAGCCTACGTTATTATTTCTAGCAGGTTCATAATCAAAATTCAAAAATTTGAAAACTTTTAAATCGCAGGTAACTGAAATAACAAGAATTTATGAAATAGACGCAGATTGCTTCAATGAAATAATAATGTTAAATAAATCAATGGTTAAAAATAAAAAAGATCAGTGGCCCATGAGGGGATCGAACCCGCGACCTTCGCGTTATTAGCACGACGCTCTAACCAACTGAGCTAATGGGCCTCCAAAGTTCCTTTTTCCAAAATTCACTAATAATTTAATTTTTCACCAATCACCAATTTTTCAATTGGTGATGATCTGAATGGATGCTCCAGGGGGTCGGATAAAAAAAAATCGTCTCGGTTCCGCCACTAATACGAACGTACTATCATATTCGGGCAAAATGCGACGTTGAAATCGAGCCTAGTAACGTTCTAAGCGAAGCGATGCGATGTTTTATCCGTCCTACCTTAATTATTTTATTAATTTAAAATAAATAATATAAAAAAATAAAAAAATTCAATTTAATGAACGTTATTAAAGAGTCGGTTAATTGTATGTTATATAATCTCGAATGTTACTGTGCCTATCTGCACCTGAAGCAATTTCCATGCGATGTTGTAAGACAAATACAATATAAGATCAGCTTTTATTCTTCCAACATTCCAATATTTTTAAAGCATCTTGTGTTTGGCCAAATTATTGAAAGGCGTAATAAAGCAACAATGTTAAATATTAAATGTCCAATTAACCAACAATTCTCTTGAAGACAACCCGGTTAATTTAACAAGGAAAACATTAATATCGGCACGAAAATCTCTTCTGGCACCTCCGAAGCGTGAAAAATCGCAAAGATATCGCTTCCAATCGGATCTTCATCGTCATCCAGACGTTGCGTCAAGTACACGTGTCGAAGTAAAACGCAAATAATCTCACAGAAACGGCGGCACCCTTCGCATAACGCAATCACGGCTCGTCGAGTCCCGTCGCATCCCGTTCCACTACCCCGAAGCAGTTTAGTTTACTATCCAAACTTAATAACGGCGCGATGACGGAGAGAAGTAGTAGTCAAAGCAGTCAAAAGCAGAGCGTTGATTGTGACGCCTTCACGCGCGGTTACCCGGCTTCAGAGGCTCACCAGAAACGGCGGAGCTGAAATTGTGCCCCGCGGCCGTTATTCTCGAAAGTTCGCGTTTGCGTCAACTTCGTAGCGGTTGGCTGTTGGTGATGATCCGAATGGATGCTCCAGGGCGTCGGATAAAAAAAAACGTCTCGGTTCCGCCACTAATACGAACGTACTATCATGTTCGGCCAAAATGCGACGTTGAAATCGAGCCTAGTAACGTTCTAAGCGAAGCGATGCGATGTTTTATCCGTCCTACCTTCCCTTTAAAAGTATCATGTAACCTTTTATGCTTCATTTAATTAAATATCTTATGTTTAGCTTAACGCTTTTACCCAAGTTCCGAAACATGTTATAACTAATTTCTCGCGAAACACAGCTAGATTTTGAGATTTGAAGGTAAGCAAATCTTTTATTATTAAGCGCGATTTTTTCTGGGAAATCAAGGATAATTTTTTCTTCCTCTTTGCGACTCAACTGGAAAAGAAGAATCCACAAGAAGCAATACAGCAATTTCAACAAACATTGAATTTGTTGAAATTGTTTTCGTGAATGAAATATAGAAAAAATCATTTGTGACTAATGTATAGATAGAACCTGTCAACTCGTCACTACGTTCATAACGCCCCCCAGAGGTACCCTTTATCAAACGACGTTCTCTTTTCATCTCGCTGCAACCCGATGGCCATATCACAGTCACGTGGCCGTTATAATCCTCCCATCCACGAGTTATCTTAATGAAATGATTGACAGAACCATTCTGCGCCAACCGAAAATCTAAAACAACCAGAGAACAAAGGTTTCCGCAGCTGAAGATTGGAAGTCAAAGTCGCGAAACGAACAGATAAAAGCTGAAAAATAACGACAGCATTTTGAATTGATACTCGCGTATTATACGTTGGTAAGGGGAAGGGGTGTTTATGGGAAAAAGAGGAGCGGCAAGGAAGAAGTAGTTTTAATGGAATTTCCCTGTTATCTCGGCCCAGCCATAATCGAAATATACGTGCCGAAGTATAAAGCGAGGAAGGACCTTTTTATCTACACGCTTTTCCTTTCGTCTTCCTGTTCCTTCCTCTTTCTTCCGTCCTTCTCTATCCCGTGGAAATTCTCTCAATTCGAATATATTCCGGATTCCTCCCCAGAAACGGCACAGGACTCCGTTCGGCCGTTCTCGGTTGACTTTCGCGCCATTATCGCTAATTCTTTTCGAACTGATTGGGTTGCCGGAACAGGAAAGAGTCCTTCCTTCCCGGACTCCCGGAGCGAATGTCCTTTTCCGATCCGGCGTACCGGCTGTCGTTCGCCGTGCTTTATCGGGCGCCCCCTGTCGGACCATCATCGACCTCCCCGTCTCGCGATGCTATGGGCTCGGGGAGAGCGTGCTAAAAACTGAGATGCCATCTAGCGGGAGGGCGGACGAACGATGCAAATTGGCGGGTATTGAATTTTCTTTCCGTGTTTTTTTTTCTTTTATTATTTTGATTGTTTTCTTATGTTTTTTTCACCCTTCGCGTTTTCTTTCTTAATGATGTTTATTGGTGCCTTTTTAATTGTATAATTGTTCTGTTTTATTCAGTTTGATTGTGGGTTTGAGGAACTTAAAGTGAAAATAAAAGAGAATAGAAAAAAGCGAAAATAATTTTTTTGTTTACAACTCATTTCTTTAAGAATGATCCTCCCAACCAGTGTTTGACAATCTAAAGCTCTTCCGATTTCAATCAGGTATATAAAAGTTTTTGATATTGATTGTTATTTTCATTCGTTGCTACAAATATGGTGCAAAATTTGCATAAACTTTGCAAAACACGCCATCAGTTCTATCCAGTTGCTTCGCCGATCTTTAATATCTTAACGGCTTCAAGGATTTCATGCATCGTTACGGTTTCCTCGTCTTCGCTGTGGTTCTGGCTTTTTTATTATCATTGACTCATTCTTCTTTCCCTTGTCTTCCACGTATTATAGCTTCTCAAAGTTCCCTTTCAACCTTTGAATTAGATCCTCTTCTTATATCAGTAAACTTGTCCCCCTTGTTGAACGATAGCAGTGTTTTTCCCGTCTTTGCCGAGCCTGTTCCTGTCCTGGAATACTTTCTCAGTATTGAGGCCTTCTGATTATCCAACCATGTTTTAATTGCTTGTCTTATGAACTTCACCAATGAGGTTACGACTAATGAAAAGCATCTTGGACCAGCTTATCTGCCTTTCCATTTCCTTCAATTCCTTGGAGGCTTCGAAGTAACGTGTTTATCAAGTCCCAACCGCCTGATAAATTCGTGTATCCGCCCAGATTCGTACACATAGACCATAACAGCCCTTGTCGCTGAATATATTCGCCAAAATTGCAAAACAATACTTTCATTGCTTCGAGAAATAACTTTCCTTCAAAGAACTTCCTCCAAAATGATCCCGGCCATTTGATATTCCAAACGCTCAAACAGCGCTTCGTCTATTGCATCTACCGACACGCGATTCGATTGTTATTCACGACGGCGAAACGGAATTTAGTGAGCCGTGATTGTTAACACCAACGCGAGGTCGGGATCAAAGGCAAAAGGCCGCCGTCGGCGCCGCCTTGATTCGCCTATCCACTTTTCCGTACCCGAGCATTACGCAAGTAGATAAAGATTCAGTTGTTTTGCATGTGCGTCTTTCGCGCCCCTATCATTTGTTTTTTTTTGGGTTTTGTTCGAGTGTGAAGCGAGAGGGTAATCGGGCGTGGGGTTATTTAAGGTAATCTTCTTTGCATCGACGTTTCTGAGAGAGACAATCTAACGAGATATGGAAATTTCAGAGATTGCAAAACGCTGAATTTAGTAATATTCTACATTAGCATTACAAGACGTGAGTTGCTAGAGCTTCCGCGGCTGGTCAAGTAACCAGTCTCTTCAGAGAGAGAGAGACTTCAGTGTCCAAATTCAACCCAATCACCCACCTAGGGATTCTTTTAACTCTTGCAAGCGCTGAATTTTTAGGAGAAAAAACCTCTACATGCATAGATTTTGTGTGAATTTTGTTATACGTTTGGGTATATTATGTACCGGATCCAATTGTTGTCTCTAGACCATGGGACACGTAATGTCCCACTATGCTCCATAGCAAAAATTTTTTCTAAAACAAAACAAATTTATTAGAATGGAATGAAGCCTTATTTGAACATGAACAGAAAAAATTGAAGGGTTAAATTTAAACCGACAGAGCTGAAGGAGTTAATGGGCTAAATTCATGGGATAAGTAGGAATTGTAAGATGAATGTTGTAAGACTTCTCAACGTATGCAAGAAAGTAGATCTTGCTCACTAGTTGCCAAATGTGATTGTTACTTTATAACATTGTTTGCGAAGAAAGCAGCTGCTTTACCTACTTGGTTACCATAATTGGTCCTTTGTGATCAGCTTCATTCATTTCTTTGTTTATTTCGGCTTTATTTTATTTTAGTTAAAATTCTATTTAGTTGCTAATCCCTATTTTATATCGGATTGATCAAAACGATGTGTTTCTTAACAATCCAAGAGTTACCTCGTCAACCGACTAATTGGGACTATTTCTATAATTTCGTAGGTGGCAGCGTTCTTAGGTTGCGTTGCTGAAATTGTTGACTCTCAATCTGTATATAATTTAAGCGGTCAGAGCGACAAGTACGAATATAAAAATAAACAGAAGAAATAGGTGCAACTTAGCGTGATGGTGGGTGCGGTCCGTTGGCGGGAAACCGAATGCGCCTCGACTTCTGGACAACGACTTCTTGTCTGCCAGATGGTTGTGGTGATCCTGGCTCGCGACTCTCGCATAAACCACTAGGCTGTGGTTAACGTCCTTGCTTCGTGGGACACCTAACGCATCTATGTAATACCACGTAATTTTCCTGGTTCCAATCCAATTTGCACATCCACATTTCGAAAATTTTAGCCGTCGTCCCGGTTTTTTTAATTGCCTCATAGTCAAGAGATAACCATTTAACTTAACGAAAACAAAGCGATTTCTGGCGTTTTCCAGTAAACAAGTTCTGCCCCGTCAATATTGGCTGTAAAAAGCCATGCTAGGCTGTTTCCCGCTGTGACATTTGTCATTTTTGAAAGTATGTCCGGAAGACATCTAAAAGAGGGACCCGTTTCGTCAACATTCAACATATTTGACTTCTCATAGCTTTCCGATAATTCGTGTAAAGCAATCTTCGCCATTCACATCAACGCTTTCCTCGCGTGCTTTCGTCAACATTGTACCGGGAATTTTAAGAACTCCATCGTCTACGTAATCGGGAAAAACATCGCTGATACCTTCGTCTCCATCCAAGGCGAACGCTTAATTCCAATGCTTTTTGTTTAATTATGCGGCTTTGAACCATTCCAAAACAGAATATTCTCCACAACACTAAGTATGGATGATTTATTTTTTTAATTGATATCTTCTATATATGGTGCCTGCATCTTTTCTTCTAGCCCTTGCTTCAATTCTTTTGATGATTTTAAAATTTTCCGCTAATAACAAGGAGTTTAACACACGTTTGGGAAGCACTATTGACGTCAGTCTTAGTCCAGTTAATTGGCGATACTGGCTTATATTTGCATTTCATCGACTGTTTGCACCTTGAATAAATTGCAGTCTTACGGAAGTTGTTTACTCGGAAAATGCATACATTTAGGAGAACTTCGAGCTAGGGAATTCGGAGATATGGAAATAATTTTTAATGAACACTGAGATGCTATTGCCACAAAGACTTGTTCGAGATAGAGAAAGTTACTGTCGATATACGTGTTTAAAGCAATCGCAGCAATGTCCTCTTTGTGCACAATTGTAAAATTGACATATTTAACAGTTTTGAAAAGCATCAATTTAGAGCAGATACGACACCAAAAATACTTTGTACAATCTCTCGAACACGTTATTTAGCTTCATAAAAATCGCAGCATCCTTCTACATGCTTGGACGTAGCGTTGTCAGGATATCTATCGTCTTTTGTAAAGCGCCTCTCGGCGGAATAATTCCTGCGGAAAGGATTCCCTTGTCGGTTTCTACGCCGATGCCCGCGCGAAACGCGACTCAAGTGAGCCGTGCAAACAAAAGCTAGTCGAGCGAAATCGAACGCAGAAGACGGGCGACGCTAGCTCGATTCAACCGACCAAATTCCCTCTTTTCTAATCTCTTTGTGACGATACGGCGTTATTTTGTTTTCCTCGCTTTTGTATTATTTTGTTTTGAGTTTTTCTTTTTTGGTCTTTTCCCTCTTCAAACCTCTCGACGCCATCAGTAAGGCAGGATTGTTTGACATATTCGTTTTTTTGTATAACTTATGCATTAGTACCTCGAACGCTCCTGATGTTGGGAAAATTGCTCCAATGTTTTAAATTGAACACAGCAAACGGGCAGATCAACTGTTGGTAACTTAGCTCGCACATATTTATATGCGAATCCCTGGATCTGCAACAACAAGTTGATATAACAGACTTCGCTCAAGCGCTCGATACGGTTGATCACTGCAGACTAATTTCTAAATTGCCACCTTTGGCTTTGGCACCAGTATCACCAACTTAATTCTTTCTTATTCGAATAATCGCTCGTGCTATATCTGCGACAACAGTTTTTGTTCGGATGTCTTTACTGCATCGTCGGGTGTGCCTCATGGATCCAATATTGGTCCTCCGTTATTTAATATTTACATCAACGATCTAGACTGTAAAGTTTTTGCGTATGAAAACGATCTGAAGATTTATTCTAGAATTCTGTCCAGCACCAACTACTTAGACTTGCGGAGGAATTTAGATGTTATTTTTTATTCGCGCTACAAAAATAAGATCAGTCGCTTTTTGAGCTCCACGTGAGCTCACTTTATCGTAGTAGATACATTTTCGGGAGTACCGCGATCACTTCTACTAAATAAATGATTGGCATTAACCGCTTTGATCTTATAAAAGCAGCTAATGTAGCAATATGATCTGAAATTGAGGCAAAATTTGCGACCATTTTGTTTTGATTTTTGTTGGCTCCTCCTCATCCCCCAACATCCACATCCATGGTTTCAGGTTCATAGGAATAAGTCGATGATTAATCACCACTCACGATACCATAAACATTCTTTGAGCTTCCATCGTGGAACCGCCTCAAAGTTTCTCGGAACCAATCAACGCGGGTGCCTTTTGCTCTTCAGTTAAAGGATCCAACGGGAAACAAAATTCCTCAAAGCCAATTGATCACGTAGAATATCTTGGATTGAGGTTTTTGAAATGCCGACGTATATCTCAATCTCGCGATTTGCTCCATGTTGATCTTCTTTGATCAATTGGCGCATAACAGGGATGTTTTTTTGAGTGACTGCTGTCTTTCCTACTCCTGTCCTGAGATCGTATCAGGGGGAAATTATCAATTGATGTTGTGCTTCATTACCAAAAAAGATGAAAAATTCATTTTGACAGGATGTTATCACAAGAAGCGACGCAATATAATATTCAATCTTTGTTTCCAGGTTATGGCAGCAACACGTTATCGGGAATGACGAAAGCATCTTTGGACCCTCATGGCCATCTACGACAACCAGGTAAGACGACGTTAAATAAAGGAGATCTCCCGCTGGACTTAGATCCGGAATTTCTTTTCGATATTGCGCACCTTACCTCCCCACATGCAATGAATATTGGCTTCCGTTTCTTCCTCCGTCTAAGGGCATCTTAACTCCCCTACGACGAAATCTAATTCATTATCCCTTTGTGTACGTCTATTTCGCACACATTGGACGTGATTTTGTAGTAATTTTACTCCCCCAGCGTGTGCAATCAGCGCTTGATGCCATAAGCGGTACATAAAAGACCCCATGGACCGATCCAGTAATGTACTGTACAGCAACTTTCCATTGAACTTAATAATTGTTACGATCGATATATACAGGGTGAGACAGCTATATAGGAGAGCTCGGATTATTACCTGATTATATACCGGGTAACATTGAAAAAGCTACAACGCATGGTACCACAGAGGACCATACGGGGCGAGATTTTGTTGTGTGGTGAAGCTGTATCAAATTCTTCGCAACTCGACGTATCTATCGAGAGAGACGTTGCATATGAATTTGGGAGAAAAGAGCAAAAGTTAACAATGCGATTGCCAGAACTCATCGTACTGTAGCAAACGAAGAAGCTGTTTTGCAAAATAGTAGAGCGGCTGTACGGAATGTTATTTTTCTATTTTTTTCATTTGATCTTATGCTTCCGAATTTTGCAAGTTTAATTGCGATTTTAAGGTCTTGTATATGGGAAAAGAAAATACAAACCTTCCTTCTTTTAATTTCACTTTGCTTGGCTACGTTTCGTGGCACGCATTGTCGATCTCTTCAGACGTTTTACAAAAGATTACAAGCATCTTTTTTCCTATTATTCATCCAAATTATTTTGTTTAATTTAATAATTTTTTTAAATGCAAACTATCTTTCAGTTTTTCTCTGTTTTCGCATATAATCAGTGTAAAAATTGCTCGCTTTCTCTTCCATTCCAACATTTTTATTTGCAATGTTGTTTCGTTTATTTTCGTTTATTTTAAAATATGTAAAGGTAAGCCAACAAACATTCACATTTAACGGCCGACACGACATAAATATATTCATACAATTCCTCTGTCGTGCGGATTTTTCAAATGTTTTTATTCCATTTTCGGCTGTTTGTACCCTGCGGAACCTCTCCACCCCACCTTCTCATACCAGCAATTTGTATTCGGTAGAATTAACTTTGCTTTACGAATCCCACACATCCCATTCGTAAGCAGACCTTTCGATATTTTTCTTACAAAACTGAAGATATCGGTTGGTCATCGAATAAAAAGCAACCACCTAACTCGCCGATCGGCGAAGCTTCGGACAGCGGTAATAAAACAATGCCCTAGAACACGCGAACGATTGTACCGGCCCGATAACAGGACCGCTACCAAGACCAAGGATATCACGGCGAAGAGGAGTTAGCGTCAGACAGCGTCGGGTCCGGTCTCTCGGCCGTCGGGCTGGGAGTTTCAATTCAGGAACGACACGCGAGATCTGACCCCGATAAGGCGGGGACGGCGTGGCGTAATCGCTTCGCCCGCGCCCTCTCTACCGGTACTTTTCCTTCTACGACGCCCTCTACCGGCCGTTTCTCTTAGAATATACCGGAAAATTATTACTCGACTTCGCGGCACGTTTATGTATTTCTAAACGGGGACTTACGTCTCGATAGGCGTGTTGTTAGCCTCGAAAGTTAAGAGATCGATAATTTTTTAATGGATTTTAAGCATTATCGATGTTGAGTTTGTTCGATGTTGAATTACGAAGTTGATTTTTTTAAGATTAAGGTTGGCAATGAAACATGTAGCTTCAGGAACGACGATTTTCAGAATTCTACACGAATATTCCATAATTCCAAATGCGTGTCCGGACAGAGACGTGTGATCAACGTTTTTCTTGTAAATTCTTTCAATTGGCAAATATCCTCTATCGGCCGTCACGAAAAAACTCTGAATTAATCGTTTGATCTGGAGCTGCGAACTCGTTGTAGACGATCCGATCAATATTGAAAAAGCAGATCAGTAAAGACGTGAAAATCCATCTGGTTTCCGGATCGTAGCCACAAAAAATTCCGTCACCTGTGACAATGCTTCCTTTAAGAATTTGTATGTTTCCTGTGCGCCGGTTTAAGTTAAAATTTGATATTTCTTCACTTGCAGCCAAATCTAACAGTTATTGATTTCTTAAGTAATGTTTATTCTTTCCTCGCTCTTTTCTTTGTCAAAAGCATATGCGTACGTGTGCACATCCAGCGTTATCAAACAAAATGTTATGCGTATATGCAATGTCAGTGACAGCAAATCGATTACCCATAATCTCGTCTTCTGTTGACACAAGAATTCGTGCATTAGGCCAAGTGGGCTTTGCACAAACATTGCTCACAATGTACGTATATTGGCAGTTATGTGTTACATGTGTACAATGGTCAAAAGATCTTTCTGAAGACATACGTATAAGCAGAGAAAAGAAAAAAATTACATACTACCATAAAATTTATTGCTATTAAGTTTTTAAGAGGTCTTATTCCTATAAATTTGTGAATCTTTACAATGCTCTGCTGGTCTCCTTTAGAGCTTTGATTCCACAATCCTTACTCCGCCACATACAAAACAATTTTTTTCTTACTCTGATTCGGTGTAGTGAACGTGTATTAACTGCTTACTTCACGTATGCATTTCTGCCGAATCGATTGCCACCGAGCAGAACGCTCTAGCTCTTTTAGTTTAGGAGCTGCAGCGCTTCGAAGTGGAAAAAGAGAATTTTCGTTTTTCAATTTTGTGACGTCGCAGCGTCGGTACGGTTAGAGCTAAAGAGTTGAACTTTGAAGTGTTCGTCGAGTTATTTCGGACGAGCCCAAACTTAACCTTCTAGCTCGTTCGGTGCCGAGATATAAGGGAGCCGTGAAAATTTCAAAACCTAAAGTCATGAAAGGCTTAAAAAAAGGTGCCAATTTACGACCCAATATTCGCATATTTGCGGAATAACATTTCAGGCAGCTACCTTTAACGGTTTAGGAGATATTATTTGTTTAAGAACCTCTTTCATCTATAAAAAAAAAAAAAACGATATGTTTGTCAGAGCCAGAAGTACATGCTTGTTTACATCCGTCTGATATGTTTTAAAGTGACTCGTCTTTTATGATTTAATATTTAAAAAAATAAATTCTCAATCGCCTATGACGAAATTGTTAGTCGAATCAATTAATAATCGATAAGTATTTCGAATGAAAAGAAAATGAAACTTAAAAGCAAAATTAAAAAATAGTTACAAAAAGAAGAAAAACCGAAAAATATCTGAAATGGCAACGATTAATTAAAGTAATAGCAAAAAGAAGCTAATAGGTAACAATATTACTAAATAGAGTAAAAATAAGAAAAAGACAAAAAATATTATTGTAATTAGTATCTCAGCAACAAACCCCTTTAGAAAGTCGACAAAACTGACGACGAAATGTGCGTAGCGTATTACGGAGATTAAAGAAGGATTGTTTTCTTCTCCCAAGTTAAATCCAAGTTAAAAATAGCTTAAAGATTAAATTTGAAGGTCATAAAAAAAAATTGAAATCTATATTATATATCAGTCATTATTATTTATAACGGCTAGACGCGTGTAGTTGTCGATCAGCGTTTATTATAGATAATAATTTATATTTTATCGATTATATATCATGATTAGAATGGTCAACAGCGTGCCTTAGCCCCCCCTGCCTCTAAAACAAATATCTTTACAAATAATTTAAAAAAAAATTTCGTTTTTTAGAAACTTTTTCGAAAAGCGTGCAGAGGCTGTCCTAAAAACATTTTTTCCTGTCTGCTGTTTGTGTATGGATGTTTCGAATTTTTATACTCACATAACGTTGCCGTTGTTACAGGACTTTTTTTGCCCGATTGCTGCGAGAATTTGCATTATTCTTTCTTTTTTAAAATTAAAAAAAAAAGAAGCGGTAATTATTACCAAAAACGCTTAAAAATGTTACTGTAGTAAAAATTTTGACTAAATCACTAGATTAGTTGAAAAATCACTACAACTGGTGAAAAATCACCAAACCAGGCAACACTGGATTCTATGTTTGTATATGAACGATAGCCTATTAACTGATGAGCTAAAACTCCTTCATCAGTGGAAAATGGATGGTGGATCTTAAGCCGCGAAATTCTTGCAGATTTTTAGCAATTGCGAACAGTTTCATATGCACACTTAGGGTACCCAGGATAGACAGGATTGCTCCTATTAAACAGTGAGGATGAACTGCAAACACCCATCGATACAGAAAATTTTGTGAATCTAAAGCTGAAGAAAACTGAATCTGCTGGAGTAAGAGATGAAGATTCTATTTATGCGTTATATTAATATGTTAAAAAAAAAACACAGGAAAACTTATTTTATGTACATCACAGGCTAACACCTCACAAGAACATTACCAAATCAAGTCACAAATCGAAGGCGTCAAACCGGGAAGAAACCAGACAACCATAACGCCGGAAAAGAAAAGAGCAAGCAAAAGAAATCGAGACATAATAGCTGTAGACATCGAACATATTGCATTAGAACGCATCTAACCATGACGAATACCAATAACCCTGTACGGTTAGGGTCTTCGACATGCAGGTCTCGGTATATTGGAATTACATAGCCCGTAACAGTAGCTAACGTTTGCCCTATCATGTATCAGGTTACCGACGATGCGAAGTTTTCCCCGTTTCCCCAGCGCCACGTTCCATGGTGTGTGCGCACGAGCTTGCCGAATACATACATATCAATCTACGTATTAATAGGAGTTCGAATAGACCCTAAAACGCCCGCTTGGGAACGGCGAAAAACGCCCGAGTCGAATTTCGATCGTTCCCAAAGGTGCGATTCCCTCTACCTAAACGGTTTGAATCTGTCCCGAAACGATGAAATAAATTTGTTGACATTGTATGTGAATGTAATTGTATTAAACTCTTTATAAAGTTATCTGACTTACCCGCCGATATAGGGGTCCTGCAGCGTAACGTTTTGGGTCCAATTTCTTTTGTAATCTTTATCAATTATTAATAATTAATTGGATATTGGAATTCGTCCCACATTATGGCATCTTCGCACACATCACCGTAATATACTAAATATAGCGTAGAAAATGAAGGGTTTACTTCTCCAGCTACGGACAACTAAGTAACCCTTCCCTTTCCTGTGGCTCCCGGCGGGAGGCTTTGATTGACCCTGAGTGCCGTTTCGCCGCCTAATTGCGCGTTCGAAGCACACATTTGATCCGCAATTAGGAACTCTATTAAGGACGGTGCCCGAACGGCGATCTCTTGTTGTTTACCGATCGCCTACTCCGGCTCCTATTCCTTTGGAACCCTTCGGGCTAATGGACTCGACGTTCTAGCGCGAAACGATGTTTGTTGTTTGACGGAAAACATGCCTTCCATGCTCGTCGGGATGCTGAGGAAAGGCGGAGCTAATTTTATTTATACCGTTTGGCTTTTCTTTAAGTTAGGAACAGTTTCGACTCGTGATCGGCTCTTATTTAAGCAAAATTAAATATTTATAATTTAAAAATTCAAATAAAAACGTTCAACGTTACAGAGACGAAGAGTTGAAAGACTGCACGCTGAACAATAAATTCAATTTAGGCACGGACTGTTGTAATATTTCACCTAATTTTACTGTAAAATCGTATTGCATGTTGAGACCGTGTGAATATATAGCATTGTAATTCCAAAACACTCTGTATACGAGTGCATTTACAAACTTATCGCTCTTCATGTTTCAGATCCATATCAAATGTTCGGGCCAACGAGTAGCAGGCTGGCAAGCTCAGGTAATGCTAATTTTTATTATTAAAGAAGAAATTATTCTCCTCACAGATTGCACCTCTTTACCACAAAGATGCTAACCCTCTTGAACGTCTAAGGTCTTATTGTACAATCCTTTCAACACAACCATTCTAAATGCCGTGCTTTAACAGCATGTCTCCTATTTTTCATTCTTCAACTGCAATGAAACCTTGCATACCTTGCAGACGCGGTATCGTTTTTATTTACCAAACGAAGTTTATAGACATTATATACAATGTAAATGAGGGTTATTAATAGTAATAATAGTAAATAGTCCATTTATCGATATTTCTGGGTATTTATTGCTTTATGAGGGGTAATTGGGATTTTCCCAGATCAAAATAGGAATTTTAAATGCGACAAAAATTTAGACCCTGCGCATTTATTACATTAATATAAGCGAAAATGTTTTAATTTGATACTTCTCTTTATATGCAGCGGTTGTGCTGGTAAAGTGTGCACATTTCACCGCGAGAAATTATATTTTATAAAGTGTTTGCAATATGGGTAGAAAAAAGCAATTATCCTTGATAGGAAGGGGTAAATTCTAGCCTGGCGCCAGGATGGTGTTAGTAAGAAGGAAATTGCTCGCCGGTTACGAAGAAGCGATCATTCCGTTAGAAATTTCCTAAAAGATCCGGAAAATTACGGCAGACCAAAAGGTCAGGGGCGACCGAAAGCTGTAAGTGAGCGGGATAAACGCGTGATATTGCGGTGTGCATCCAATTCTTCTGCGTCGGCGAGAGTTATTGCAGAACAGGCGGTGGTACAAACGCACGTGCGTAATGTTCAAAGGATTTTAAAGGCGTCACCGGTAATATCACACCCGCCACTTTCCGCCACTTTCGGCGAAACACAAAGAAGCGAGGTTGAGATTTGCCGAAGAACACGTATCCCGGAAGAAACAAGGGGAAAAAGTTATATTTTCCGATGAGAAACGTTTTAATTTGGACGGACCGGATGGGTACTCGCATTATTATCATGATCTGAGAAAGGAGCCAAAACTGAAAATGACCAGACAATTAGGGGGTGGATCTGTGATGATATGGGCAGCGATTGGATTTCGCGATAAAAGTGGGATAATGTTTTGCACAAACAAAATGACATCTGCGACGTATAAAGACTTATTGCGTGACGATCTTCTACGTTTTGGAAACCAATGAGCCGGGCGCAATTTTGTTTTTCAGCAAGATAACGCGCCAATTCATAAAGCAAAAACCATTACTGAATGGTTTAAAGAGAAAAAGATTAAAACTTTACAATGGCCGGCACGGTTACCAGACTTAAACATTATTGAAAACATGTGGGGTGAATTGGCACGTCGCGTTTATGGCGGAGGCCGTCAATATTTCACGGTACAGGAACTGAAAACTTCAATAGTGACTGAAAGGCAGAATATCCCTCGAAATTATGTGTTAAATTTATATAAATCTATTAATAACAGACTATTGGAAGTGATTAAGAACAATGGTGGATCTACGCATTACTGATCGCTCATTTGTTTATTTTTGTTTTACATTTGCAACAGAGCGTCTAAATTTTTGTCGCAGAAATTGTTTAAACATTGGAGTAATAATTTATCATTTAATTCATATATTACTGGAGGAGATATTTTTAAGTTTACTTTACTTTTACGAATAAAAACTTAATTACATATCTTGCTAGTTTCGCAAAGAAATGTTGCAACCCTTAAAACCCGTAAAACATCTTACCGCGTCTAAGTTTTTGTCGGGGAGTGTATTTATTTTGCCGCTAACGTTATTATTATCACCAAGGGTTTGGTCACTAAGCTTAACGGAGCACGTTTTCTTTTAAAAATTCAGACGCTCCGATAGCGCCACTTAGACATCATTTTATTTTTTCTGCTGGTAACAGCGCGCTTGAGTAGCTCCTAAACATCTGCTACATATTAATGAGTACTTGGAAACCACCATCAGCGTTGTGTGCATTGTAAGCTTGCCGCATAGAAGTTACAACGAAAAGTGTACGCTTTTCTAGACTTAGAACCAGACGGAAACTATTCAGACTATCCTCGTAAATAGACTTTGCTAAACCGTTAACTCACCCTGGTGTGGTTACAAACAAATAGGAGCAGCTTAGTGACGAAGTTAAAGTCCCTGCGCCTAATTATTTACCATTTCCCTTCTACGCACATTAACAGCACACTCTCATGATCAAATAACTAATTCTCACCTTCCACCCAAAAACAATCTGACGCTAAAAAAAGGCACTCCTATATTCAATCTCGCATTCACCGCCGAACCCTATAATTAGGCGCCTGCAAAACGCACGGCTGCATAGATTATAGCCATGTAGATATAATATTTCATCGGTCAATAGGGTACTTACCCCACAAATGATTCAGACAACATTATACACACGTACACATGTAGATGCACATCTAACTACGGCTAATGTATGGAATATGGTAACGGTACTCCGACCATGCAACCGATCTGCACCGGGCAGTGATTATGCGAGAACGTTGTCAGTCTGGCGCGACTTCTGAAAATTACAAATTCAAATGTCATTTAACTTGTAAATTAGGCAGGAAGGAAATGGACGCATGTTGCCTGGGCGTTGGATCGTCGCCGTGCCACCGGTAAGGATCGGATCCGATTTTCCGTACACCTGTGAAGGGTACAAGTTATGGAAAGCAAGCGGAGAGAGCGTGACGTAAAGCTAAAGCACATTGCTGTATTTTTTTTTCTTTCGCAAGAGACGTGTTTAAATTTGTTGTAATTCTTGAAAAACACGATGCTTCCGTTGCTGATAAATAAACCGAATAAATGAAACGCGCCAATAATATCACTTGAATAGTAGAAATGTCTTTCGGCTGATGTCGTGTAGTTAATATTTTACCTGACGTTTCGCTGACCATGCTGTCAGCTTCTTTAGAAAATTTCTAAAAACTGACAGAAGCTGACAGCATGGTCAGCGGAACGTCAAGTAAAATATTAACTACACGACATCACCCGAAAGACATTTCGACTATGGATTACGGTCGTGAAAGCCTACACTCAACAATAGCACTTGAAGTTACGAACCGTTTCCATTTGAATTTATACTTTAATTTGGCGAATCTTCAAAAGAAACGCGGGTCCTCAAAGATCTCATGGCTACTTTACAATTCCACGTCCCCAAAGGGCACAACAATTTATCTTCTTTGCTAACAAACGATCGTTTCATCTGGTCGCATTCAGTTGTTTACGTTAAAATGAGTTAAGTACGATCAATCGGGGTAACTTGCAAGAAATTTTAAGCATTATATGCAGCTCAAAAAAAATTCAAATCCCTTAAATTTTGGGGTCATTTGAAAATTCAACAAAAACGCCAAGCATATGGAGGACGGGCCTTGGAATTAAAATATATTTTTTTAAATTAATTTTATCTATTTTAACATACAATAATCGCTGAAAATGAATACAGTACAAGAAATAAAAATGGGAAAACCTTTCAAAAAAAAAAAAATTAAAAATAAAGAAATTCAATTAGCGAATCTTAAACAAGAGGAAATAAACTCTAATAATAGAGGATAGGCCTGCTTACACACTGGCGATTTCACTGGACGAAGAAACGCATAAACTTGCGTGTACTACAGCTTTTTTCCACCCTTTTTGTTAAATTTCACCTCACACGTGGTAATTCGTAAACATACGTACTCAAAAGGAACGCACCTGAAATCAAACCTACGTTAGGGACAAAAACCCGACACAAACGACCCCCTTTTTGACAATTTACAGCCATAACCTCGCAATCGCTACTCCTAATGCAAATAAAATTAACCCTACCTTGTTTTTCCTCGCAGTTGTTTGCGTAGCGGCAAAACAAACACCTAATACAAAAAAAAATCCGTTGGATCTAGTAGGCAATTTCGCCCGTTTTTTGTTTCTTTCCAACGAAAAGTGTGGCAAGAAATAAAAACAAAATTAATCGCCGCTAAATCAAAGTTGGCCGGTCCGACTAATGCGCGTTTAATGACGAGGAGGCACGCTCTTAATATATAGAAAAGAGGGGCCTTTCGACTTTTGTTTCGCACGGTAGCGTTGCCACCCGCTCCCATAGTGTCTATCCGGTATTGGCGCTATCTCGTTCTATTTAATGGAGGCCAATCGACCTTTGCACGTGCCTTAAACCCGATTTAACCCCCCGCCAGAAGAACGCCTTACGTCACCGGTAATTATTGTTGTTTGATTTGATTCCGCTCCGACATGCAATTGTTTTATAAATTACCGGCCGGTGGGGGGTGGACAGCGTTGGTCGAAAATTCACCCTCATCCCTACCGCACTCCTCGCAGGTACGCCCCTGACGACGTTCCGTAATGAGATTTCGGCTTGCTGCCTTCGCTATTGCGAGGGTTTGTTTCTATTATTTTTTTTTTTTTTTGTCCTTATGGGTTATTGCAGAAGACAATATTGTTATATAGGGTTATCCACAGTAACGTAAACGTAGCCATGTTTTTTTTAAATTTATTTTTATGTTGGTTAAAGCAATGAGATTATTTATGACAAATTTGTTGTCAAATGAGAAAGAACTTTCACGAAAACCAATAAACACTTGCGATGGAAGTCTGTCCTTATCAGTTTGAAGCTTTATAAACTGTGACATTGTCTTGTCACCAACCGGTGACCGAAAGATGAAGACCATTCGTGTCCTCGAAACGACCGCCCCAGGATTAATTAAGTAAATAGTGTAGTGCGGAGGTTGCCGATACTTATGTAACTTACTGCATCGGCCTCACGAAATTTACCAACGGAACGAACAATTTGTTGCTATAATCCAACGCCAGATACTGCAAACTATGGAAAAAACTGAAGACAAAATTCACACATTCATAGTTGCACAGATAACACACGTTCGAAGCTTGTCTATTCGCATTTAATTATGAACATACTGTATAAGTACGTAAATACCAATTTCGCATTTTTGCAGGCTCCGGGCAGATACAACTGTGGCAATTCCTTCTAGAGTTACTCAGTGATTCGTCCAATGCGGCCTGCATCACGTGGGAAGGTACAAATGGAGAATTCAAGCTCACAGATCCTGACGAAGTTGCCCGCAGATGGGGCGAAAGGAAGTCCAAACCTAACATGAACTACGACAAATTATCGAGAGCATTAAGGTTGGTAAATTCGCTATATTTCGTTGGTTGTATTAATTTTGAACTCGTCAGGCGATATTTTTGGTTAAAGTAGGCGTTCTTTAGTCCGGTATTCTGCGGTTCGGAATATTCTCCAATCAAACGGTTTCGTATTCGGGTGGATTCGCTCCACGTTTATTATTTCAGTGTTTTGTAATGGATTATACAGTGTGTCTCCGGACGGACCTAACTATACTTGTATACTTCCTTATTTTGAATTTTAACAATAAATCAAAGTACTGCATTTGTCCGATTTATACTCGGATATGGGGATAATTTAGACGGTATCCAGAGACGTACACTGCCGTTCAGAGAAGTTCGGTCGGTTAGTAAAAAACATGAAAAGGTTACAGAAACAAACGAAATTAAAAACAAAATGCAATTTTATTGTATGTACAGGTAAAAAAGACAAAAATAAATAAATAAAAAGTTATTCTGGCCTAATATAACATACTGAACGTTATATTTTTTTTTCATCGAAAAAAACCTCCTTTGCTGTTAATCACCACTCGAACTATTCTAGGCATTCTTTCGATAAGTTTTGTTAAAACGGATCGTGGAATATTAATCCATTCATGTTGCAGAATATTCCGTAAATGTTCTTGTGAAGTTGGGCATATTTTTCGGATCCTCCTGTCCAGTTCATCCCACAACAACTCTATCGGGTTCAAATCTGGGCTTTGTGGGGGCCATGTCATTACTTTCAGGGTGTGCTGTTCTTCTTGCTCCTTTAGATAGTTCTTACACACTAACGCAGTGTGTTTTGGGTCGTTGTCATGCATGAATGTAAAGTTACGGCCTATTATATGCAATCCTGATGGCACTGCATGATTCTGGAGTATTGCAAAATAATTTTCCTTCCTCATTACACCCTGCACTCCGCATAAATCTCCCGTCCCAGCAAAGGAGAAACATCCCCACACTAACACAGAACTACGCCCTTGCTTCACGGTAGGCACAATGCAGTTCGGGATCACTTTTCGGTTTTAGATCTTCGGACATAAACTCGTCGATTTTGCCCAAAAACCTCAAACTTTGACTCGTCACTCCAAAGCACGTGTTTCCAATCATCTAACGGTCAATCTAGACGAGAACGGGCCCACTGTAGCCGTTTTGCTCTGTTGCCCCGACGTAATAAGGGTTTTCGAATGGCAATGCGTCCATGAAGGTCCGCTTGTTGAAGTCGACGTTTTACCGTACTCGCCGAAACTTGTTCTTCACGGCCGCGATTGACTTCGGCTGCTATTTGTGGCGCTGTTAATTTTCTATTGCGTTTGCTTAATAATACAATTCTCAAATCTTCAGCTTTTGTTGTTTTCCTAGATGCTCCGGGACGAACACGATTTTCTATAGTTCCAGTTGTCCGATATCGCTTTATGATGTCATTTACTGTTGAACTTCTCATATTTATTTTTTCAGCAATTTGTCGCCCCGAATATCCTTCTTCAAACAGCGTAATAATGCGTGAACGTTTTTCTACACTGGTACGCTTGCCACGTGCCATTTTGAAGTAAATTTTCTTAAAACTTTCGCGCAAAAACGACAGATGCACACCAACACACGTTTAACAGTAAAACGAAGCAAATTTATATCTTTACGCCTGTGATAAATAAACAAGAGTGATGCTGCGGTATATTTCCTAAATGTATTGTTCGTTAATAATCCCCAAACGACCCGTTTCAAAAGATCGGTACTTCCCAGAAATTCTTGGCATGATAATAAAAGGGACTTTATTGTGGTCGTCGCAATATTTCCACTTTACATAATAATTTATGGCTTTAATCCCTTAGAACAGAGTGTACGCTTAATATTTTTCTAATTTTATGTATTAATAATTGTATACAGTGTGATATAATAGATTTTTATTGTATGACCGAACTTCACTGAACGGCAGTGTATGTTTAAACAGCGATTTGATAACGCAAACCTTCATAAATCAAGTCTTATTTCTCGAACTGCAGGCAAAAAGACTTGAAAGACATGTCTTCGGATCTCTGAAGCTGCTCTTCCATTGATTTTGAAAGAATCAAAAGCACCCGTGGAAAAGTCACGAAGGAAAGCTCTTGATCTGCATAAACCCTTATTTTTCTTCTCTTGATATATAACTCAGACCAAACATGTCTGTTTTCGACGGTACTTTCATAACTATAAAGTGGCCTTCCACGGCACCTCTTTTATATTTAAAGCACTCGTCATTCTCTTCATCTTCTTCCCATTCTCTAAAAGAATCTTGCATGAAAGTTTCTCTTAATTCTTCATCCGAAGAGTCTGTTTCCAAATCTTCCCTCTCTTCACTGATACTTTTAGGCCGCCGTTGGACGTAGGACCAGTTCTCTTTCTAAATTTGTGCGGTACGTAGAATAAAACATGCAAAACGGCAGATAGGGAATACAGTGGACAATTGATCCATTCCATCCCCGTGAGCGCCATTATGTGTTAATTTTATTTGGAATATTGAGAAATATTTCCCTATTAGTTACTCAACTCTTACAGTGTTACCAATAAATAATTGGCTTTTGCCGTATAAATCATATCATAACCATCCCGGGTCTCCCTTTCTGCGCCATAAAATATTCTCCAAGCTCAACACGCGGTCTTCAAGTGACTCTCATTATACAGCAAAAACTAGCGGTAATTAATCGTCTCGAAAAAGACCGAAAACAGGGCTGTCATAGCGCGTGATTTTAATGTTGCTTCTAAACTTGAGATTTTTGTTAGTGCCTTGTACAGTTAGTTTGGTGCAAAAAGATCAGAGGTAAATCAGGTAACACAGTTTCATTGTGATCTGAATATAAAAATGTGTGTTTTCCGATTGCTAGTTTCAAAATCTTAAAATTGAACAGTTGCTAAGCTAAAAACCAGGACGAATCCCTGATTGTGTAGCAAGAAGCAAACCGTGACTATTCAGTAAAAGTAAGCCTGCAGAAACGAGTTGCGCTTCACGAAATTAGCAAAGACTAGACAGACATGAGAATGGGTTCGTGTTGCCTGCCGGTTGCCTACCCCAGAATCGACAAAACGCGAGTCTGTGTAGTCTCTACTAATTTCGTGAAGCGAAGAGAAAGTGTACTCGTTTCTGCATGCTTAATTGATCATAAACAACACTCCCCAAAACCTCCGACAACGCAAGGAGAACGGTGATGGGCCGCAGATCGCCACAACTCTTCGCCTCAGTAACTTCAGGCGAACAATTCTCCATCCCTCAGGAAACACACCGCTGACCAAACAACACAAATACTTTGGCTTTCCCGACGCAAATTTTACGCTGCACCACGGCTAAAAATTGACTCAAAAAAATAATTGCATTGTTGAGACAACTTTCTTCGAATCACCCTGTATCATACACAATTCAAATCCTCAAAAAAAAGACGGATTTATTGAAAAACGGAACGAAATAAAGCATTTCTCGTCTCGCAAGAGGGATATCCCGCTCCGCTTGAAGGTACAAAGGGAACGTGACACCGTCGCGTAACAGATAGTGTCTTTCAGCTTCGCACAAGGCGAAACGTATATTAGCCAGTCCGGCGGAGGTGAGAGCAGTCCGGTGGCGGTTCCGGTGTCCGGAGGACCGCCGCATCCTCCGGAATTCGCCGTCTCCGCTCCTCTATAGATTTCCACAATTATATCGGAGGTCCGATCCGGATGTCGGTCCCGGTTCGATCCACAGGCAATCGTGTCTCGTCGGTGGCTTTGAATGCTCCGCACACATGTCACACGTTGGAGAATGGAACAGACGTGCGAGCACATATACATACGAACGTGCATGCACACGTACGGAAGATATTGTGCACGTAGGGGGATGCTGATAAAATTCGTAGCCGTTCATGTTGAAATGCCCGCATTACGTACCGCGTAAGCGATACGTTTATGTATTGTATGCATCTCGTACAGTGAAGTTTAACTTAATGAACAGTTAACTGACTTAACTTAACTAACTACGGCTAATGTAAGTGACGTATGTGCAATAGATAAAGGTAATCACGTGATCTGCATATGCGATGAAGGTGAGCCAACTTCATACTCTGATTTAGAAAACGTTGAGGAAGCGTATGAAGAAACATGCGGACCGGAAGATAGATGTCGTTGGTTGTCTGGAGCTTTGTCCTTCTTCCTCCATTTCCATCAGGTTGATGATCTTCCTGGGGTCTTCGGTCCTCGGTGTTTGGTTCTCGGAGTCTTCTTCCTGGACTCCCTCCTCGGTTACTAAAACTCCTCGGATACCTATGCCAGCCTACTCAGGTGATCCTAGGTGATCTTGTGCCTCGATCCTGAAGGGGTTCTTCGGATGGTGGTGTTCTTCATTGCTGGATTCTCGCTAGTTAGCGTCTTCTCGAAGAAGTTTTTGTTGAGCCGTGCCAGGAATTCCTGCAGCCGCTTAGGTGTGTCAGTGTTGCCAGCGAGGTGCTTTGGGGTACGTGTAGTACCAATCGCAAGCAGCGATTCTGTACACTCGCAAGGGAGGTAATGTGGGTGGGTGCCGCCGTGACCCAGACGGGAGTGGCGGAGGGCCGTTTTAGGGTTGAGGTGGGAATTTAGCTACACCTAGTGCCCTGTTTCGAGCTCTTCTGAGATGCTCCGCGAAATTCGGCCTTTCGTCAAGGATCATTCCGAGATACTCGATCTAATCGGAAGATGGTAATATAGATCCCGATTATAAGAGGAAGGAATTTTGTTTGTCGGGCGAACAAGTGGCACGCTCGCTAGCTTCCGTACAATCCAAATTTAGAATAGTAAAAAGTGTCCGACAATTATATAGGTGGGAAAATTACTTGTAAAGACGAGGAAAGTAGAGCAAATTGCTGAATACGTGCGGAAGTCAGTACATTGAATGTGAAACTTGCTTAATGTGATTGTTGAGGAGCGAAATATTAGCAACAGAACAAGACGTGGCAGATTAGAGCCTTCAAAGTATCTATTAAACGTATTTGGGACAACACCCTCATTGTCCAATGTAACAGCCAATTTCTTGTTATGTTAGACAGTACCTGTTGAATGCTGAAAAAGTAGTAAAAACATAAGACAATTGTGCAAATCACAAATATCCGTTTCAGCAATTTGGCTTCGAGCTACTAACTGCTGATGATCTACTGTGGGACGCTAGAGAAAAAGCTTTTAATGCAGGCATCCTTAGGCCAAACACCAGAGGTTTAGAATATCGTTCGCGTGGCCCAATGAAGCTAACACCCTAAAATAGGAGCATTCTTCCGGGTGTTTCGAACGCAAGTTTTCTATTTTTAGATTAGAAGTTTTCTTCGTCTTTAGGCAGTCATCCAATATATCTGTTGACAATTCGGGATCCAGTCGAAATACATGGAAATGAGCATATCTTTACGAGCAGCCTTTATGGAGCAATTTTTGTCCGCCATTCAGAAGGTCAGCTTTATCAGAAGTCAGCTTAATGTTGCTTTATCAAAAGGTTTCTGTTACATTCGGCTGCTTATTCAGGTTTTTGTCTGCATAGGCGATCTTGCCGTCCGATGTTACCTTATTTACAACCTTTTCTTCTTCTTTCTTATTACAAGGTAAGCCTTGATTAACATTTTGGGATGTCGGTAATTTAATAAGTTCAATGTTAGATTCTTTCATAACTTGAACCTCTAAGACCAGAGATTTCATCTTGTAACGAGGATGTTTAACTAATGATTTCCATTACCCCAGAAGTTTTAAAAAAACCAATCACTGACTCATCGCTACGTCCGCTGTTTTCACCGGATCGTAGCCCGAGTGTTATTTAAAAAAAAATTTAAATATACGATTAAATTGAATTTATACTTTGGAGAAGCATGTTCTACGTTCAATCTGCGGCAAGCCTGCTTTTATGAAATGTGCGCGCTGTTTTCAACAACAAAAATCTCGTCCAGGTTAGCCTGATAGGGTCTATGGAAGGCACCTTTAGAGATATATAATTTTTCTTATTCGTAATAAGGGTATAAATTGCAAAAATCCGTAAATCGTTGAAATTTCACAGGTAGCTTTCAACCCCCTAAAACGTGAGGCTCCGTAGAAACGGAAAGCGGCGTTTTAGAACACTCGGTAAGTCCTACAGATCTGTACCTTGGAATCGTCCCTTGTCGGTTAACAATTGAGCAAAAAAAAAATTATCTTGCTACGCAGAACGAATAGAAAATCATGGTGCATACAGAAACTTCGAAATGCCGGCCTGGCGGGGCTGGTACGTCCCCAGCTCCGCTAAAGAAGAGAACGTTGTAATTCGCTCAATATTAAAGCATAAAATTTTCCTTGTGCGTCAGAGATCGGAACAAATACAAAATATCAAAACGCCAAGGTAGGGAAGCTGGTACGCGTCAAACTTCGCAAAAAAAAAGAACGCCTCGTATCTGCGTTAATACTAAAGCACAAAATTTTCTTTTTATGACACAAAATCAGCAGAAAATGGCGGTAACGGGGCAGGGACATGCTATTTTCATAGAGATATGACTCGAAGAAGTACAAGAAATTTTTCACTCAGCTCTTGTAGCATTAATTACAGAAGCTTTCCCTAATGAATAAGCCTGCGCTTCACGAAATTAGGAGAGACTAGACAGACTCGTGTTTTATCGACTCTCGGGGAAACCCGAACCCTTTCTTATGAGACGAATAGACACGAGCCTGTCTAGTTTCTGCTAATATCGTGAAGCGCAACCCGTTTTTGCAAGCTTACTAAAGAATAGGAAATGAAAGTAACAAGTGAGAAGAATAATCACTACCCCGACTGCTACTACAATGGGGATCTAACAAAAAATTTTAGAAGAATCTTGAAGCTGAAAGCTGAAAGAATATAAACATAGCCCGCAAGGATGCAGGAAAAATCCAAAACATAGCGCAGCAATATTAAGAGGAATTGGAAGTCTCAACAAACGAGCTATAATCAGCCTAAAATTACTGCAAATGCTTATTATACATGCTAAATTGACCATTTACCTCGCGATATCCAACCTATCCGAAGACTAAATCAAATTTTGCTCGGTTTTGATTAAACCTTTTTTTTCCTTAAACCGCAGTTTGCAAATCAACGAAAACATATCGAAAACTTTACGCTTCTCATATACCTGAACAAATTACACGTAACCATCAGCATTTCGGAACGTTACCACTATTGATTACAACTATCTTGTGTTGTATCATTCGCGACGACAGGCGAAATTCGAAATCAAAACAGAGGAAAGCGAGAGATCGAATTGGGGTGGCGACGGGGGGTCGCAAAATACGTCACAAAGCGAGGCCGCCTCCGTAATAACCTCTGGTATGCGGCGGGAGCGAAAATTGGAGAAAAATTGGCCGGTAACCGTGTTAGCCGATATCGTCTGCTAATTGCCGCAAATGAACACTGGCAATGCGATTACGTCCCGGCTGACGATGGAACGGGGGCTCCCTCTGAGCCGAATCTATCGGAATAGAAAAGCGACAGGTTCACCCTACGTTTGTTGATGTACAATCGATCGACTGGACATTATTTGCGTTAATAGCTTATCGTTGCTTCTTTATCTTTTTTTTTATAGACGAGACTTACTGTTAAAAAAAAGATAGGGTCAGAAAAGTCAGCCTAACATCTTCAAATTCAGTTTTATTTCTCAACACACTTTCCTCGTAAGTCTATCTTTTTCCCAGCGATGCTCCCATCTCTTTGATTTGGCGTCTTATTCTGCGAAATAAGCATTTACGAATGTCTTAGCAGATACTTGTAGAACTACAGTAAAGTAATTGTTTGGTGATATTTTTGATTTTCTAGTTCGTTCTCTGAAAGGGTTGCGTATCCACGACGATACAAAAAATTTCTCTTCTAGGTTAGAGTTCCGAATGATGCTTGTGAGTGGAGCTACTGGCACAAGTATCAAGAACAATTAATTAATTTTTAAAAAGCAATATTATTCAATTAGACAATAGCGAAATTTATTTTTGACTGTTCAAGACAGTGATGCAGAAATAAACTAGGGAATTTCTAGGGCGGAAGAGCCGCTTGGCTTTGCAAAAAAAAATTAAAAAAAAGTGAATATAAACATCTAACCATATTCCCCATGTGCAAATTGCTCATTAAAAGCCATTCAGTTTACGTATGTACAATTTTTTCAAGAAAGCCGGGTTCCGCAGGGAAGTAATGCTGCACTTAGCTTAATATTGGATCCGCTTAAAACTTAATAAAATGCTCTATATAAAAGATTTTCATTGTATTTTTTTTTAATCGCATACACTCAAGTGCATAAAAGTCGGTCCATTTGAGTTTGTCTCCATAAATAAAAAAAATCTTAAGGTAAGTGATTAATTAAATATTGAACATCATTTCGGGCCAGTTCCGCTTCCATTCTCGCCACGGCAAGTTCACCCAAATTGTTTGGACCAGATACACGTGCTCCACTCTGTCTTCCCAGTCCGTCCCAGAGATGTTCTACTGGATAAGGTCGGGACTGCAAGCTGCATTTAACTATTCGTTGACGATCCGAGCACGACGTGGACGCGCGTTGTTTATTAAAATTATTCGTGATGAAATCTTGGCTGCATACAGGCGAGAATCGCTTGATGGTGACTCCGGTCCAGGTCGACTTATCGACGTGATCACTTCCGATGTCATTGAAAAAAAAAAACAATTGTTTAGTACTGGAGCATGCAAGATTAAAGAATGCTTTCACCATTCTAAATGCGTGTCCAGATACTAACTTTTGGCGCTTTGTGGAGACGAACCACATCAATAATCAAACCAGATTTAATTAACAATCCACTTGTCCTGGGTCCGTCATTTTGAGCTTGAGTCAAAAAAAGAATCTATGCAGCGGCATATTAAGGGCTCCAGCGCTCCTAAGAACTCCTTCTGCAGGAGAAATGTTGCCCCGCGACAATGTACCAGTTCGTAAGTTAAATGTTCAAAAGTTGCCGTCGCTGAATGTAGCTTTATTACGACTGTGAAAGGTATTTTGCAGACAAACCAAAGGAATTTTTTGATAGAGATAGAGAGATATTATTGGAACGATGTAATATTTGTATCCAAATGCAAAGGCTCTACACTCAAAAATAAATTGTTATTGTTGTTGTAACTTTTTTTCTTGCCTAATCCGAGAATATAAAAACGACCCATCGTAGTCGCGTATGTTACTAAGCCCCGTTATTAAAATGAGCTGCAGCAAATACGTAGCTCGAATAATTATAAACCATCTTACTCCAACATTGCATTAATTTACAAGATTTTTTCTCTCAAAGATATTTCAAAGAATACCAACAGAAAACAAAGGGTATCGATCGAAATCAAAAAGGAAATTTACCAGAACCTATCTTCTACAGTTTCAAATAAAACCAAATTGTAATAAACTTAATCCTTTTTGTTCTTTTACTTATCACATCGCCCGCATACGCCGGAACCCACTCCAAACCTAAAACGTCCTTTGACGATCTCTTTCACGTTTTTCAGGTATTACTACGACAAGAACATAATGACCAAGGTTCACGGCAAGAGGTACGCTTACAAGTTCGACTTCCAGGGGCTGGCGGCCGCGACGCAACCCGCCACCAGCGACCCTAGCAGCTACAAGTACCAGAGCGAGCTGTTCATGAGCTCGTATCACCACAGCGCAAAGTTAGGATCGTTTATGAGCCCCCATGCGACAATACCAAGTTCTGCAGGTTTGTACGAAACGAAAGATTTTAATAATAAACTCGCTGCGTAATACGGTCAAACTTGGATAATTCGTAATTTCGGATAATTCGAAACAATGGCAAAAACCGTGGATAATTCGAATTTTTCAATTTTCAAATGAACTATTTTTTTAAATATTTGCAAAAATTATTTCACTCGATACGTACATACATATACAGGGTGATTGATTTAAACCATTCGTTAAAATTGTTCTGGACATAGAAATCCCTTTTTTTTTAGCAAATTTGGACTTGAGCTAAACTCCTAAGAACTATACCAACACTGCATTTTATAGATCAAATAAAGCTCTTTTAAACGACAAGACAAGACTGCTACAACCGATTAAGCCTAACAGGAGTGACTAATATTTATTAAAAAAAAAAAACAGTTGACGTCTCCCCACCTCTTCACTTTAAAAGATAAGACAAAAAAATGTTTAACCCAAAAGAAAGGGAATTGGGTTTATTTCCGATAACCCTTAACGATGAAAATTATAATTCTATATTTAGCCGCGATCGTTACGCCATCTGTTGGTCACCTTGCGAACTTTACAATCATTTCCAGCATTTTCTTTTGGCCACATTTATTAAAAAATATTTTACCCGAAAGCTCTGTAGTGACAACTTGAATAATCGCTCGCTTGAGATAAAATGAGAGGAAAAACCACCTACTTAAAGTTGCACCAGCAGCCGTTCATGTAAAGCAAATACTCCAGCTCCTACATATAACGGTTAACGCAGCCACCGCCCCATGAGGAATACTAATAGACACAAAGGCGATACGAATCAGAATCAGTGCCAATAAATAAATTCCCGTGTTTACAAAGCATCCAACCTTCAGGGTGAGCAGCATAAGCCTCGATAGGAACGCTTGGGGACGTGAGTGTTTAGCAAATAAGTCGCAGGAGCAAAAACCGACACTTTTTAGCTGTCACTTCAAGACGTTTCCCTTCTTCGCACTACTTGGGTTCATTTTAAGCATTGCAGCGATTTAATTTCGATAAATTTACGGTTAAAAGAAAGAATCCGCGAACTTCAAAGATGCACTAAGCAACCCCAAAAATACGTTTTGACACGTTTTTTGCAAGCTCTCGTTACCAGAACTATCGTATCGAGCGGTCGTATGTCATGTTTCTTTTTCCCTTCCTCTTTGTGTTCGCGTTGTTGTACGGCCGAGGGGCAATAAAACCAATTTTATTGGCATCGGATCGCCCGAATCGGGAATTTATTGGGAAGAGTAGCCCGAAAGGGCAGCGGGCCGTAACCGTTGTTTTGTGGTCCGTAAGTTATGACCTATTCGCTCCCAATCGAAGATGGTCTGTTTTTATTTGCTCCGTTGCATCCTCCCTATATTTTAAAATTAAACGTTCTTCTCAATGAGAAAAATAGATTTTTTTAGAAGGCAATTGACGAAAGCGACCAGGGAACTTTTTTTTTAAAGGTGGAACTCGTAGAAGAAATTTTGTTAAAATTATTTGAATTAGAGAAAATTTTTAGCGCTACTAATCATCTCACATTAATTCTTGGTGGTTCCTGTTTGCGCATTCTTTTGTATTTTGTCCGTCCTTTTATTGGTTCTTCCAAAAGATTCACATAAAACAAGCAATAAGAACATGGGAGGACAATAAATAGGCCTCATACTGGGAAAATGTTCCAGGACAAAAACCTGGCAAAACCACTAATATCAAGCTCACCAAAAATGGTAAAGAAAATAAAAACGGAAATTTCTCGAAAATCGAAACAAAACAGAACTTTGCTTCTACACAGTCACCCTTGCAAATAGGTCCGACTAGTCGAGTCAGAAGGACACGAGGGTTTCGCCGGAGAAAAAGAGGGGTGCATCGACTGTTAAATGACGGGTAAAGCGTACTCGGGGATGGAAACAATACACACAATCAACGCATTACGTCATTATGTGCGACCGTTCGCCACGGCCGAAACGGCTTGAGTGACTGCTTGATGCAGGAGCAGTATGTGACTGTTGCTGTTAGCGGAGACGCTACCAAGAACGATCTGACGGCAAAGTGCCGCCGTTATTACCATACGTAACGAGCGATAATAATGATGATGGAATGATTTCGGCGTTGAAAGCGGAAAAGATGACCCTCTCTATGGGAATGGGCTTTTGTCTTCGTTACAATTATTATTAAGAATCGGTGTTAAGTTGAGGAGAAGGAAGAGTGAGAATTTGACGCGTATGTTTGACGAGAATGGATCGATGTAGGAAGTCTCTTTTAAACGGCCAATAAATAATAGAGCGGATGATTTCTTTTTTTTTTTTGAGATTCGACATAAAATAGTTCCTATTTTTTGGTAACTAAACAACGCTTCTTATAATAATTATGACTAACCATTATAGATTTCGATGTTAAATGTTCCTCCTTCTTAGCTTCGATTTTAATTTTGAAAATAAAAAAAAGGCTACTTGGGGCAAGCTTGGGGCTGTCCGGTGGATGATTTGAATCCGCACTAGCGCACGGTAGGTACTATGTGGCCATTGTCGTGTAAGAGCCTTCGTCGGCGTTACAACATTCCACGTACTTTACACCCGTATTTATAGTCCCAACTCGAGATGCTGCTCAAGCAACGCTCGCGTAAGTGATTTCGGTGATTTCTGCACAAACAGGCGGTGTGTTTTGTAAACCAAACTCCGGATAATCTCGTGAGAGGCCGGGCTTAATCATGAGTTCTTACGAAATTTTAGCAAGTGTCTTCTCTGCAAGTACATTTTTTCGGGTGATTCGAAATCGTTGTTGCCAAACGATGAAATCATTTAAAAATTACTGCCATCAGCTCCCTAACTAGCAGCTGCCTTAGCGAAAAAATGTTTAAAATAAGAGTTATTTAGAATCAAGCGCCATAAAAATATGCTGCTATATGCAAGGTGCTTAGAATCGTTAAAAAAAAGACTAATTATCGCATCTTTTCAGCGTCCATATTCCCATCACCAGGTTCCTACTGGAGTAACCCCAGCGCTAACCTCTACTCCAACATAGCCGCCAGCACGCATTCGATCAGTCATCACGCGGGTCCACATCTGGGGGCGCCACCGCTTGGCTCGTATCCTCACTACGCATGACCGTCTTCGGCCAATTCGACGTCATCAGATTGGTCCCGACGAATCCATCTATAAACCGTGACCCCAACGCACTTCACACCAAGTAGCATCGATTTTCGAAGAACGGAGATCAATTTCACAGATCCTTTGAAAAAAAAAAAAACAACCTTGCCAATAAAAAGAGGGGATATATCACGCCCGCAAGAGCAGGACTGAGGTGTCGAGGTCGGTAATGAAGAACACTGTTGAATAATTGGTGAACAAGAGAAAGTGAGGTTATATTTCGCGATTCGGAGCGTGCGTGTTGGCGAGATTAATCCTACCTGTCTTGTATAATATTCGTAATGTAATTAGTTTCTTGTAGATTTTTTTTGTTTTACATAATTCTAGTCATTATTATTGCCGAATATGGGAAAAAGTTTGTTTAGCATGCTTTGTTGCTCGCATAAAATATTTTATGTTTAAAAATTGCGTGAATCGCTAGTAATTCACGCCGATTTTTACGTGAACCACTGGTGATTCACGACACTTTTTTTAACGAAAATCGACCTAACACTTTTATTTCAATAATTTCTTCGAATAATTTCGTTTTATGCGACAAATTCTGTTTCCGTAGTAAGTATATGAGTTAGTGCAATTATTCTATATAACCTAAAAAAGGAAATAATATATGTATATGAAGATATTTAAAGAAAACTTAGAGTAGCACATATTCCGCAAAGGCGGCGTCTGTGATATAATCCGTGTGAATCGTTTTATTTTTGTTTGAACTTGTAAATTCGCATTTGTAAATATCTATTGGAAACCTTACATGAGTCACGTTGGAGTCACATTATTGGAATATCAGAAAACATTAGGGAAAGGTGATTTTCATCAAATTCTGTGGCATTCCGATATTCCAATAGTGCAATTTTACCTTTGCTTGTATCGTTTTAACAATTATCGTTCCCTTTTCTGCCAAAGAAAATGTTCCGAAACTCCTCAATACGCTTAATTTCCTTGCCATTCCACATAGAAAAACAATTTATTTTAAATAATCTATCACCAAAGAGTTGTTTGTATTTAATTTTAAGTTAAATTTAATTTAATTTAAGTACGAGATTGTGTACCCTGCATGTATGTAAGATGCATGTACATTGTATTAAACAAAAATGGAAATATAATTAAAGAAAAAAAAAATAAAATGTATAAAAATAAGTATGTAAAATATAAATAATAAGTTATTTGTTGTAATAATGCTTAAACTAGAATATTCGTGGATAAACAGAGAATATGTCAAGGAGAAAAGCAACAATTATCATTTGAAAAATTAAAAAAAAAGTTTTTTTTAGCTGTAGAAGTATCTAGAGCGTTGGTAAACAAGAAATTAAAAAAAATATCATCTTTCATCTTTAGATCACTAAATAGTCCTGGATGTTGAGAAGGATTTTTTTTACTCTTTTTTTTTAATTTTTTTTTATCGATTAAGACGAGTAAGTATTGTAAAATGGCCCCCGGATTGTACATTGAAATAATGAGACAAAAAATAAATGTTATGTATTTATTATAAAATTATTGCGTTTTATTTTACTTCCTTCATTACGTAAATTTGAAATCTAAATATGGAATCGATCACCGGAGAAGCTGCTGTTGCTGAATGTGGCTCCATAGAAATTAACCAGTCGCCCTACAGTCCAGATTTAGCTCCCTGTTACTATTTTTTGTTTCCAAATCTCAAAAAAAAAAAATTAAGGGATACAGAATTTATGGACAACGGCTGTTGGAGGGTATTTTGTGTGGAGGAGGCCCCAATTTGTACTTTAACTGGACTAATTTTGCTATCGGAATTGCTGATGATTGGGGCGGAGCCTTATGGTAATTGTAGAAACTCTTTCTCCTCTCTAACTGGGGCTAGTTCAGCGTTGAATCGGGTCAATAAATCAGCATAATATTGTCCCATCCCTTCTCCAAATAACCATTTAAGATTATGCCATGCGAAATCCAAAAAGTCTTCGCCAAAACTTCTCTTTCTTTGCTGAACGTTCACCGTGAAAACTCAAATTTTTCCGACTTACCTTTGGTTCCTGGTGTGTAATGAGGCATCCATGTCTCATCTCCCCATAAACATGTCCAAACATTGCTTTGAAGCTCGTCAGCAAACGCTGCACACCCATCAGCAGACCCATCTTTCTAATACTCAATTTTTCGTTTTGCACACGTTCAATTGAGATGTTCACCATATTAGCAATCTCTTAAACTTCATTGGTCATATCGTCCGTAATCACCTCAATGGGACGAACTAGCCGCGCCATGCTTAATTTCAATAAACCAGCACATGATGGTAGTCACCAAAAAGTGCATGGTTTTTGATTTCTGCACGCGTTCTTCCGTACAAAAAAAAAAGAAATCGCTGACCGGTATTGTTCTTTTTCCATGATTCCACAAATGCATAAACTTGCTGACTTTCAACTGCTTTGGATATAACGCTTCTCGATGGAGCCCTCCAAAATTTAAAAGGATCTATCGATCTAAAGTACAATTAGCATTAACTTCATTGTGCCTTAATTAAATTAAATCCCGCAAAAGATATACTACAACAATGGGAATGGCCGCAGGTTGTTTTCTTCCATATTCACATTGATTGCATGAGACCATTTCTTAACAATTATTTTTTCATTATTCTCAATACCCTGGTAAGGGTGTCGGATTTGCTGAAGTCTTCAGCCATCTCCCACTCCTTTTTTCTCATCTCTGGTCAGACCTCTCATGCCCTGTATTGTTCTTTTCCTTCTTCGCAAATAAGTTTTTCCACAATCAAATGGAACAGCTGAAAATGTCGCTAAGAATATTATAAAAGAGTATAAAAAGAGGCGCTTACGTTTCTAAAAAAACTTTATACTACTAAAACACGAATAATAATAACGAAGCTGAAGAATCGGCACATTCCGCACCGCACAAATTTAATTAATTAATCCGGAGCAGCTGTTTCGAAGATGCGTCGATCCTCATTATCAACCGCATGACCAAACGATGTGGGAAAATAGACTCTAGCTCCAATATGTCTGTTCCATCCCTACTCTCGAGAAAAAAATATTTATTTACAAGTATCTACTTGCCGCCTTGCCCGCTTAGACGAACGATGCGAAAAATACGAAAAAATAGACGAAAGGGTCTCTTGCCATTGCAGCGCGAAGTGTGCGCCTTGCCCTTAGGTTCACATCTTGGACCATTGCTTTTCAATATAATTGCATTAACTTGCAGACCAGCCTTATTAATGAACGTTAAACAAAATATCTCTGAACGTAAGCAAATGCTCGGTTGTTTCATATATCCGCAAGAGGGTGGGGGTAGTGGTAAGAGTGTAAAAAAATTTCATCTGCGTTAGTTTGCTAGAAGGCAATAAAGGTATAAAATATAAAAATCTGAAGATTGTCTTCACCAGCGCCCAAAACGTTAAAATTTTAAATCGAAGAAACCATCGCAGCAAAATACGTTTTTAGATTATCCATTTCTTTCCTACGCGATGCTGTCTGGAAATCGCAAGGACGTGTTCATAACGTTTCGAGGGGCTATTGTTTGCGTTTCGTATAGAATTTCGTTCGAAAGACGATAACGATGGACTTTCTAGGTGAAATCCTAACGCTGCCCCGTCGGCTAATACATAGAACGCCCGCGTTTCATGCTGTTGACATTAAATATTTGCTGATTGGGAAATATTGACGTGTATGGATTTTATCGGCAGTCGGTGATTGCCTGGGAGGGGAGAGAGTGAGGAAGCGAGCCGTGAGAGGATGAGAGATCGTTTTATTTTAGTTCGATGGACATATTCGGTGAATTAAATGAATTCGTTTGTTCTTCAAATGTTTTGTTTATTGCTTATTTACACTTCTTTTCGGTGCCGTAGAGAATAATTTCAGTGAACAGGAGACATCTTTAATTTGCGTTTTTTTGTTCCTTTCTTTTCTCTAGAAATAATTAATTGTTTTTAAATCGAGCTGTAAAGGCAGAAAGAGAAATAATAACGATAAGCGAAAACACTTCTTCGTTGTACAAAAAACAACAGGGACGACTAATAAAGACCCTTGATAAGGTGCCTTTGATTACATCTTAATTAATAATTAAAAAAACATCACTTAATTCACGTAATTCAGAATGAATAATTCTTTGTAGAGACCACACCGCACCGACTTGAATTTTTTCTTACTTCTTTTCTGTTCTTAGTTGAATTGTCCTCGTTTAGGGCGTTGCATTCCGTCGAGGGGTCAGCGAACGTCTCCCTTTTCTCCACGAAGCCTCCGTGTCATCCATCGTGGGGTGGGGGCCACGATGCAAATGAGTCTCTAATTATAGGAGTTTTAATTGCCTCTCGCGATCATTAAGTCCATTATTTGTTCACGCTACGATGATGATTTGGACGCCAGTTGAATAGAGCGAGCGGCTCCATTCAAACCACAAAGGCCATAACATAGTTCCTCGGATTTCTTTTATGGAATACGTACGTATACAGGATGTCCATGTCGAAATGAATTGCGTAGTTTTCGAGCAAAACTGAGCTTTAAATTAGGAAGAAAATGTCTCTTTAATTTCGACGCTCGTGATTACTAAATGCTTTGATTCCAAAGTTAATAACATTTTCTATTGGACGGCACTACAGTGCTCTTGGAATTTACACTTTTGGTTTGCAAATTTTGTATCCAGCACGTATTATTTGTACTTCGGGCGATGTTATTAAATAAATCAAGTTTTGCAACTTGTACGGAGCAAAAGCAAATTGGTGTTGTGTTGATGATATTTGGCCTCATTGCATGGCAAATTCACGTAATTCACGAGAAGGAAATGATGAACAGAATTCTCAACAACGCCCAATTAAAAGAAGAGAAAGCCCAGACTGGAAATGGCGACGGTACAATAATGGAGTAGCAAATGAATTTAAATTGATTTTACGCCTTGGAAGAGTCGTCTACATTTTTCGGCGATGTTGCAGGGCAACAATACACAAAAACAAAAGAAGTTACATGGAGCTTTGAACACATCTCCATAATTCTCCAAATGAATAAGTAAAGTGTAAAGAAGGAAATGCTTTCATGGCGAGTACGTTGGAGACAGCTAGTAGGGATATAAAAAATTTGGATATCGTTTAGTGAGATTAAGATTAAGATAATAAAGAGATATAAACTCGCGAGTTCTTTATTTGCCAATCAAAGACAAAACCGAAGATACAACAAAAAAGCTTATAGATTCCATCTTATCATCTGACAAATTGAAGTGGAAACGCAGGCTTTCACGGCCGGGGTCAGTTAAAACTAAACGTGTTCCGAATTTGGACCATGTCATGTCGTTTTTTGTTGAAAGTTGATTTCCGCCTCTGGCGCTGAGTTACCGTGATCAACTGCTTGCCGCTAAGTTGGTTTCGGGTCCGGTGTGGTTTACACGTTGACATACCGTGTTAACCTTTCCCTCTCCTGAAGAAGCCCCATGTGATTGTGGGCGAAACGTTGAGTTTTCTTTCAACAGAAAACGACATGACACTATCTAGACCCGGAACACGTTTAGTTCTATTTAACGAATTGTTAAAACACGGTGATACTAAACGGTTGTCCGAAAACGTTAAGATCTGCCTAAATAAAACATGATTCTATTGAAATTCGCGATAATTTTCTGTCAAAAGAACCACAATTTCCCATCAATTGCTTCGCTAGACAATTCAACAATTCAGTTGTCGAATTCGGTTATGAAAACGAACAACTCTTCAGCGATTTAACACTGGCTCAAGCAGGAAATGGCGGAACCGTACTAAAATCTTTACGACACGTAAGCGATCAATTCTTTTTGCAACGGGATAAAAAATGAAAGAAATGAAAGAAATTGTAAAACTTTAAAACAAGCGATCCCTACAGCGACAAATGGGGAGCGAAAAGATCCTTCCCATATTTAGCAGCATGTCCGTCATCATTCTTCGCCCAATTATATTTCGCCTTCTCCCTCTTGGAAATGTTAAACTTTAACGTAGAGATGAAGTAAACAATTTGCGGTTTGTTAATGATAGTTCTCTGAAATTCAGTAAGTGTTTATATTCCCGACAGGCACATATTTGATAGAAAAATTAAAATTATACTATGCGGAGTGGATTCATTATTGTACATCTTTTCAAGATAAAACTAACGTTCTTCTAACTTGCTACGCCGACACGTAAATACGTTAAGGTGCAGGGTTGTGACTTTCTCTCATAAATCTACCAATCTAATCTGCGATTATTCTATTGATAGCCTCGTTCCAGAACGTACTCATTCGATAGAAAATTTAGGCGTTGTTCGCTTTTAGCGATCACATCGATGCCATTGCTCACTTGGTTTTGCGGATGTTAGGTTATTGATCATAAGGATCAATAATGATAGCAAGGACTGTGGCGTAGTCTGGTAAACAACACATAAGTATCGGCAACCTCCGCACCACACAAGTTTAATTAATTAATCCGGGACGGCCGTTTCGAGGACACGAACGGTCCTCATCATCAACCGGTGACCGAATGATGTGAGAGAAAACTTTTTTTTTTAACTAAACATGCATGTACTATCCCTACTTCTTAGAAAAGATATTCTTTAAGTGCCTACTTCTACCTCCTGCACGCCTTGAAGCTACGACGTGCGAAAAATAACATGCATGAACTATCCCTTCTTCCGAGAAGAAATATTGTTTTACAAGTGCCTATTCTACCCTCTACGCGTCTTAAACTACGACATGCGAAAAACACGGCCAGATACACGGGAAAATCTCTTTTATAACCAAAATATAAACAAGTGCCAGCCTACTGCAAAAGGTCAAGAAGGACAGAGTACGACAACGGTCCGTTTTCTCTGTTCATCAGATTGTTATTACTTTTTATGTAAACTGTCTCGTACGCATCTAATTCTCGCGGCGACGTTACGTTTTTAATCAATTTTAAGTCTTCTAATTTAATACTACGCCCGGTTTCATTGTTATGTTGTGCTACACTCGACGCGTCCAATCTTCCGTAGCGATAATTTCTTATATGCTCTTTGAATCTAGTTTCTATCGCTCTTTTCGTTTGACCGATATAGGCTTTATTACAGTGACTACATTCAATTTTATAAATTCCCGACCTTTCTCCCATTTTCGGTTTATCTTTAGGATTACCGAGAAGATTTTTGAGTGTGTTGCGCGAACCGAAGCACACGTTCATGTCTTGACTCTTCAAAACCTTACTCACGCCTTTCGATATGCCGTGAAAGGGGAGTTTCACGAATTTCTTACTATTAGTTTCTACCAGGGTTAAGGTCGAGGAATTTCTTACGTAAAGCCTATGTTGGACTTTCTTGGACTTTCTTCTTTTTCTCACATCATTCGGTCACCGGTTGATGATAAGGATCGTTCGAAAATTTTCGATCGATTTCATCTTATCTTTTTATACTTTTCTTTTGTATGCTTCAAATTGGAATATGGATCGTTGATTTGGTCGTCCATACATAAATATCAAATAAATCAGTCGAAGCAAGTCCAGAGCCGTTCTTTAAAAAACGCATATTTCGAAGAACATGGTTATTATCCGGAACAGGGCTTTAGTCACTATAGTCACAAGTTTCTGCTAAATCTATATAATATCGATTCTTCGGAGCTTCGTCTTAATTACGCAGGTGGCCTTGACTCACCTAGGCTCTTAGATAATATTAACTTTTTTATTCCTCGTCCAGAGTCTAGATCATCGAATGTGTTCTACTGCATCAGACCTATCACGATCAAATCACCAATCTACAGGGTTTGCACAAATGTTAATTCTTTATCTCCACTGTTATTAATTTCTCCTCTAGAATATCGCTTTTAAGAAAATGCACTACCACCTTTCATTGTGTTTAAGTACCACTGTTTGTTTATAAATAATGTTACTCTTTAATGTTTAGTTTGTATTGAAACTATTTGCATCATAATATTTTACCTTTTGTATTCTTCTGTGGCATATTAATTACGAATTAATTTAAACGACGATAAATTATTTCCTCGTGATTAGTCACAAAATGAAGTTAATCAGAGAATTAACTTTGAAATCCGCGATTAAATATTCAATTTATTTCTTGCAAATTTTACCACCGCCTTTTAAATAATTCGCCTATCGTTTCAAGTTCTACGTAACATGGCAGAAAAACAAGTTATGGACTAGCCCGCCTAACCGTCAAAGAGGCATTCAAATTTTATACGCGGCATATAAAAACAGAAAACGGCAACGAAACGAGACGCAGCACAAAGGCCGTTCTCGCCCTCACTCCGAATGCAAAATAAAAAGGCGCAAAAAAAGAACGCCGAGGCGCAGCAGCCGAAAGCATATTAATCCTCAGTGTCGAAGATATCCCGGAGTTCGATTGCATTTCCGGCCATTCCGGAGCAGTTCCGGTCCCGGATTGGCGAAACCAGCCATCGATCTCGCGCGATGAGCCAATAGGGGTCGCTGTCACACGTACGCTCCCGGCTCACCAGCAGACACCTAGGTGCTGACGTCGGTGTGGTGGTAATGCCTCCCCGCTAGGCCCCGTGCGTCGTCGCCCCTTGAACGCAATTAGCTATCCCCGGAGTACGAATCATAGGCGGCTATGCTAGGAATTCAATGTTTAACGTTGGCGATTTAATTCGCGGGTAGTGAGATACTATAAAAGAGTTGTGAGACTTCCAACTGTGGTATGTAAGTAATGATTTAAGCCGTACAACATTCAGAACATTTTTGGAGCATGTTCGTTACGAGACTGAATCAACATTTTTTTAATATTTAAAAGGTAAGTCATATGATGGGGGGGGGGGGGGGAGGGGGGGGCTTTCCTGTTTCATCCAACAAACCACGCAGGGATGCGTGTTCATTCAACATTTTAGCGAGTACATCTAACCTACCTTGCAACTTCGCAGTACCAACTAGCTTTGGTTCAATTATTTTAATTTAAATTAAATTTCATTAATTAACTATTTACTTATATTATTATTAATTAATTAAATATTTAAATTAAACCTCAAAATTCGCTTCGCAGAACAGACGCAGAGTGCTATAAAGACATGCTTCTTCATTTAAGACGGCGCACATTCAAATTTGAACAATCGGCGTTTGTCTCTAATCTACCTTCCGTTGTCATTGAACACGTGTTCATTTCAAGTTCTAAGCATGCTTTTTTTTCTGCTTTCTACCAACATTCTAAAATATGTAGGTTGGTTGAACGTATATTTTGTTGAACGTATTATTTAAAGTTGATCCAATTCAACCAAAGAGGTATAACCAATTGAATGCTGTTGGTTTAACCCTTTCGAGCCTATTGGGTCATATGTAACCCAACAAGTCAAGCCATGTTTCACTCCTTTCCATTTAAAATGATATACTACATTTGATTTTTTTTTCAATAAAGTTGCATTTCGACGACTAATGGGTTATATTTTTCCCACTAAAAAAGTCTGACTGGGATATATATGTCCCATACAAAATGGCGGACTTTTTTTTCGAATAACATTTTAAGGTGTTTATTTCACTTACCTTTATCTTGTTGTTGTTTAAAAAAATTACAATCTAATCAGGATTTAATAATAAAAAATCCGGCTCGAAAGGGTTAAACCACACGTTTCGATAAGCTCTTGTATTGTGTGAGGTGATTTTTTAAAAATCCTTTATTTTTGAATTGAATTTGAATGTCAAGAATAAGCTTCAACAAGGCGACCCTCTGCAACTTAATCCTAGAAAAAATTGTGAGAATTGAACATCAATATTATGACATAGCGGACATGCGGACAGAAAAGAACTAATCTAAATCACACGAAGGTTAGCGAAGGAAATAGAAACCATGGAACTGAAAAAAAACGAAGAAAAAGCAAAATGATGGAACAAGAAAATCCGGAGAAGAACTTGTGGGGCACGTGGAAAAATTTGAACATCTGGGTGCACTAACTCGAGAGTGGTGAAGGCCAATAGGAGCGCAGGAGCGATTAACCATTGTAAGACCAATAATACTTTATGGGTGTGAGACATGGGTCCTCAATAAAAATATTGAAGAAAATTTAATGCGATGGCGGAGGAAGAAGAAGGTTCCGTAAGAAGAACCAACGATGAAATATACATAATTTGCAAAGACCATAGAATGAACGAGGAGAACGAGAAGAAAATTACAGTGGCTGGCAGGTCCGTACCGTGCATGTGTTCAGAGTATTCATTAAACGTGGGCGGCATTCGCGAGGG
>LR737398.1:4910578-4923046 GCA_902655005.2 Marronus borbonicus | reverse complement strand
ATTCGCGAGGGGGAGGCAAAATCCGTTTTATCCAAACCCGGATTTTAAAGGCACAAGGAAGCTCTCCAGGTGTAAAATTCAAAATCGGATGAAATATGGTAGGGATGTGGATCGTCGGAAGTTCATTTTGAAGGGATGAAACGCCCCTCCGAAAATTGATTAATTTTCAATATTCAGAGGAGCGTTTCCGGTTCTGAATTTTGACACCTGAAGAGTTTTGCTTATCAGTATTGCTAGAACTAGAACAGAAGACGGAAGGCGTTTTGACCTTGGCGGTTAGGACAAAGAGAATGGACAGAGCGTAGTAAAAGTGGTAGCATGGAAAGAACTTACGTACAGAAAGAAGAAAAGGAAACCTACGAAGAGATGGAGAAAAATGGAGAAACTGGAAGATTAAAACAAAGAACGAGAAAATGTGGAAAAGAATCATAAAGCATTGGGTCTGATTAGCCTGAATTTACCGTTTCATGAAAAAATGATTGACCAATAATTCTTCTTCCCGAAGCTCCTATTCAAACCTTTTATCAACATTTCTGTTTGGTTATGGTTTATTTGTTTACGGTGGAACCACGCTTTGTTTAAGACCTGCTAGTCCCAGAGAAAGAAACATTCCTAAATTAATATTAAGATTTGATATTAACACATACGATTTGATCCCGGATTTTAAATTTTATCATACTTTTCCTTCCTTTTTGATAATAATAACAAATGCCTTTATTGTATAAACATTTTCAGGATGGGGCTCGGTTACATCAAAATTCTGTACACAGCTTAAAAAGTAAAAATGAATAACAGAAGGCTTCAAATTTAATTGATCTTTTTCCCTTTTAAATTTTGTCTTTAATTGGAATTCATCCTCGAAGGACCCATAAAAATTATCCAAACTTATTACGATAATACGCATTCTGTTACGAACATTATTCGTCGACTTTGTGTTGTTTTCGTTCAAAATCATATGCTTTACTGCAATTAGCAGCCTAATTGCAAAATTTGGGCAGACTGGTTCTGTTCTTGAAATCAAGAGAACATAACGTCCGTTCAGCAGAAAATATCGTTAAAGTAACATCCAAAAGTCCAAAGACATAACTTCGTCATCGGTCACAGCAATTGGACGAAAGCAACGAAAGGCCTTCGTCTGCATGCATGCAGGATCAATTGACCCAAGAACTAAAGCGTATGGACCATCAAAACCTCCGTGTGTTTGCCGATTGGATCTTAGAGCAAACTATGCTTGATAACCAATTTCCTCGTTTTTCACATCGGTGGTTACGTTATTGAGCAAAATTTGCTTTTGGAGACATGAGAGTTGTTAATGGTGAACAATATCGTCAGATGTTGTCTAACTTTTTATGGCTACCTCTAGAAGATACGGATCCCAATAGACTTTTCTGCCAACAAGATGGCGTTACTTGCCACACTGCCTGAGAAACTGCAAATTTATTTAAAGAAAAATTTTATGGCTATGTAATTTCCAGAAATGATGACATTGGTCGACCCTCTTTAACACCACCTTTGAAACACCAATATCCCCAAAGTTGAAAAAATTAAATGAACCAGGCCGACGACATGATATGACGTCAAACTCACACCACTCTACGACTTTTTCAACTATAGACATGATACATTATCTCCAACCTCCCTCGCAAGTAATCTGAAGCAAGTTAATCACGGCCCGATTTAAAATTCGTAGCAAATCGTGCGTGAAACATATGACTATCGTCCGCAGAAGATGGGGGAGGAGGAAAGGGAAGGCCACGCGCCTCCTAATAACGTAACGACGTAATGATATACGTCAGACGTCACCCTCCGACGCCGACGTCCTGATTACAGACACTTGGACGACGACGTTCCGCTCCGACCCTCCGTGAAGTCTATAACGTCGGTTGGTAATGGTTTCGCGTTATGCTCATGTATTATGGATTGGAGGAGCTCCGAGTAAAAATGAAAAAAAAAAGGAAGAGAGGAAGAAATGGTACATATACCCCGTACGCGCCGAGTTCCTAACACGATAGGCTACAGTATAATATAAAATTACCCCCAAACAATGAAACGTGCTCTAAATATGTTTAGAGTGAATAAGTTGGAATGATTTGTATTTGACGTTTACTAGAAGGGTAACACCCAAAGAAAAATCAAGGTGCGATACAACATAGAATAAGTAATAATGCGCTTATGTCGTTACGAGGGGAGTTCCCTATCTTCGGCAAGAGATGGCCCTATTTTTGGTTAAAATTTTCCTTTGCAAAAGCCATGCCAAAGGCATTTGAACAGTTCAAACATTGAGATTTTCATGGTCAACCAGCGCCAAAAAAGGCCAAAGCCACATTATCGGTCGATAAGTTCATGCAAAATCCACGTTGATTACCTTGAAAAGAGCGAAACGATTAATAGGGAGTATTATGCCAACTTATTGGAACGTTTGAACAATCCTGTGAAAAAAAAATGTTCGCATTTGGCGAAGGAAAAAATTCTGCTCCATCAAGACAATGTCGTCACCATGGCAAAATTCCATAAGTTAGGATAGGAACCCGCCATTTTCGCCAGATTTATCCTCCAGCGATTACTTTCTATTTCCGAATATGAAAAACTGCTTGGCTCATCAATCTGAGCCAAATCTTTGCAGAACAGACGCGTATTTTGCATGGTTGGATACAAAAAATAGACCTCAAAGAAGACTGTGTTGAAAATGAATTTTACACATCTCTTCCAGTACCTACGCGATATCTGGAAATCTTCTAAGCGGCCAAATGGCTAATATCCAATGGTAAGTTTTTGCTGAGGATACCCAAGATATTGCTGAAAATGTCAATCCTTCTACAAGCAAACGGGGTAAACCGAATACAAAGTTTCAATTGCCCACCCAGAGAACAAAACGTAGAAGAATGAAAAACATAAAACAAACTAAAGAATCATTTTTTGCAACGATTTATACAGCGAAGGAAAACATGCCGGTGCGAACTTGTTAATGCAATCAACTCGATACTCCCCAAAACGCGAACAGCAAGAAAAAGTAGCATTCCATATACTGAGGATGAAGCTCTGGCTTACATGCTCGATTCAAAATCTGCGTGCAATAAAACAAGAAAATGTGCAATAATTACGTCATGCAAATACTTATCCCTCATATCACAGAATCTTAGCAGCAAAATCGCGTTGTTGTCCAGAAGGAATAATAACAAATGAAATGGGCGGATATGTACTAATTGATAATTTGTTACATGCAGAATTTGTGCAGAATCGGAAATGAACAACAAATATTCGTGATATATTAAGGCAAGAAATTGGTACAAAGGTCGATAAAGTAATTCAAGGAAAAGGAGTGCTTTTAAAGAAGCATAAAGAGGATTGTTGGTGTAAACGTTGATGTATCAGCCTCGCTAAGAATAAAAAGAAAACAGAGACCAGGGCGACAACAAAAATCGGGATTTGATGATATTTCTCTTCGCAGTGAAGAGAGAACAGAATCACTGCGAAGAGTTATAGTAATTTGTAAAGTGGCCCGAGGAGAAAGAACAACGGCATCATTTTCAAAGGAAGCTACTCAAACAATGCTGACCAGAGGAAAAACAGGAATGGGACAAATATTGCAGTCCTCCTGAGAAAGGTTCCAAATTTAGTGATGAAGCATTATCATTATTTGTGGAACCTGAGTACACAAAATTTCAGTATGATTCATTGAGGAGAGCGACATTAGGAAAAGGACTGGACAGTTTCCTACTAGATACTGCACACCTATAAGCTTTTATTTTGAAAAAGAAACAAACGAGTTTGTTAAGAAAATTAATACAGACAACTTAAAACACGGCTTGTCACCTTTACGCTCGTGCATTAGTCCCTTCGAATATCTTCGTCACGTTGCTTGCAGATTTGCCATCAAAGAAGTGGTAAGTGCGTAGAGAAACAAGTAGAGATTTATTGGCAGCAAGAAAGCGCAAAATTCAAAAGGATTTTAGAGAAAAGATGGGATTACTTGTCCATGTTCCAAAAACCCGGAGGAAGCGGTACCATTAACGATAGGAATACTGCTTTTTTAAGGATGCGGAAGTCTTCTTTCAAATTACGGACGTTTATCGAAAAGTTTCACGTAATTTTGCAGCGAATTTCCTGCTGATTAAATCCCGAAAAATTTGATATTTACGCCAAAGAGACAGGATAAGTACCTATTCTTGGCGTTTTATGCCGGTTTCTGTTCGTTCATGTTTCCTTTGTAAACTTTCATTGTTGTAATTTAAAATATAATTTTTTAAGGACAACAATGTATTTTTTTCTAAATATACGTGTTTGTAGCAAAAATTAAGGGTTTAAAATTATTTCTAAGAAGTTTCAATGACAATTGAAACAATTGCTTTATTTTAATAGATTTTTTCGCCCTAATCCGATTACCTGATCTATTGTGCGAAACCAAGAGAGTCAGCGATAGCTACATTTGATGATTTAGGTTCTTTTCTGAACCGTCTAATTTTTCAAGACCCTCTTCATCCTGTAATAGATGCAGCATTTCAAGCGGTATAACAGATGAAGTCAGTCCCACTTTCGCAGGAACACCGGATATGGACTCCAGAATGATATGCATGATTCTCCTTCTTAGTTGAATTATCAGTGATCCACACACTTCACTTCCGTAAAAGCTTCATACCAATCGAGAAATACACGCAAATAGATTATTATGGGTCCAAAGTAGACCTTAAAAGGTAATGAGCTTGATTACTACGTCCACCTGATTTCTCCTGCACAGTAATGGGCAAATTTTTCCTTCGTTTGTTGCCTCCACTTCTCTTCCAAGGCACTTTGCTGGATCCCTCCTTCGTAGCGTTTGGTCTACTTCTTCTGGAGGTCCTCTTTTTCTTCTTATAGTTTACAATTTTCCATACAATCAGCCCAAACTAGCGCGATTTGACTCTAGTTTGAGGTTCTATTATTGTTTATGTTTGCCCTTTTTTTTTGAATAATGTATTTTATATATATTTTTCACAAAATTTGATTTTTGTTGTTCATATCAAGTTGAACATCATATTTTACGAGGAAGGCAAAAAAAATGGGTACCAACAAGATACCAAAAAAGTGTACAGCGACCCTGCCAGGATTCGAACCTGGAATCTTCTGATCCGTAGTCAGACGCGTTATCCGTTGCGCCACAGGGCCTTGCAATTCATTTGTCTTAATAGAATATAATAGCGTTTGCCCCATAATCATTTATTACATTTTCCTTTTACAAAATTATTCCTTATTCAAATATTCCAACGGAAAGCTAGTAAAACATTTACCTGTTCTACCAACATCGAGCTTCCTTCGAGCATCTTTACTACTCGCCGTAAGAGAGCGCCACGATCCAATAACAGATGGTAGTGAGAAAATCGGCCGGATTGTCAAGAACAGCTGTTCCTAGCGTGAAGCGAACGCGTTAGTTTTTAAATTTCTATCCTAGAGCAAGGTGCGTGTTCGCGATCAAAAGGACCTTGGGCCAGTTAAGAACGCAATAACCGCGATTCTGCGACTTTTATCATTAATCGAACAGGTAAAACCGGGAGTATCGGCGCCTAGCAGCAGCTTATAAAAAAAATGACGACGAAACATCTTTCCAAAGGTAACTGCAATTTTTTTTCCGCGTTTGTTTCGTATTTCAATTGTTTAGCGTTAAACGTATGTGTGGGTAGTAGAATGCACAGTTAATGAATGCGTCGTTACCTCAAAATAAACCCGGAATATCAATAAAAATTACGCCACGTTTCCAATTTTTTTATTTGTTTATTTACATTGAAGTAATAAGGACGTTGCGACAATTAAGTTCGGTTGGATATGGAGCTGCGTCGTTAACCCCGATCCTTTTACATTTTAAGTAGGATAATTATATAAATATTGATTTTTTCCTGACCCTAATATCACGATTTATATGCTCTACAAGTGGTATTTTAAGTGCAATATTAATTCTATGCGTCTTACATCATAACATCGGATTGAGGTGTCTTTCGCGATGAAATCACGTTTATTTCTGGTCGGATTGCTTCACTGAAAAGAATTTAAATAACGAAAATACTTAGATCATAGCATACTACACTTCCGCCTTATCTAATTTGCATAAAAACAATGTTACAACTTCAACAAATGTTGTACAGGTATAAACATATAAGATACGCGTTATGTTATGAAATTGACCCGATTTTTCCGTGTTTAAACACGCGTCTTTTCGTCTAGTTTATTACAGACGGCTTAAAATAATATTTGCTGGTAGTTCTAAGGCAGCGGAAGAAAATTTTATTATAGACGATGATCTTACTTCACTAATATGTTTATTTCTATTTGGGGGGATCGGTAGGTTTTCGTAAGTCACGAATTAACTTCGAAGCAGGGGAATATATGCGGCTTATTTCTTCTTTTTGTTGCCATTTTTTTTGTGTGAGCGACTTAATCAAATCAGAAAAAGGGTAAAGTTCAATGAATGACTGAAAATTGGAAAATCAAATATTGCATACATATATAAATATTACATTTGGCGGGAGGTACACTGCCGTTCAGAGAAGTTCGGTCGGTTGGTAAAAAACATGAAAAGGTTACAGAAACAAACGAAACTAAAAACAAAATGCAATTTTATTGTATGTACAGGTAAAAAAAAAACAAAAATAAATAAATAAAAAGTTATTCCGGCCTAATATAACATACTGAACATTATATTTTTTTTATCATCGAAAAAACCTCCTTTGCTGTTAATCACCGCTCGAACTATTCTAGGTGTTCTTTCGATTAGTTTCGTTAGAACGGATTGTGGAATATTAATCCATTCATGTTGCAGAATATTCCGTAAATGTTCTTGTGAAATTGGGCATATTTTTCGGATCTTCCTGTCCAGTTCATCCCACAACAACTCGATAGGGTTCAAATCCGGGCTTTGTGGGGGCCATGTCATTACTTTCAGGGTGTGCTGTTCTTCTTGCTCCTTTAGACAGTTCTTGTACACTAACGCAGTGTGTTTTGGGTCGTTGTCATGCATGAATGTAAAGTTACGGCCTATTATACGCAATCCTGATGGCACCGCATGATTCTGGAGTATTGCAAAATAATTTTCCTGCCTCGTTACACCCTGCACTCTGCATAAATCTCCCGTCCCAGCAAAGGAGAAACATCCCCACACTAACACGGAACTACGCCCTTGCTTCACTGTTGACACAATGCAGCCCGGGATCATTTTTCGGTTTTAGATCTTCGAACATAAACTCGTCGATTTTGCCCAAAAACCTCAAACTTTGACTCGTCCCTCCAAAGCACGTCTTTCCAATCATCTAACGACCAATCTAGATGAGAACAGGCCCACTGTTGCCCTTTTGCTCTGTTGCCCCGACGTAATAAGGGTTCTCGAATGGCAATGCGCCCATGAAGGTCCGCTTGTTGAAGTCGACGTTTTACCGTACTGGCCGAAACTTGTTCTTCACGGCCGCGATTGACTTCGGCTGCTATTTGTGACGCTGTTAATTTTCTATTCCGTTTGCTTAATAATGCAATTCTCAAATCTTCAGCTTTTGTTGTTTTCCTAGATGCTCCAGGACGAACACGATTTTCTATAGTTCCAGTTGTCCGATATCGCTTTATGATGTCATTTACTGTTGAACTTCTCATATTTATTTTTTCAGCAATTTGTCGCCCCGAATATCCTTCTTCAAACAGCGTAATAATGCGTGAACGTTTTTCTACACTGATAGGCTTGCCACGTGCCATTTTGAAGTAAATTTTCTTAAAACTTTCGCGCAAAAACGACAGATGCACACCAACACACGTTTAACGGTAAAATGAAGCAAATTTATATCTTTACGCATGCGATAAATAAACAAGAATGATACTGCGGTATATTTCCTAAATGTATTGTTCGTTAATAATCCCCAAACGACCCGTTTCGAAAGATCGGCACTTCCGAGAAATTCTTGGAATGATAATAAAAGGGACTTTATTGCGGTTGTCGCAATATTTCCACTTTACATAATAATTTATGGCTTTAATCCCTTAGAAAAGAGTGTATGCTTAATATTTTTCTAATTTTATGTATTAATAATTGTATACAGTGTGATATAATAGATTTTTATTGTATGACCGAACCTCACTGAGCGGCAGTGTACATTGTTTGATAAATTAAATTTGAATTATAAACTTACCCGAGGAACAAGTGAATTATAGAACCAATTCTTAAAAATTGGCCCCGTCGTCCAGGCTGATTTGGAGTAGTTATAGTACAGGAAGAGAAAAAAAAATTTCAAAGCCCTGGGTACCAATAAGCAATGACTTGACTTTATAACTTCCACTGGCATTAGCACATGCAAAAATGTTAGTCGCTGTTTCTGTTCATGTTTTCTGTCTGGAACTGGTCTTCTCTTTAGATAACACAAAGGTTTTCTCTGGTAGAAGGAGCTGATCCATCAGCATTATGTAACTGATCAGGTGTTATTCCCAGTTTACTCAATTTTATTTCTTAACTGGACCTTAAATGGATCAACTATAAGTGATAAGTCGCGATCGAACGCTCCTCCAACCAAATAGATGCTGTAAGAAGTGTTAAGGTATCAAGCTGTATTGCGTAAACAATGCCTATCGTATAACGCGGGGAAGTACAGAAGCATTAACACATGCGATGCGTACCGATACGGGGAAATCCCATTCAATCAATATGGTTGCTCACGTTATCCCGAATTTCCATTACCAGATATTCACGGTATTAAGCGTTTACTGTAATACGAAGCAATTAACAGCATATTCTTATATAGCAAAACACAGCACGCTGCAATTTACTGCATACAGGGGGTTCACGAAAATTGCATATTAAAAACCTCTGAAAATAATTGAAATATTTTTTCTAAAGTTCTGGTGAGCGATATTGTGGATGATGCGGATAATTCACTAAAAATATTTTCAATTTCTGGGCGCTCTTGATTAAATCGTAAATACAATATCAACTTGGTTATATAGGACGTACCACCTTTGAGATGTTACATCTTCTCTGAGTAATTTAACAAAAGAGGTGAACCAGTTTTGAGGTTTTCATTGGCAACACAAATGCCCCTATATCACTATAAATTACTATAAATACGTATAAAAAATATTATACAGAGTGTTCCGTAACCCTAGTCCAAATATTAATATATTTAACCAACGAAATTTCCATTTTTTTTAGAAGGCAAAAATATATTTTTAAAGAATTTTACAATTTGATGATGGAAGATGGAAAACCAAACATTTTCGCCGCGTTTTATTGTTTTGCTTTCGTAAAGGGAAGCTTGTCAAGGGTTGCTTAAAGTTTATAGCGTGATGCTCTACGTGAACGTAGATACCAACGATAGTTCACGAAATTTCGACGCTTCTCGGTTAGAAAAACTAACCCAGGTCGGTGACGACAAAATACCCTTATTTTGTATTATTAAATAAATGAATTACGGATCCATCATTTAAAAGGTCCGCAACCACCTGATGGACCTGGATGGACCATAAGCAAGCTCGATTTTGAGTCCGTTATGAACTGAAAGAAGCTCATTTGTCGGCGACGTGGTACGCAAAAGATCTGGAACCCGGCCTCAAAAGACGTTCATCGGAGGAAAACTGTGCTGTCAGTATGGTGGAATTTTTAGATTTTCACATTGTAGGCATTTGAACAGTTTGAACGACAGAAATGTTCAGAGCTCATCGATCCTAAAGAAGTTGTGTTCGATCACGGCAACGCGGGACCGCACACAAGTTTAAACCCGCGTCAAAAAATTTTGGAGCTTGGATGGGATTTGTTGCCGCACCATACTCCGTTGAGCTTGATTCGTTACTCTTCCGCTTATTTCTCTCTTTTCAAAACTCCTTGCGTGATGCGGCATTCAAGTTAGATGAAGCTGTAAATCAGCACCTTGGCCGATAAAGACAGCTCCTTTTATGTAACTCGCTGAAAGATCCTAGCAAAAAGTGGTTTTATTGTAAATTCGTAAAAAAATTATAATATACAGGGTATTGCATTTTGTATACAGGGATGTTCAATTGTTTTCTTCGATTCCACCATTGTATTCGATGGGGAAAAAATGCTACTAGTTTGCTAATTTGACCGATGACGATGAATAGGATTGCCAAATGCATCAGGATAAAAAAATTTGGAGGAATTAGATCTAGAGACCTGGCTAGCCATGTCCAACGTCCTAACTTCTTCCTCCATCTATTAATTAAACATTTGCATTAATAGAAACAAAGCCAACCTTATCAATTCTAATTGTTTATTGATAATAAATAATCCATTTCGTGCAGATTGACTCGTCTCAATGTCAATTCCAAGTTATTGTTTTAGAGACAATCAAATTAGAATAAACCCGGATTTTCCAAATTGTTCATTGTTTATCCGTAGATTGAATTGTTTTCATTGTTTAGATTTTCTAATAAATGTCGTGTTTACAGACGCTGAATAATTACCCAATTCATAATCCAGTTTGTACGTTTTATTTTATTAAATTAGCTTTTATTATATTATTATATTTATATTTATAAATATATTACGCGATTTGATTAAACTCGCGCGAGGCTTAGTGTTTATCATTATAAGCGTTTCCCTGGAATATTTCGACAGTTACAAGGCAAATAGAGATATTTACTTTAGAATTGCGAAACCTCGCGTAATACGAAGCGCTTGAATCTTCCAGATTGTGAGATAATTCGAGGAATATGTGTAACATACTAGGTTGGGAAGTGAAAGTTTTTTTCCATGTCGAAGCCCACTCTACAGACATTAAACGTAAACCGTTTAGCATTCAAAGACACGTACGATAAGTACATTTCGGAGATTTTGACCTTTCGACCGATTTGGCCCTCGCCTTTTTTATCCTGCTATTGGCGAATGTGGGATTATGAATACCAATTATAAATTGGGCTTTAGTCGTCGATAGAGTGGGCAATTTCGGGTGCGCGCCATCGGCGTAGCTGACGAATGGACTCCCGCATGCGAAGGGAATCAGTACGCAGAGATATATTATCGCGAACGGTGCTAAATGCAAAAGATGGTTTTTGTAGATTATGAACCGATCTCTAAACCTAAATTATCTCTATGTTACTGAATAAACACGGAAAATTGCCATCTTAAGCGTCTTCCGCGACTTGAAAAATAAATATTTTTAACATAAGGAGCGTTTCCAAAGTTATTTCTGCAAAACGCGTCCGCCGTGAGGAAAATACGTTCTTGCATAAAGAAAACGATCGCTCTACATCTAGTGATTTGCATAATTAAAAAAATCTTTGAAACAACTTAACGCATCTGTAGACGAACCATCACAAATTTGTCCAAGTGTGGCAAAATCTGAACCTTTGTCTAAAACACTTTCAAACTTAATTAGAACGCGCTCATTTTTTACGTCTTCTACCGAACAAAGCTGTGCTTGTACATTTTTCACAATTTGCAGAGATTCCTCTAACGACAGTGAAGAATTTTGTAATTATTCCATTGCTTGCACTACTCCCATGCAATTGCTGTGAACAGTTTGTAAATCACTTTTAACCTATCTTCAAATTTTTTCTGACTTGTTTTGATAGCTGCACATTCTTTCGGATTGAATATTAGAACCACCTTCTTTATAAATAATGATAGCAGGGACTGTGGCGTAGTCTGGAAAACAACACATAAGTATCGGCACCCTCCGCATCACACAAGTTCAATTTATTATATAATAATTAGTCCGGGACGGCCGTTTCGAGGACACGAACGGTCCTTTAATGGGTGTGCACAAACGTGTGATAGATTTTAATATGTCCTGTGATGATACGGGAAAATTGATTCTGAAGCCTAGGCCTATGAACATCACGTGACAATTGTATAATACTGTATAGAGAAGTAAATGTTTTATTAAATTATGTTAAAAAAATAATAATAAATAAAGTGATTTTTTTAAGAATTTATTGGTTATTCCTCTTAATCGTAATTTCAAGTATTGATTATTTTCACAAAAATTTTAAAATTTGCCTGTGGCATGTTCACCAACATTGTAGAAACAACAGCTTTTCATCCATCTATATATTTAAAATCTTTAAGTTAAAGTAAAATAGTTTGCAAGCAAATTTTGTATGCGGTATATAACCAATAATGTTATTACATAATAATATTCTACTCAAAAATTAAAAAATTAATTTGAACCAGCCTGAGGATTTTTTAAATTCCGCGGGCGATTTAAGTTGGTCATTCTGTCAATAATGTAGGTATGCCCAAATTTTAGTACAATACATGCGAATATGTTTACTTTATTATAGGAAGTACCAACTCTAATCATGAATTGGATAAACTTGCTGGCACCTTTGAATAAACAATTTTAAAACGCAGCTTCTATTTTATTCTATTTATAAAAATAAATGCATCTATATCCTTGAATTGTTCGAGCAATTAAATATTCGTCCAATGTAAGAACAAATTAGATTCAAAACTCTGAATAATGATAGCAAGGACTGTGGCGTAGTCTGGAAAACAACACATAAGTATCGGCA
>LR737398.1:4886078-4910568 GCA_902655005.2 Marronus borbonicus | reverse complement strand
GCGAAAAATAACATGCATGAACTATCCCTTCTTCCGAGAAGAAATATTGTTTTACAAGTGCCTATTCTACCCTCTACGCGTCTTAAACTACGACATGCGAAAAACACGGCCAGATAGGCGGGAAGATCTCTTATGACCCAAAATATAAACAAGTGCCAGCCTACTGGAAACAAGGGACAGAGGGACAGAGTACGACAACGGTCCGTTTTCTCTGTTCATCAGATTTTTATTACTTTTTATGTAAGCCGTCTCGTACGCATCTAATTCTCGCGGCGACGTTACGTTTTTAATCAATTTTACGTTTTCTAATTTAATACTATGCCCGGTTTCAATTATATGTTGTGCCACACTCGACGCGTCCAATCTGCCGTAGCGATAATTTCTTATATGTTCTTTGAATGTAGTTTCTATCGCGCTTTCGCTCGTTTGACCGATATAAGCTTTATTACAGTGACGGTATTCGGTTTATCTTTAGGATTGCCGAGAAGGTTTTAAAGTGTGTAAACCGTGTGTAAGTAAACCGAAAATGGGAGAAAGGTCGGGTATTTACAAAATTGCATGTAGTGACTGTAATAAAGCCTATATCGGTCAAACGAAAAGAGCGATAGAAACTAGATTCAAAGAGCATATAAGGAGTTATCGCTACGGCAGATTGGACGCGTCGAGTGTAGCACAACATATAAATGAAACCGGGCGTAGTATTAAATTGGAAAACTTAAAATTGATAAAAAACGTAACGTCGCCGCGAGAATTAAATGCGTACGAGACGGTTGACATAAAAAGTAATAAAAATCTGATGAACAGAGAAAACGGACTGTTGTCGTAACTCTGTCCTTTTTGACCTTTTGCAGTAGGCTGGCACTTGTTTATATTTTGGGTCATAAAAGAGATCTTCCCGTCTATCTTGCCGTGTTTTTCGCATGTCGTAGTTTGAGAAGCGTAGAGGGTAGAATAGGCACTTGTAAAACAATATTTCTTCTCGGAAGAAGGGATAGTTCATGCATGTTATTTTTCGCACGTCGTAGCTTCAAGGCGTGCAGGAGGTAGAAATAGGCACTTGTAAAGAATATCTGTTCTAAGAAGTAAGGATAGTACATGCATGTTTAGTTTTAGGAAATTTTCTCACATCATTCGGTCACCGGTTGATGATGACCGTTCGTGTTCTCGAAACGGCCGTCCCGAACTATTTATTATATTACTATATAATAAATTAAACTTGTGTGGTGCGGAGTGTGCCGATACTTATGTGTTGTTTATCAGAACTCTGAAATTATCGGAATAAATAAATTTAATTTGCATTACAACCGCAAAGGCGCTGTATAGAGCTAAATTAATTAAATTGGAGAATTTCGTTTTATACATTTCAACATGATTTCAACAGACAAACAGAGGAAAATATCGAAATGGCATCGTCTCTAGAAAACCTGGAAACTCAATTGGAAATGTTCATTGAGAACGTAAGGCAGATACATATTATCGTGAGTGACTTCCAGCCTCAAAGCCAAAACGTATTAAACCAGAAACTGTAAGTACTTCCAAAACGACCACCCACTTATAGGATCGTTGTAGTCAATGTATTTTGCAGGCAATCGTTAGTGCACGGTTTGCAAGAGGTCGACAAGTTAAAATCTCAAGTTCAGGATGTTCATGTTCCGCTAGAAGTTTTCGAGTAAGTCGTTACGTTGCTATTCGTGAAACAAACGAAGCAAATTTTTGCGATTTCTAGTTATATAGACCAGGGACGCAATCCTCAATTGTATACCAAAGACTGCATAGAGAAAGCGTTGGCCAAAAACGAACAGGTTAAAGGAAAGATCGATGCCTACAGGAAATTCAAAGCGAATATGTTGTTGGAATTGGGTAGAGTGTTTCCGGCGGAGCTTAATAAGTATCGGGCTATACGTGGTGATGAATGACAACAGTATTTTTAAGTTAAGATATGCTTTTAGTTGAAGATTGATCGTCTTGTGTGGAGATATGTTTAATTATTGAAAAAAGAATTACAGCTTATTTATAATAACGTTTTTTAATTTATTGCTTGTGAGCGTTGGTAATTTATATTATTAAATTTTAGCAACAAAAATTTTAGGGTGTTGATTGTAGTCCTTGAGGCGGTACTTTTGGGTATATCCTGTGATTTCGATACTATCTCTGTGGAAAATCTTCGTCCATTAGGAATAGTGGTTACTTCTCGTCTGGGAGCCCCATTTGCTGTAGGGTTTGTTGTTAGGGCCTGATTTGTTTATTTTGTACAAAATGTCCCCCGTAAATCGATGGTGGTGATGGGTCTTCAGCTGGCAATAGACGAGCTCACTGAGTGGACACACTGGTGGTGTCTCTAGATGAACGAAGCCAAGACCATAACAGTCCGGTTTACAACAAAATGGTTTTCTTCGCCGAAGATATATATAAACAAATGATACTAGATTACTGTGGGCAGGTACAGAATTGGCTGCTCCTCTTTCTTTGCAGGAGTAGCCCGCTGGATGTAAAAACTAATCTGGTGCTGTACAAACAATATTTAAAGCGGATACTTGGGGAGCGTTGACATGGTGCACAGCCGTCAATTCACATTTCAGATGGCTGAAAGTGCTACAAACAAAATTATTGAGAATGATCGTAGTTGCTCTGTGATACAGGAACAACACCCAAATCCGGGAAGATTTGGGTGTCCTTAGTTTGACCTTCTGTAACATAATAAGTGGAGGCGTGCCACCTGACGAGAATAGAGGACTGTCCACTTCCAAAAACAAGGGGGCGAAAGATAAGCGAACCTGGTGTGGAAAAGTGCAAATTCATCATCAAAATAGCAAGAACCCAAGACCTCAGGGAGGTCCAAAGCTGCCTATTTGCAGTAAAAGAGCTTAAAGATAGCGACTAGTTCCAGCGAGTGATGTTGAACTTTGTTGTGCTACCACTTCCAATGATATTTTCAATATGACGAGTAGTAGAAAAAAAATGGGTTTCGATATTCTACATTAGTATCATTGAAATCGCTTATTATGCAAATCTAAAATAACTTGGGTTGTTGATTGGTGAAACCCGTATAATAACATTATAAAGCAATAAAACAATATATCGAGGCTTCATTTGTTTATTAGTATATAAGTATAAATCAAAAATTCTTCAACTTCTGAGGTTTTATAGTATTCTTTAATTATTTATAATTGTATCCGTTTATTTATAACGTGTTTGTCTGTACAATCAGAACTCCTGCGTGCCCCAGCGAATCTGTAAGAAAAACAATGAAAAGGATTAAATTGAAATTATCACATTTCGAATATATACACTCACATCTGTTCTTGCCTTCAATTTCCTATCAATTAAACCAACTAAAGTCTCCGATCGCACTGCTAGAGAATCAATTTTCTCGATTAATTGTTGATAAGGCGAGAGCGGTTGAGCGCCCATCACCACGTGCCCTAATTTCGAATCGATTTTAGCATCTAACCTAGCATTCCTTATCAAATTAACGATCCAACACTCGGCTTCATCGGGATTCATATTTAATTTCTCGGCCAACATCCCGATACTGATACATTGGTGAATTCGGCAGAACGTTTCAAATATCATCAAACGTGCGTTTTCAACGAATTCGTCCAAGCACGAGATTAAGAAGAAATCGTTGAAGAAAACAATTTGACACTCGTGCAGCTTCTGTCTTGCTCCGTCGAAATCGAAATTTACGTATAAATGTTCGACGAACTCGGTAATTGGATCTCGATAAGTATAGCTTTCTTGTTGAATTACTTTCACCAAATCTTTTAAGGCGGATCTTCTACCTCTATTTATTATAACGGCTGTCGCTAGGTACCTTAGTATGTGGGGGCACATAGTTTGGATTGCGTTTAAGTAATTCGGGCGATATAAAAACATTTCGATTATCAATTCACGTCCTAATGCGTGATTGAAAAATACGAAGAGAGACCAATGGATCAACCACGTTCTCTGTTGTAGCAGCTGCAAACTATTGCCTCCGAAATGATTCGGACTTGAGTCGATGTATTCTCTCAGTTTGTTTAAATCCTCTAGCGCGGTATCCCAATTCTGCACCAATATTTCAGAGGCCAGCTTACCCCATAAAACGCTTAAAAAATTCTTATCGTTCGGAGATAAAACCAACATGCAAAAGTACAGATACGATGTGGATACTGAATAATTACCGCATTCGTAACGATATTTCGCTAATTTATGCAAACTTTCTATCATTTCAATTTCAAACTGGAAAATAAATGTTTGATTAATTCTAAATATTATAATGCGACTAGTACATAAATGTATTTCTTGAACGGGGTGTTAACGTATTTGTATTGTTTTAGATCATCATCGTCATATATTCTACGTGCCATATTAGAATGTGCTGGACAATGTCAAAACTAATTTTAGAAAATATATATAACAATACGTAAAATATATAGATCATCGATACAACGATGTTTGGCTAAGGAATAACCCGATCTTGATTTTGGTCTATTAAAATGTAGCTGTTTAGTACTGTTCGGAACATGGTTGTACATTCTTATTATCTGGTACTGTGCACTATATCGCACTTTAGAAACTTTGTTTTGGGATGATCTTATATAGATGCACTTGCAAGACCTCTAGTATTAAACGTATAAGTGAGTTCGTACTATTCAAACGGTATTGAAACACAGTGACGCCTTGCAAAAATTAAACATTCACGGATGTGCAGTTTTAGGCCGAAAATACTGCACAACGAATACACTTTATACATCAACACTACTGCGCCAGAAATAATACCGCATGAGAGCCGCGATTGAACGTAGGCCATGGAATGTTGACATAACGATCCCTTGGCTTATGGCGGTGGTTTGGTTTATTTGCCTAAAGCTGGGCGTGAAGCTTCCATTTCAGTTGATTATTTGACGACAATTCTAAAAAGCAGGTTTTCTCAACTGACGCAGGCTTCAATTAGGTAAGTTGAGCGAGCATATTGGAAAGAAGGCATATGACACTCCAATAACCAAGAAGATGTTGCCGGCGAATAATATCATTCTATTCTCATAAAGGTAAGTCAATAAGCAAATAATAGGACTGATTCCAGGATCGACTTCTGTGGTATGACTTCAGACGTACATATTTAAAGATGACGTTATTATTCTTCAACTCCACGTTGTTGACAATAATAATTTTACATGCGATAGAGGTAAACTAGATAGATTAAAAAAAAAAGACGTATAAAACATAATCCCGGGAAAAAATACACGATGATTAAAGACATTAATCCTGACTTAAGAAAAGAATACAACGATATTGTTGGGTAATCTGTTTTTTGTTATTATGAATTTAATGTCAGGATCTTTTTAGTATTTTACAGCATTACTACCTAACCCTTCAAGACGTACGTTTATGAGCCTATCCACCCTGTACATATTAAGTATCGTAGTTACTTACACCATATTCTTTTGATAGGAAATTTATCAATGTTTTTGAATCCCTCATATTTTCCATATTCTTCATAACTTCATCGTCATCCATTAACTGTAAAATGGGTTCCACTTCATGCTGTACTTCTTGTAGTTGCGTTACTACATGGACTCTACGTTCTTTCAATTCTTCCGGTACATCTTCTTTAGGATATAACAGCTTTCTGATATCGATGGCATAATCGATCATGTTAGTTTTACTTAAAATATCTAACTTGGCCTTTAGCAGCTCTTGTTCGCCGTATATCTAGAACATATTGCTAAAGCAAACCTGCATAACCTATATCTCTAATGCACACCTCTTTCGCCGACAAAAATTCCAATAACGGGAACACTAAATGCCTATCTAAGTATAGCCCCATACGGGAGGTTAAATCGAACTTAGCCATTTTTAATGTTCTTGGCATGTACGGATTAAAAAAAACCTAATTTAACGAAAAAGAACGTATGACAAACACACAATCTTCCTGGGAAAAATTGAAAGGTGCGCCAACTTCATACCGAAGGCAAACTGACGACAACATAAGAAAAGAAAACCTTTCAGACTTGTTATTTATTTATTTACAAATAACACATCCGTTTACTGTAATTGACCAATATACTTTTCGATCGGTTGATATTTCCATTCCGTGTCTTTGAGGTAATCCAACTCTTTGCGTAGGTTCTTCATTCGATTTTGATGCAATTCGCTTTCGCTCGCTGTGATGCTTTCACTGATTATTTCGTGAAATTTAAGCATAGATTTAACTGTAGCTGCGTCCCTATCGCATGGCGATTGCGAGGACAGCACATTCTTTGGTAGATTTATACCGGACATTTTTTAAAAAGATATAAATATATTGATTGGTATGAATATAGTGAAGTTTGTTCGAAATGGTTCGAAGTTCGAACTGACGTTCAATGCTACCAACATTTAATACTAAAACGTCCTTGATATAAAAGCTTTGTTCCAACAGAAATCACAAACTAGTCAGAGCCAATCAAATATTGTTAAATCCGTTAGAAAAATAGTTTCTGATTTCTTTTAGCCAATCAAATTGCCAAAAGCAAATTTGGAACGACCCTAAAATGTCAGATTAATATCTTGGCTAACGACTTTTAAAGGACGCATGTTTCGGTCTTTTTGTTTCATTTTTACAGCATTATTACAAACAATAATGATTTATTTTTAGAATTTTCGTTTAATTTTCTGTTTCGTTTGAATTATTGACTGTAGTAAGTAAATTTAGAATTTTGAATTTGCCGCTTCCCTGATGGTTGGTGCGCCCGGAATGTAGTTACGTTTAAGAGGAGCAGAAGGAAGTTAGGCGTAGAGGATGAGCAATGAGGCATTAAGTAAGAGAAGGGAGATTAGGTTAGATCGTTAGAGATAGGAAGGGAGGTTATGTGGTGAGAATATATTATGAAGAATAAAACCGTTAAACTGTTTATGTGTGTTAGTGAATCAGACCCTGACAAAGATTACGACATGACTTTACTTATTTGCTCTTTTCCTTCTTATTTTCAAGTTAATATGGCACTAAGAAATATTACCAACAGAAAGCTTAAATTGAAATACATTCGTAAAAAATCTGCTACAAAATGGTAATTGTAGGAATTTTGTATTTCAAAGTGAATTATTACCCAAATTTAATGTTAGAATGTACGAACGACCTTCGTCTTAATATATTCTTTTTTTAAACTTCAAGCTTCTTGGCGACATAAATAAAGTTCACTGCAGTAAACCCCGGTTTAAAAAGTTAAAATTAAAGCAAACTGCCCGCACGCAGCTTGTACCTAGGTCATGGGCGTAGCCAGAGGGGGCAGGGAGGGGTCATTTTTTACTTTCATTTCTTATTTTTTTAATCCGCCCAGCTCTTGCCAAACTTTTTAAATTTTGGCTGTAGTTAGGTATATGCAGGCATTCATTAAATTTTCACAACTTTGGTGTATAACTTGTTTCTTGATCACTCAGTATACATAAAAAAATCATTTGTGAAACTTGCTCCCTCTTAACAAAAATATTTTATCGCTTTTCATATTTAGGCCGATGTGAATGTGGTGCACCACCTGTGTGATCGCGCTACTTTTAACAATTATTAAAACTATTGATTTTGTACCTAAAAATCATTTTAATAACTATAAGTTTTATTGATTTTTTACAACAGCGAGCAGTATTGGGTAAGATAGGGAAAATGGCTAAATTTCTAATCCAACTAGATAGACTCATGTTTTGTCGACTCTCCGAGAACCCGGGATTCCCATGAGAGGAATAAACACAAGTGTATCTAGTCACTCCAGAACTTTAGTCACTTCCATCACTGCCTAAAGATCAAATTACGGAATACATTTTCTTTGCTTAATATTAACGTATTTTATTTATAAAAGAATGATTCCCGCTCTAATTTATTGAAAAATCATATAAAAATATTTTCTACCTAATTGTTCATTTAAATACTCCGCCATTAATTTCATAGTTTCAATATAAATTCCAGAGGGCGCCTTTGCACCTGAAATCTCATCACTACCTGAAAGGTGGATAGAGGTCACTACCAGCGGAATTATATTTTATTTGAAATGTTCTTGAAATTTACGCTTTCTTCTAGTTTTTATGACGTTTGTCACCTCTATTCTACGCGCAATTCTACGTTTGCGTTTCTTTTAGATAGTTGCATTAGTCAGCTTTTATCCCTTTCCATCGTTGTACGTAAGGAACGTGTCTCGGGTAATCTCATTTTGTAATTTCAAGGGGATCGCTGACCTCTTTCAACATCGCCGAGAAGAATTTAAAGAAATCGAAATATCGAACAAAGAGGAGTGTGAACTAGTCCGACCAGTTATTCTCAATTATTAACGAAAAGATGCGTATTACGCGGCCGAAAATGGTAGAAAAATAGAATCTTTCCTCCCTCGAAGCCGTAAAACTTTTGTTTGAATGAAGATTAAAGATGGATGATTCTAAAGTACAAACTGGGGACTCGAGATTGGGCAAAGTACATGAGATGTGTAGGGAATGGATTGTGCGCGAAGACGGTGCTTTAGCGTATCAATTACAATCGCAAGAAATCAGCGATCATTACAAACACAACAAGCACAAAAATGCGCAGGTATGTTATTGTTGATTTCCTGTTAGACTATTAAATATTTGCATAATAAATATTTGAAAGTAAACATGAGTCATTTATGTAAATATACAATTAATATTACAAACAAGCTTAATCTTGTTAGGTCCGTGAAGATTTCCCTTGTGCTTTAGACGAACAATTGCGAGAGAAAAGATTAGCCGAACAAGCAGCTGCGGTTTACCAAAAAATGTTAGCCGAACAAGAAGCATACGACAACGAAGTCGCCAAAGAATTAGCGGAACGATTAGAACGAGAAGAACGTGTCAGAAGACGCTATATAGAACAACAAGATGAGACGGTGGCCCGCCAGATGCAAGTTAAAGAAACTGGAAAGACTCGTAAACATATCACCCCTGACATCCCTCCGAAATTACCTGAAAAATCACCTCACCTTCCTGATGCTAACAATTACTTAGCTAATTTTCCACAACATACACCGCGAAGACATGGATTGCAAATGCCGTTGCCTCTGGAGGTAGCCGACGATTATATGGCACCACAAGATTGTGTTGAATTGTATACAGAACCTTATAAAATGAAAGATAATATGATGGACTCGTTTAACAGGATCGATCTGCAAGAAATCGGTGTACCGATCGATGAAGTAAATGAGAGACGTATACAGGAAGAAAGGGATGCTGAATTAGCTCGAAAATTACAAGAGCAAGAAGGTATGACGGAAGAAATACTCCTAAATCGAGACCGCATGTTAGCAATCGAAGCTCAGGACAAAGAACTTGCGAAATTGTTGCAAGAGAAAGAAAAGGCGAAGGTTAGACGTGCTCGAGAGAGAGCCAGACAGAAGGCATTAGCTAAAAAACAATTAGAAGAACAGCAGCGATCAGATATGAATCAATTGCTACCTGACGATTCGTATGCATATCCCGTTGATGTCGTCCCCCAAAGTTCACAGCAAAGCATTTATCAGAGCCCGGTACAAAAATCTGAGGAACACGTCGAGGATGATATTAACTACAGCTTTCCGTTGGATGTGTTGCCAGCTAGAGAACAGTGCGATGTTGTTTTCAGGCAGAATTATTCTCCGCAGAAGAATTACGATATGAGGTATCAATCAAATGGCAGCGATATTGGCATTCCGATTTCTGGTGGTAGTAATAGACTTCCAAATGTTGATTTTCCAGCTCCAGTTAGGCCTACTCATTTAGATTTGAGGTAATTTCTTAATATAAAGACAAGTTCCGCATAACGTGTATTAGTGCATTATTTTGAATTTTTTTCATTTTCTGATTTTTCCATTAAATTTCACAAAGTTTTCACTCTCGCAAGATGGAATTAGTGATTAAAACTTGTTTCTGGCGTACCGCAGAGTGACGCTACAATCATTATGTTTTATAATTTACAGTTTTCTAACTTTTTAATATCTAAGTGATAATTATTTCATCTGCTCGATAGATCTTATAACCGTCCAAGTAAGCCACGTTTTCCCGATCCAGAGCCATGTGACAGTAATTCCTCGACCACATCGCCATCACATGCTCAACATGTCAACATAGCCATGGCCATCGATCCTACATACTCCAAAAAGGGTTACCAATCTCCTCCAAGCTACGATACGACTTCCTCCAGCACGGTAACTACAAGCACGTCCAGCAGTAGCCCGGGAATGGTGCTACCCGCTCCCGAGATTTCGGACGACGGTGACGTCAGCCCCGTGCCACCGTACATGCCTATTCAAGGTCAACGAAGAACGTCTTCCTTAGAAAAAAAGCAGAAGAAAAGGAATAAAGACGGATGCAGGCAGCAATAAGGTCAGGTTGTATCTGCGAGTCTGTGATCTATTTGAGATATTCCACGACGCAGATTAAAGCGTATGTAATCATATTAGGTTCAGGTACGTATCAAGGCTAAGCTTGATACAAATAGTCTGTATATTTAGAATCTCGTTTCGATGTTTTTGTATTGTATTTACAATAGTGAGTTTTCGTTATTTCTTGTTTCTTTTCATATTTGTTTTGAGATGTTTCAGTTTTATTTTATTGAAATTAATCTAAAATTTGATGACAAATAAAACAATCTCGAGGTGTTAGTTACAGAATAAAACTAGTGCAGAGATCTATTTTAAGTAGAGTAAAATGAACAAATGCAGAACTTCCGAGATATCCACTTATTCCTTTTTAAACAACGCTCTAGCAGCAAAGGTGCCAACTTAGACCGATAATAGCCAAAATAAATATTTTGTCGATAGATGGTGCTGTATAATATGTGATTCCCCGTTGACTACAACCCGTCCCGCGTGTACGTTCGATATCTCTCGGAATAGAAGTATTTTTAGAGAAATGTTAGAGTAGCGTTGCTAACTTCGGATATCTGTATGTGTAAGTACCAATCTCAATTTTGACAATGTTCAATTTTCCCATTTGTTACACATACGACGGTAGCATTGTTAAAATAGTCTGTTCAAGTTTTAATAGTCGCAGTCATGAACTGCAACAAACTAGCGGTCGTCAAATTTATTCGCTGGAAGCCCCTGTAAAAATAATCAATATGTATCCGTTGCGTACTTCACGCATATACGAATCATACTCATGTTGCCAACTGTGAAAATTTGACGACCCCTAGTTTTTTTAAAGCAATAATCTCAGATGTTTATAGAAGAAAATATAGGAAAATATGACAATAGACGTTTAAGCAATATAAATTAGGTAATAAATATGGAATAATAACTAGTGATCTTTATTTCTTTCCAAAAAAAATGGCAGCTACTAAACTAAATTCAAATAATATTCCTAAAAAAGATATTATTTTTTTCGAATTTAACATAAACAGTATTTTTGCAATTTTTTTATTGCTCTCGTTATATAACATAACCTTTAAATCTTTGACATTTATAAATTTGACAAGTGACAGATGACATTTTCGATAAATTTTCTAACCTCGAATTTCTCTTCCTCAACGACTAACTCGAATAAACGAAGTACATAATCAAAAAGTAGTGTTCATATAAATATTGTATCAGATTAACTTTATTTTTGTATACGTCATATATTGTATATTGTATTTTACGTATATATTTCCATTATGTACGTACATGGTTGGATAAATACAGCTAAAAAGAGGACCTGTATCTAGGAGAGATGAAGGCAGTGTGTATATTATCTCTTTTTAAAGATAGCGCTATTTTTATAAATGTTTATTCTAAAGTACAGTTAAGCAATATGTACATATTATACAGGATGTCTTTTATAATTTTTTTTTTCCAGAATTTAGAGTAGATTTACTATTATGAGCAGAAACCATACATTATTATAAGAAGAATTTTATAAATGCCACTCATAAAATTAAGTCTAGTTTACGTACACGAAATTTGAATAAAGCAATATGAGACATCCTGTATATTATACTTCCGTGTAATTCCTCTGATGCATTTTGTATTGACGTTTTTTTTTGTACGAATTGTTTGATAACATTTGTATATGTAAATTATTCCTTCTTTCTTTGTAAGCATAAATATGTACTTTTTGATCGTTTATATATAATAAATGATAATCATTAAGTAAGACCTGTTTTATTAACTCGTATCTAGGAAATATTCAAAGATTTTCAGCGCTATCTACAGGTTCATATCAGTAACAGGCCTAAATTCGAACTGTTTGAATAGCTCCTTTCCATTTGTTTTATTAACTGTACCGGATCGTTCTTCAGGGTACTGTACTGAACCGTACTTCACTTACGGCGAGCTGAAAGGAACACGCATTTATTGCTTTGAGCACTGATAAACATGGTTAGGTGTAGGCTTTTACGACCGTAATCCATAGTAGAAATGTCTTTCGGGTGATGTGTAGTTAATATTTTACTTGACGTTTCGCTGACCATGCAGAAGATTTCTAAAGACTGGTGTTGTTGTCTCTTGCTCCTCGTTATATATCCCATTTCTGTTCCGCTTTTGCTGATCCATAACAGTTCCGCTTTGCTGATCCATAAATGGATCCAAATATGGATCAGCAAAGCGGAACAGAAATGGGATATATAACGAGGAGCAAGAAACAACCACACCAGTCTTTAGAAATCTATCCGAACAATATTTTAACGTGGTAGGACTGAGGTTTCTGTGCTGTTAAGGCATACTTCTTACTATGTTTTGTTTTCTTTTTTTTTTGGAAGGATCAGCCTCTGTATTTCGACTGTCACCAATGAAGACTTCTTGAAAAGTTGAGTGTAGGCTTTCACGACCGTAATCCATAGTAGAAATGTCTTTCGGGTGATGTCGCGTAGTTAAAAAATTTTTTTTACTTGACGTTTCGCTGACCATGCTGTCAGCTTCTTCAGAAGATTTTTCTAAAGACTAAAAAATTTTAACTAGCGACATCACCAGAAAGACATTTCTACTACTGATAAACATAATTCTAACTTAACTTTCTATATTGAGAAGTATAAACAAAATGAAATGATAAATAATGATATATAAATTATAAAATAATGTTAAATATTATATTATGTATTGCAGCAATGGATAATATAATATTTGCTGTGTAGCAATGCTATTTGCTATCTTTCAACATTGCAATTGTACATTCCATCAAGGTTTTGCGATAGTTTCAAGTACTGATCTTGAATTGGATCATGTTTTAGACCACGTTAGTTAAGCAAGCAAATTTGCAACAAAGGTAACCTCCGTTTGGCTAAATCTGGATTTCAGAAACGCGCAATTAGCGCACTCACTTGTGGATAACATCGACGATTTGTCTCTGCCACAAGATGTAAAGCATGAATTTTACCGGCCCTCAGAAAGCATGGTTGCAGCACCATTTGTCATAAACATTAAGATTTGATCTCTGGATATTTCCAATTTTTCCAATGTGCTTAATACCACTTTTAAAATTACTTGGGCGGTACATTCTTCTATGCGTCTAGAAGCTGATAAAATTGAAGATGACGATTGAGGTGGTTCCATTTTGCGCACCATAACATTAAGTACAGATCTTTTTTTGCAATCAGTTGTTTCATCCGCACACAAGCTCACTTTTTTTATTTTTCAGTTCAGCCTTAATTTTATTTTCTGAATGTACGCGCACAGATGATAAATAATTTCGTGCCGTGGTCCTGCTCCGTAATGTAATATTGGGCTATTTGTTCCAAAATTAAATAAATATTATTCTAGTTTGCACTTTGCGCATGCCGTTTACATTGTGTTTGTAGCCAATACGTTAGATATACACGGCCGTTCAGAGAAGTTCGGTCGGTTGGTAAAAAACATGAAAAGGTTACAGAAACAAACGAAACTAAAAACAAAATGCAATTTTATTGTATGTACAGGTAAAAAAGACAAAAATAAATAAATAAAAAGTTATTCTGGCCTAATATAACATACTGAACATTATTTTTTTTTTTTTCATCGAGAAAACCTTCGCTGTTAATCACCGCTCGAACTATTCTAGGCATTCTTTCGATAAGTTTTGTTAAAACGGATTGTGGAATATTAATCCGCTCATGTTGCAGAATATTCCGTAAATGTTCTTGCGAAGTTGGGCGTATTTTTCAGATCCTCCTGTCCAGTTCATCCCACAACAACTCTGTAGGGTTCAAATCTGGGCTTTGTGGGGGCCATGTCATTACTTTCAGGGTGTGCTGTTCTTCTTGCTCCTTTAGATAATTCTTACACACTAACGCAGTGTGTTTCGGGTCGTTGCCATGCATGAATGTAAAGTTACGGCCTATTATACGCAATCCTGATGGCACTGCATGATTCTGGAGTATTACAAAATAATTTTCCTTCCTCATTACACCCTGCACTCTGCATAAATCTCCCGTCCCAGCAAAGGAGAAACATCCCCACACTAACACAGAACTACGCCCTTGCTTCACTGTAGGCACAATGCAGTTGGGGATCACTTTTCGATTTTAGATCTTCGAACATAAACCCGTCGATTTTGCCCAAAAACCTCAAACTTTGACTCGTCACTCCAAAGCACGTGTTTCCAATCATCTAACGACCAATCTAGATGAGAACGGGCGCACTGTAGCCGTTTTGCTCTGTTGCCCCGACGTAATAAGGGTTTTCGAATGGCAATGCGTCCATGAAGGTCCGCTTGTTGAAGTCGACGTTTTACCGTACTCGCCGAAACTTGTTCTTCACGGCCGCGATTGACTTTGACTGCTATTTGTGGCGCTGTTAATTTTCTATTGCGTTTGCTTAATAATACAATTCTCAAATCTTCAGCTTTTGTTGTTTTCCTAGATGCTCCGGGACGAACACGATTTTCTATAGTTCCAGTTGTCCGATATCGCTTTATGATGTCATTTACTGTTGAACTTCTCATATTTATTTTTTCAGCAATTTGTCGCCCCGAATATCCTTCTTCAAACGGCGTAATAATGCGTGAACGTTTTTCTACACTGGTAGGCTTGCCACGTGCCATTTTGAAGTAAATTTTCTTAAAACTTTCGCGCAAAAACGACAGACGCACACCAACACACGTTTAACAGTAAAATGAAGCAAATTTGTATCTTTACGCCTGCGATAAATAAACAAGAATGATGCTGCGGTATATTTCCTAAATGTATTGTTCGTTAATAATCCCCGAACGACCCGTTTCAAAAAATCGGTACTTCCGAGAAATTCTTGGAATGATAATAAAAGGGACTTTATTGTGGTCGTCGCAATATTTCTACTTTACATAATAATTTATGGCTTTAATCGCTTAGAAAAGAGTGTGTGTTTAATATTTTTCTAATTTTATGTATTAATAATTGTATACAGTGTGATATAATAGATTTTTATTGTATGACCGAACTTCACTGAACGGCAGTGTATATCGCACACTAAACATTTAATTTTTACGCCGTCGTAAGTCAAATCCGGATAATCCTGTTTTCTCAATCTACGTACCTTCGACATTATTAAAAACAGAACACAAGAGTACAGGCGGCAGCGAGCTAGATACTGACTAGTGTTTCACATGCGAGAGTCCATTCGTTAGCTGCGCCGATGGTGCGCGCCCGAAGTTGCCCACTCTATTTATTATTTGTATTTTTTCATATGTGAGCTTTTTGTATTTAATTTATCTATATTTTTTATATTACAGAAGCATAGTATATTTCATATAATAATTTGATTTGAAAAATTCAAAAAAATTATCATTTTTCTAAACATGAGCCTCCGAATTCGGAAATGTGTATATGAAAGAACAAAGTACCAGGTCTATCATCTTATTTTAGAATAAATATTTTCGTCCTACTCAATCATATATTTTAATATGCGCAATGGCGATGGGATGGCCAGAAAATCCATAATTAAAATTGATTCTGACGAAACCATCAACGTTACTATAGCAACTTCAACAAAATATTATCTTGAACGATTCGCCACCACTTCCGACATAAAAATGCCAATCGTAGTGAAAGACTTCAAATGGCGCCAAACTATTAAAGCAGTTGTCATCGAGGTACCTCTCAAAGGTATTCACCAATCGAAAGTAGAAATATTCACATCTAATCGTTACATACGAACGTCGTATTCGCCTTATTTCTTCGAGTTATTTCCATCGCAGCCTGTAGATGTTGCCCAAAGCAAATGTACATTAACAGCGACAGAAATTGTCTTCGAATTAATCAAGGAAACTCCCGGAGAATGGGAAAAATTAGAATTGGATCTACCCAGAAATGAGAAGAACGAACTTAAAAAACGATTAATCGAAGAAGAACACGCCCGATTCCAACAGGAGTGTGAAGATAAGTCAACGAAGAAATGTCAGTTGAAGAAGACGGCTGTAAGAGAACAGATCTCCTTAGATACGACTCATAGGGAAATGATCGAAGGTATTAAAAAGACCGAGAAAGAAAAAGCTCTGGGGGATGTCAACAAATGGAAGAAAGATTTGATACAACCAAATCCGAAGATAATCGAATTGAGTTCATCAGAAAGTGATTCGGAAGAGGAATCACCATCAAAATGCCCAAATCCTCGCCCAAAAACTTCATACACCTTACCAAAAATCAAATGCAATTTAAAGAAATGCAATATTAAAGATAACATCCCTTTACCGCGACAAACCACAACGGTCTCCGTAGAATTTACCGAAAGAGAACTACCAACGCCAAGCCGCGAATCCCGCTTAGAGGAAGAACAAGAATGGCTTAGAAAACAAAGCGAAGTCCGAAGAGCAGCCGGCTTCGCCAGCGAAGACCTTCGACCGGCAGAAAAAGACCCAGTTTACCTATTAGCGAAAGGCGATGAATTCTTAAAAACCAAAAATTATTTAGGTGCAATCAGCGCTTATAGTTTCGGGATAAAACTGAGCGAAAAATATCCAGACCTCTACCGGAAGCGGTCAGAAGCGCATTTCGCCGTTGGAAATGTGCAAAGAACAATAGAAGATTGCTCTAAAGCGTTGGACTTGATGAAACCGGAAGTTTCAGCGAATTTCATGGAACGCGTTGAGTGTATAGTACGTCGGGGGAAAGCCCTGTTTAAATTTGGATTGGGAGAGCACGCGTTTAGGGAAATCGAAATTGCGTATAAAATGCAGCCGGATAACGAGGAATTGAAAGGGTTGTTAATTCAAATTATGGAGGAACTTAATAATTCGAAAAATAAAGACGGTGATTAAGCAGTTTAAGTATTATGACATTATTTAGAAAAATAAACATTTTAAAGTTTCAAAAATGTTGATAGGCAACTTTCCATGCACGTCTAAGGCGCCCTCTGGAACCCATAGTAAGACTATGCAATTAATAGCGGCTTATTCAAATAAATATTTAGATTTAATAAGTTTTAATTCAATGTTTTCATTAATTGTAGATTAAAGTAGGAATAGCACATAAATGATCTTTTATAAATAAAATAATGCATTAATTATGTAATTAAGGCATTTAAAAATATAAGAGAGCATTAAACAACATTAAGTAAATAATGCAAACATTGCAGATCGAAAATTCCCTACAATAAAGCAAACGGTCAAAGAAAGGATTAGTTTTAAAATGTAGATGCTATACTTTACTTTTTTTTACCGATACAATAGTTCAATGGTAAAAATCATTCAAATTGCAATCAAAATTTTAATCATACTTGTCCAATTTAGGGAAATTTAGTTTTATAATTAAAATGAACAGCCTGTAATTTCCAACCTTACTTTTGTATTTGAGGTTTAGTAAATTAGTTGGATAAAAAAGAAAATGTTTTCTGTCTAATCGAAATATCTCATGTTAAAATAACATTTTGGTATGTTTTCTTCGGCGAAATGTAAAAAGTGTCGTCACGTTCTCTTCGACGAGAAAGATATCAGAGCCGCACTGATAAACGCCCATTCCGACATCCTGAACGAAGGCTCGTTGAAGGAGGACTGCCCTTCCGTCGACGAACTAATCTGTCTATCAGAAGATAAGCTACCCGATTGGGTTATCTCGTCGATCCAGGAAAATAACTGGTCGAAAGGCAAAATCAACTGTAAACATTGTTCGACCAGGTTAGGTTCCTTCGATTTCATATCTGGTGTGAAGTGCGCCTGTAGAAGATTTATATTACCACCTGTGCATCTAGTGAAGAGTAGAATCGATTTAATACGCTCTGTTTAACGTTAACCGATCCATTTAGCGCATTATAATGGTAATACGAACGCATAAGAAAGGTTTCGAAACCACTAAGGAGACATTTTCTTTGTAGAGGTTTAGATTTTGCGGAGATGCCGATTGCCCAGATTGGGTGTTGGTCGAAATTAACACACTTTCGTCATTGTCATCCGTCAAACTAAAGTTGTTAGCTCAAGTTGTTGCGAATGGAATTGTTAATCCTCCGATCGATGTAATTTTTACAATAACTCCGTTTAATTAGCTCTATTTTTTATATGCGAATGCATTTCAGATATCGAAAGCCGAAAAGCTATTTGCCGATTCTAAATTAGATTTAGATATAGATCTAAAAGCATGTATGGCATGTCTCTCCTTCATCATCACATCAACAGTTCGATATAACTGCGATCGAAATATGTTACATAGCGAATTACAACAGTTAGGATTACCGAGGGAACATAGTACTTCGATAAAGAGAGTTACCGATGATAACTATACTGAGATTGCTGCAAAGTTAGGAGCAAGCTCGTTAAAAGGTAAGGATATCTTCAGTTATTACGAATTATAAAACGTTTCAGTATTTTTTGTAGTAAATCCCTTAGAAAAATATTCCATAACGCATGATAAAGATTCAAATTGCTTCGAAATAAGTTTAACGATTGGAAGTAAACAAACGACCAACGTGTTAATGACACCGTTTACATTAGATGTGTTATTGGAAAATTTGAAAAGCATCAAGTCAACTATGAAAGAACTACACGATAATCCATACGTTTTATGAATAATTCCTATTAAGGATATTAAATATAACAAACAACACTAGAATAATATAATTATGATAAGTTTTTGCTAGAATACCCTGTAATATGTAACTAATATATTTTTCGTTTCTTACTTATCGTATATTTATTCCCAATGTACAGGGTGCCTCTGATTTAAAATGAGAAGTATACTCGGCACTATTAAGTAATGTATAACGCTTTAAAACGTTGAAATAAAAAGTGAAGGTTGTCTGCGAAATAAAACGACAATGATGAGAGCATCAAAAGAAAAATGATGGTCCTCCATTGCCTCATTTATGTTATGGCAAGTCTTATCAAACTATACAAAGACAATCTGTATCAACTTGTTGACTTGACTTCCAATTTCTAATCGATTTGGATTCGTTAATGTAGCATGAAATGTAAACCGTGCCCGTCTTACCCTAATAAATCAGAAAAACTTCAGCATAAGCATGCGGGATTGATATGCAAATGATCAAAAGCAAATAGGCGTCTCATCTATTTAGCTATACATAATTGCTTATAATTAACGAAGTAAAAAATTGACGTAATACCAATGATTGCAGGAAGTCGTTTTGCAAAAGCGCCTCTACTCTTCAATGTTCTCTATGCTGTAGATTGACTTCACAAGTCCGTATTCATTTTAAAGAACTGAAGCTAGCAATAAATTTTAATGAATCAACACTTTGACATGATGGATCAGTAAATGATTGCTTTTACAGTCAGCCATTGTTGTGGCACCTTCATATTAACTTTTATGATCAAAATAACGCAAGAAATCAGCTCATCAAGTTTGCCGTAATTACTTCGGATCACCCTGTACATCTGTACACTTCTTTACTATTGATTGTTGTAACACAAGCAATTAAAAGGTAAGTAAAAATATTATATTTTATATTAAAATGATGATGAAATTTAATAATAAGTGAAATCACAATAAAAGTTACAAAAAGGAAATTAATACGGTTTAAATTTCCGAGCTTTCTTAATAATCTCTATCTTTTTCTTATCTTCCTCGTACTTCTTTCGCAACGCCACAATCTCACTCATTTTATTCTCTCTAATTTGGAAGGTGTAAAAATTCTTCAAACCTTTCGCTTTTTTATTATTCATTTTGCTACTGTTTTTCTCAGTTCTCGCGACACCCGAATGCCTGCCTTTATTTGTAACCACAGTCCATCCTTCGTCATCGGTTACTTGCTTATCTTTTTCTGCTTTACTCCGATCGTTGTCGTATTTGTTAATTGTTTGCGTACAATATTCAGATAACTTGTTTCTATTAACTATGCCATTATTATATTGGTGAATCCATTTCCGCAAGCCGAGGACAATTGTATGTTTGCTCGCAGAGAATGGTCCTATAATATCTAACGTTAATGCTTTCTTCAAGTCGGAGGACTTTTCGTAGACAACATAAGCCACTTTATAACCCGAGCGTTTACTTTGCTCTTGTGTATGTTTAATGTCATCGTGTAAATTTACGTACTTAACAGGACCTACTACGGAGAACACACGCCTTAAATTCTTCTGCGTGGCGTACGGAGGCACATTGATTACAAACAGTGTTCTTCCAGCAGGTTTCTCCGGAGTTTGATTGCGAACTGAGTGTTCTTTTATAAAAAGTTGATGTTGTGCTGTACTTTCTTCGGAGAATACACACGCAACAGCTGAAATTGAAGTATTGCTTTTAATATTGCTGAGAATTACGTGGAATCATACGAACCTTTAAAACCTTCCATGTTTCTTAATTTTTAAGAGGTTATAGGTTGGAACATAACCTCGCTTCGATTTCTACGTTTTAAACCTTGAAGTAACGTATTTTCTGGAATGCAAGGTTAACCTTGTACGGTTAATTCGTTATTTATTTGGAAAACGATTTCTACGTATTAAATATTTAGAGAAATTATAACGTATTGCGCTAATTGTATTAGGTTATGGGTTTGTACAAATCAGGTTGAGCAACTTAAGAGGTTTTAAATGTTTAATTTAAGATATGTACATAGGCGTCCATTGTGTAAATATTTCTCCGTGTTCAATGATTATATTTACAAAAATCTTCTAATCGAACCATCTCCATATATTTATATTAAATAAACACATAAATTCACATAAAGTAATCTAACTGCCTTAATTTGCACGTGTTGTAAGTTATGTCTTGAAATTTAACTAATTTTTTTTTTCATCGACAGCCAACTACCTGCGTAGTTTGTGTTTATTTATAACGCATTCATGTTGGAACGCAATTTATCTATATCGCGCACAGGGCGATTGCAAATTATCCGTTTTCTATTGAAAACCGTTATATAATACAGGCAATATTTGGATTTGGTTTGGTGACGAGACGACACTGATCCGAGCACAGCAATTGAAGAAAACAAATGACAGTTCGACGGCTGACACTAAAATGACAAAAAATATTTATTTGTTTATTTCTAGTTTTGCTGGTGCATTTCAAAATGCGTGAACAAAATTCCACATATATAGCTGACTAGTAAATGTATATTTAATGGCTGGAACAAATTGGTATATAATAAATTCTAAAATAAAAATCCTCTTCATAACGTGATTTTTCATTTTCTTCTTCCATATTAGATGGACGTATAAAACGTGGTAATATCTATTTACAGGTATCAAAATAATGGTTGTGGAATTACTAGCGAACTGCTCTGTGAACCCAAAGTTCCTCTATATTCCCTAGCTGACGTACAACTACGTTTTCTATGTCCAAATGATTTAGACGAAGTAAGGGCATTATGTCAGGATTGGTTTCCCATAGAGTACCCGTACTACTGGTACGAAGAGATTACGTCCAATAATAGGTATCTAAAATAACCTCGTTCGGCGAACGTGTACTGAAGGAAAACAATTTATATTCAAGTAGGTTCTTTGCGCTGGCTGCTGTATATAATAGAACAATTATTGGTCTAATAGTTGCCGAAATTAAGCCTTACGATAAACTTAATCCCGAAGACACTGCCATCTTGGCAAAATCGCTTAGAAATAATTCCCACATCGGATACATACTTTCCTTAGGAGTTGCCAAAGAATATAGAAGAAATGGTATAGCCTCGTTACTTTTAGATTCATTCCTTAGAAACTTAACGACGCCGGAAAAGAAGAAGGTCAAAGCAGTATTCTTACACGTGTTAACTTCGAATTCGGCAGCCATAATGTTTTACGAAGCTAGGAGGTAGTAGCGTTGCTATCCGAAGTGCTCCGGACAGTTTCTCAACTGATGTAGATGTTTTCTTGTTGCAGATTTCAATTGCATTCGTTCTTGCCTTATTACTACGCAATAAAAGGAAGGTGTAAAGACGGATTCACGTACGTACTCTATATTAATGGAGGATATCCGCCTAGGAATTTATAATATCCTTTTTTTTATATACGTAAAGATCAATTTCCAGCTATTTAAATATACATACTTGAGTCATGTATTGATTATACTTTTATTTACGTGTTTCTGTTTCGGCATGTTAAAAGACAAAATTTTTGTGGTTAAATTGAAATAATTGATACAGAACATTGAATGTACACAAGAGCAAGTCATATGAACTATTCATAGTAACTTTTGCAGTGAAACGAGCATTATCTGGCGCAATAATAAACTCCTCAGTGTTACTGTTCGTAGAGTTTACTCATACTCGTACTGTTAACTTGTGTTAATTAAGACTGATATTGCCGCCTTGTGCTTCTCGTTGTACAGAGTGTCCCTGTATCAAAAAGCTCAATTGACTATAGGGATTCCTTGCGAGTTACAAATAGAGTGTCCGTATTTTTTTTTAAACCACGGTATAACTTCCTAAATAAAAAATAAAAAATTTTCGATGCGTACCGTAAAGTTCGCCACTTTCTGCGCGTTGAAATTGCGAAGATTAGACAGACTCGCGTTATGTCGACTCTTAGGGAAACCAGTAGGCAATTCTCATGAGACGAATAAAGACGAGTCTCTCTATTCTCTGCTAATTTCGTGAAGTGCACGGAAATTGGCGAAAACTTTAGTGTACACCATCGGTAGAAGACATAACTGAAGTCGCTTAATATTTCCCCAGCTAGTGCAAACATTAGTTAGTGATAACACGAGATGAGACGACGAATTTCTTTGCATAAGTGTAGTGAATAAACCGCCCTGAGACCGCTTGCAGCTCAACCGTATTTTGCTGGCAGGATGACATATTGACAACCTTTGTACTTCAATCGAATTTTTTTTTTTTTCAATCGTATCACCGGAGAAACCGGCTGCTATCTTTAGCAGCTCTTTTCACGCCGGTACATTTCAAATCTGACTAAAAATAGCAACATAGCCGTCTCACTAAACAAACCTTAGATGATCGAAACCATTTTAGTTCAAAGTAAAGCCTTTAAGAATATTCCAGTTCTTCGCGAGAATATACCTTAAAACCATCTATTTATTCTTACAAAACAGTTTTCCTTAACGCTACTTACCGATTACATAAAATATATGTGCATAGCAGTCTTCCGTGGTGGCGGCCTATTCCCGTGGATCATAGGCAACATATCGAAAGCCATCGATTGGATTTGGAAGAGTCCGAGGCATCCGCAGCCGCAACAGCACGTCGAACACTGATTCAGCGGGTGTCATCCGTTACCTTTCATTTCGCCATTAACTTTACTTATCGCTACACATACGAATAAGAAAAAGAGAATAAACAGGACAAGGACATGCAAACAATGTGTTATTCGAGATATCCGCCAATAGCGTTTACGATGAACACCTCGGCTATCACACGGATCCCCGGCGATGCACACGGATCGAAACCGTGAAATTAAGTGTGGTAGCCAAAGTGGTATTTAGTTTTTCATTTACACGATATACCCTCTCAAATCCGGAAAATAACAACACTAAGAAATTACATTACATTCTTGGTAGCTTAGACTAGAACCTCTGGTTAAAAAAAAAAGGGCCGGTGCCTTTGTATCCCCTCCTCTCCCGATAACTTTTGAATCCCCCCGCATAGCAGATGAAGCCAAATAATATTATTAAACGACGAAAATCCGCTGTTTGTAAATACTCATACACCATATTAAATTGAAAGACTCATTTTTTTTATTAATGATCATGTTATTTATTCGATTACATATTATATAATTATAATACCATCTTTATCATTATTTATAGCGACCAATCTATATTTATAAAAATAAAAAAGAACTAAGAATAACACGTCGCCTGTTCGAAAAGTTATCGAAAATAAAATAATATAATATTATATACATTATAATATTATATAATAATAAATAAATCTTTTACATCACATTAATGAAGTACATTACGAAGTTGTATGGATTTTTAAAATCATATGTACTTGAATATCGAACAAAATAAATATTTATTTAAACCTGCGTTTTTTTTTTTTACTAAGATATTGGAGGGGTTAACCCATTAAAGCGAGTATTTTTGTTTAATTCAAGGAAATTGTAAAAAAAAAACGAAAAATAAATATCGCCATACGAGGATAGTCTAAAATGTTTCAACTCTCAACATGAAGGTGGAGCATGCGTTGGAAAATAATTTTAAAAATTTCAACCACGTTAAACCGTCAGTTGTTGTCTAGAGCTAAGACGGACGCTGTTTATGTGGACGATGAATGTTGGGAGCGGCCACCTTACC
>LR737398.1:4753375-4784014 GCA_902655005.2 Marronus borbonicus | reverse complement strand
GGGATTAAGAGGAATTTTGCCTGAGGCTGCGGTAGAATGTAAATGCGTTGTAAATTATGTTCATACATATAGAAATGTGTAACTCTTTCTTATAAGACACAATCAATTGTCAATATTTCAATTTTGCTTATTTTTCGGAGTTTTTCTTAGTCGTCCCCAAATATATGAACGGTAGTGTATATAGAGGCTGTCCTAATCCTCTGTAAAATTGTACCTATTGTGTAAGATTTTCAGACAATTATAAGGTACCTTTTAAAAATATTTCTATATATACAGGACGATCGATAGGTAGCGAATCAGAGTACCATTTTGTTATTTTGAATAGAACGTTCTGTATAATATCACGTTTTTAGTTTCTCCATTTAGAAATAAAGTAAAATACGATGATGGATCGGTAATTAGTGAATCTAGGATATTTTTCGACAAAAAATTATTTTGAGTGTAGGCTTTCACGACCGTAATCCGTAGTAGAAATGTCTTTCGGGTGTTGTCACGTACTTCATGTTTGACTTGTCGTTCCGCTGATCATCCTGTCAGCTTCTTCAGGAGAATTCTAAAGACCGGTGTTGTTGCCTCTTGCCCCTCGTTATATCGGACTTTACGCTTCTGAACTTCAGTATTGGTGTTGAAAAGATCCGACATTTTCTCACAAATTTTTTTCTTCCAAATTAGGCGACCGGTTTCGTGTCTAACAAAGACATCATCAAGCCAAGTTAAGAGGCAATATCAGGACAAGTTCATTGAAGTGTGTGTTTTCTCAGAATTCCTTCTTGCTGTACGAGGCATTATATCGAATTTTCAACTTAAAGGCCGCGTGTTAACTGTACGACAGCACGGTGCAGACATATTATTGTATTGTATGAAATTTCTCTTTTCACCAACGAACTTATCTTGAAAAAGAACACTGCTAATGCATTACGTATAAAAATATCCAAATTTGCTCGTCCTGTACATATTTAACGCCGACTAACCGCGAACGTATTTTAAAGATTTTTGGCTACCGTCCACAATGCCAAAGCTGTTCTATTCTAATTCCATCCTCTGTTTTCTCTTTTATATTTAGGTCATGACTCCGTGCAATACTCCGGCGACACCGCCTAATTTCCCGGACACGCTGCTCGCCTTCTCGAAGATGAGCGCCAGTAACGGAAACAGCCCGTCACCGAACACGACCGCGGAAGCCTTCAATTCGACCAACAACAGGTATCACCACCAATCCCCGCAACCGTCCACGCAACAACGATAAGGTACCGCATCCCGGAAGAACCGTAGGCAAGACTACACAACTATTATCTTTATTGTTATAAGTAATTTTTTTTTTGTGAAACAAAAACATGGCGATTTTATTATCGATGAAATGAGGACGACGGTAGATTTCTTTTTTTTTACACCTAAGATAAATAAAATAAAATAGGACTATTACTCAATAATTCTTACGAACTATCATATATAAATATGAAAAATAATTTTTCTTCGAAACATGGGGAGCGTACGAAATTCATGCATGCAACCTCCGGTGTGTCGACTGACTGAATGTAATCCGTAATGATATGATATAATGCATATTTTACTATTTACATGAAAATCCGCACAGGAAAAATGTGAAAGAAAGAAAAAAAAAACTCAAAAAAAAAAAGATAAACGATTTACTATTACACTTTAAGTTTATTAATATTAAATATAAATAAATATCGATGTAAAAGGCGTTGCTGTGTTGTTTGTGAATTGTTGTTTGTGAAAACAAATGATGATATTCTATTTCTAAATGTGTAACTTATCACACGCAACATCCTCGAACGATAAACGTGAATATTGAGTGTATAAGAAGGATTTTCTTCCAATTCTTTTATATTTAAAGACGAATTTTAATCTAGTTATTTTTTTTTCTAGGTTTGACAGCTTTGTTGCCCTTGAAAACTAATTCGTTGCTAAATTCGTTTTACTGCCAACTGTGCTAAAATTATGGAGTGCATAACCTCATTTATCGTGTTAATTTAGAAAATCACTCTTATCACTCCGAATTTTACTTAATAAGCCAATATAAACTAAATATTTAGAAAGTGATATATATATATATATATATATATATATATATATAATACTAAATGTTTGACTTTTTTTCAAGTCATTAAAATAAGAAAATAACGATGTGTACTATATAAAAGAAATAAATTAATTAACACAAAAAAAAACAATAAATACAATTACGAGAGACAATATTCAATTTTTTTTTATTATTACTATTATTATTATTGTAATTATTAGATTATTTAAACCAAAGTTAAATGAAAGTTCCGCATATTTCTTTGTGTACTCTAAATATTCTCTTTAATTAAATGTTATTCTACATGATAAGTACATAGGCAATTGTGACAGATTTGTTTTCTATTTTAATTTCTAGATAAGAATGATAATAGTAAATAAATAAGTTTTGTTTTTATAGTAATACAAGAGAAGTAAAATATTTAAGTTGCGATGCCATTAATAAACAACATTTCTATGTTATGGATAAAAATAAATAAAAATGTCCAATTAGACGAAATAGGAGACGAACGCTTACTTGTTTTTTTTTTTTTTTTTTTTATGTTACATAAAAACACGTTGGAAATAAGCAAGTTACAGGGTGTTTCAGGAGATATTGTGCGTAATATCAACGATTTTAAAAGATTCTGCTTCAAATTTGAAATCATTTTTTCAAGAGCATTACCCCATAATTCATGAGAAGTTCGTGTCTATGGAGCTGTGCGGTATAGTAAATGCAACATGAAAAACGTGACGATCAACAGAGCCTTCGCCATCAACACCCCTCGCTCCCTCTGGTTGAAATGTGACTCGAAAATCTGTAATGATAGTGGGGGGGGGTTTACAGTCTTATTTCCATTAATTTTATTATGAAACCAAACATTATGGCACCATTCTTCATTGAAACAATTCTCATGTATTGTTAGTTACCTTAAAAAAAGTACTTAATTCTACATTACTGGAGTACATTGCCTCACGGTGTGGAGGGGGGAGAGGGTTGAAAGAAATAAATAATAACAATCTAAATACTGAAAATCTTTTTTACAAAGGAAACTACAATGTAACAAAATAGAGAAATACGTCAAAAGCCCGAGAATCTAAAAAGGTTTGAAATGAAGCAGAAAAGCTTGTAGGTTTTTCGATTTGTTTTAGGTTCGGTGTTTTTTTTTTTTTTTTTCAACGGAACTTTCCACAAATATGAATCAAGATCCCTCAACAGATTTTCTAAGTTTAGTTTGTTTTATATGCCGAATTTCGTTTTTTTTATGTCGGGATTCTGCCAACAGAGTAAATTGGAGTATTATGAGCCCCTATGCTTTCTTCCACCAACACGTGATCGTGAATCTTTGGTTTATAATTTTCATCTAAGCTCTGGAGCTCCTCATTATCAATTGTTAAATTTCTCATTTGATTCATCACTGTGTATAAGGTGTATAAAGTGTCTTCTTGACTGGTGTCTTTCTTTAGGGCAGATTTTTGTTAAAATTGCATTTTCTTCCATTACATTGAACCTCCTTGTGTTCGCTCTGAGAAAAAGTTGAATGTACAAGTGAGCGCTCTTTAGAGCAATGCGGAAATTCTGAAAATCCTGACGAGCTAATTCCTCCAAAGATGGTGTAGATAGCATTTCAGATTATTGCTTGTCGTGATACTTCCTGTTAGTTACGTCCGAGAATCCTCCTCCTATAAACATGTTTTTATCGAATGCCCAAATTCCTATGTAAAACCATCTGGCTCATGATGGTCGCAACTTTTTATTCCAAACTAAAACTCACAACGTGCTATTAGTGATACTTCACATGCTTTTTTTCTTCTTTTTTGCCACAATTTTTAGAGATATCACTAAATGATAATGTGCCTTGTTTATAATTTGTTCATAAACTTCCAAATTATAGAACTTCTTCGCAGCTTTTTGTTGAATGCCGTAGCTTTGGATAAACTCGTATCTTCTGGTCTCCTAAACAATGACTCAGAGAAACTTCTTTTAAAATTATAAAACCGGTCGAATCCGACTAATCCAGATTCTGGGAATTTTTACATTGTTTACGATAGCTAACTGGTATGCAAATTCCATTATATCTGTTTCCTAATTAAGCCATGATGAATACGCGATATCTTTATTAAGTAATCTTTGAGATTATCCTCAATAACAAAACCTGAAACTCTATTTACGTATGTCGCACATATTTGGGTTTGAATTTAAAATTTTATCGATTTCCCTCAGCTACTGGTTCATATTTATCGATATACCTTTGCCTTTGTGAAGTTCTCTTTTCCTTTTTCTCAATTAATAATCACTAAATAAACGACACTTTAGCCATTAACAAATATATTTTTTTGCGTTAAAAAGAAGGCTCGTTTGCAGGTTTTCTACATGGTATGAATATTATCTAGTAATAATAATACTACCAACCCCTAAATGCTCATATCGTCATCGTATATGTGTTAATAACACAAATTCCCTAAATTCATATCATTTTTCACCATCAATAAAAACATTACTAATTTGCTAATTTAACCCATTTCGTTGGACCCATAAGTAAGGAAGGTAGCAATTATGGCCCTCTAATTTAGATCACTCTGTATAAACGAATAGAAAATTATTATTATTATTATATGAAACCTTGTAAAACACACACGTTGCTTCGTAACCGTCAAGAATTGAGCACGTGTTTATATAAACTTTTCCACTCAGAATAATCATTACCATCATCTCCTAAAATATTTACGATTACTTTTGGGACACCCTCTATCTTCCAATTTCCCCAAGAAAGTACTTTAAGCCTTCGCACTTAAACAAACAGTAGCGTTACACACGTTACAATTTATTATTTCCCAAAATGCAATATTCGAAATAATTTCCGCCTATGCACGCCGAAAATATCGTCCTTATTGCTTATCGATTCACGCGAAATATTTTTATTGCGAATCGGTGTTTCTGATTGGTTGGTTGATATTTTCCGTTTCCGTCGTCGCTATTATTGGACGACGAAATGTCTGATGCTCAAATACGTATTACGTTCGTCAATAATAATCCGAGGCGGCGTGAATTAAATAGAAACAAATGCGCGCTAATTTAAAATTTAAATAGATCGTTGTCACGCTACATCCGAAGTGCAAATAATTTAACGAAAGGAATTTTGCTTGTTATGCACAATAGAAGATGCTCGCTTCTCGTCATATGTAAGCAATAAAATTAAAGCTGTTAGCCTAAGTAGCATGATGTATTTGGCTCGTTAGTACCTGGTGTTTTTTTTTTTTTTTTATTATTATTATTATACAGTCAGATGTTTTCTATTTAATCTAATAATTGGGGGCACTTTTGGACACGTTAATCTTACTTCAGCTAATACAAAGAGAATTGCGGATTATCTTATAACCACAACTACGCAATGGAGACCTTTTGCTCAAATTGCTCGCATTACCGTAGCTTTTATGGATCATCCTGTATGTATGGTTCAAAAACCATTGAAAAATTTCTGGGGGTGGCAAAATTTTGCAAAATTTAGATTTTTACTTATTTACGTTTTTCCAAAAAAAGTCTTCCTCCAAAGTTTGAATTTAACTTTTTTCGTTTAAAATTTAATATTTTTAAACTTCTTTTGTATCAATTACCCCAAAAAAAGGGATTATTTTCTGTTCGTTACGTATCCAGTTAGCTTTTTAGTGACGAAATTCAAAGTATTTAACCTTGAACTAAAACATTTTCATTTCGCAATACTTGACGTGTTGTAACTCCATAACTATGCAGAGAAGACCATTGGTTAATCGAAAATTTTTTGCTCAGAATGACACTGGCTCGGTCTTCACTACCTTTTGTGAGTCACCCTGTATACTGGGTCCGACCGAAAACTACTGACAAATTGTTAGAGGTGATAACAGTTTTGTAAAAAATACCATCCTAAAAGTAGGTTGGTAGTCATGATTATCCTTTTTTTTTTAAATGGTTCATCACCAAACCTTTGTTGGGTTAGCAACGTAGGGCCTGGAATTTCTCATTGATTTTTAATGGACTGTTTCACGACAATAAATTGTTTCCCTTCCACATAAATTGCACTGCAAGGTATCACCATAAATTTAATGGAGAAACTATACTGGAATAATATTATAAAAACGTAGGCTTCCACGGCCAGAGTCTGTTGAAACTAAACGTGTTCCGGGTTTGAACCGTGTCATGTCGTTGGTTAAAATAAAACTCGACGTTTCGCCCACAATCGTATGGTGTCGCAGTTGGTTTTCGCCTCTGGCATGGTTCACACGTTGAGTTACCGTGCTAACTGTTGCCACCACTCTCCTGAAGAAGCCCTATACGATTGTGGGCGAAACGTCGAGTTTTATTTTAACCAACGACATGACACGGTTCAAACCCGGAACACGTTTAGTTTCAATTGGAATAATATATATTTTATTGAAAACTATGCTCTATACAAGGTAAATTTATTTTTTATTAATGTAGCGGATGAATTCTTTTTTTTTTTTTATTAAATGAACATTTCGTAGAAGTCTCAAAAAATCTTTTTTTGGCGTATAATCGGAGTAGGCGAGAATTTTTGAAGAGCTCTAGCACCCACGAATCACAAAGAAGTTCTCACAAATGTTCTTTGGAAATCAAGCATTCGGCCAGTTCGAGTTCTTTTCATAAAACCTAGATTTGGGGATTGCAGCAATCAAACCATATTCATTATGTTCCCCTTCTTATCTTACATAACTAGCATTGCCGGATGCCACAGGATTGCATCCGGCGAAAACACGGAACCACCTCCATGTTTTGCAGTGGATACTACGCATTGTGGTGCAATTTTTTCTGACAAAATCCGGCATCTTCATTCTTGGATTCCCCACTCTGGCTTTTTTTTATTTAGTGCAAGTAAAAACGGCTTCTGAACTCGCGCAAGTCCCACCGATCTCAATCGTCTCTTCGTTGATGTCCAAAAAAATCTGATTTTGATGCTGTTTATTGAACACGGATTTCAAATAACGTTGATCATCTGTTTCTCTGCGACATGATGATAATTGTTAAATCTTCTGCGGTACTTGTAATTTCAGCGCTCCTCCATGGCTGTGGTTTGTCCACAAATCTCTGTTTCGCGGTTTACAAATGGAAATGGAACATGCAAAAAATGCATTCAATAAATATCAAGCAATTTCATCAAAGTCCGAAATTGTTACATTTCAAGATTTTCATCTACAAACAACACAGAACATCTAATTTTAACTCAAATGCACCATCCATTAACAACAAAGGCCTTCAACGTTTCGACTCAATCATCGATGGCTTCGACTGGAAAAAGAGCCTCGTCAGACAAACAAAATTGTTAGTAGTCTTCTGTTCTAAATATTCCAGTTATAATTTATTTCGACCGACAGAAGTGGTGTTGACAGATTTTCTAACTAATAACTTTAGAATGTTAACGACAGCCTAATCCTAACAACGGGGACGCTGTGTCTCAATTTCGCGGTCCACCGTTTTAAAAATAACCGGAAAGAACTAATTTCACGACTCTGGAAGTCGTGGATTTTAATTAGGTCCGATTCTATAACTGGGCGAGAACGGTTCCCTGTTTGCCCCTCCGTATTTTTATAATTAGATTCGCGCACGTCATTTTGAAATTCATGCGCCTGAAAGCTTATTTTTATTTGCTGACAATAAAATAAATTGATTATATTTTTATAGTTTCTCGCAATGTTGGCGGAAGTGTCTTCTTTTTAATTTTTTTAGACATGTTCCCTTAAAAATTGGAAAATATGGTTTTATTTCTGAAATGTTTATAAAAGATCTACTGAACTACTGCAATTGAATGGAAAACTATTATTTTGTTAGTTTCCGAAGAAAATATCGAATTTTGCAGATAATAACGTTAGTAACGGGATTCCTCGTATACAGTTGCGGTCAAAAATTAAGGACATACACATGAAGTTTCAAATAAATCTGAACTATGTACATTCACAGAACCGAATTTTATTTTACACCGTTGTTAACACTCTGTCTAATTACAAAAACAAAAAATATAACCTAATACTTTTTGTCGGAAAAACAAATAAAAGAGATTGTTTCTAAACAATTTTGTAGGATATCCGTTATTTCTTATAACTGCTTCACACCGAATTGGCATAGATTGTATTAATTGGTTACGACGTTCGGAGGCTGTGTACAAATAGCCTAAATTTTATAGTTTTTCTTGCTTTACAACGCGTTTAACGTCACACCACAAATTTTCGATGGGGTTGAGGTCAACTTTACAAGAAGGCCATTCTAGAACCGCAACCGCATAATCTGATAAAAATTTCTTCGCAGCTTTGGCGGTATGGTTGGGGTCATTGTCATGTTGATAAACCCAAACAACCGGTAAGAATTCATCTGAATACGGTCCATAATTCTGGAATTTCGAAATACAGGTCCTACACCGTATCAGGAAAAGTAAGCCCGCAGACTTAATAGTTTTAATTGTACAATTCGGGTTGGACTTTTGGTTGCAATGGCGGCGAACATAAACGCGACCGTCAGAACAGATTCTATTTACCATCGCTTCCATTCTTCAACGTTCCAATGCCTGTGTTCACGGGCGAATTTTAATCGTTCTTCGCGATTTTTCGCATTAACAAACGGCTTCTTACGGGCTACTCTACCGTCTAAGATTCACTTGTCGTAAACTACGTTGGACGATACTCACGAATATTGGTGTATCCAGTTTTGCGTTAATTTCACGTTGTATTTGTGCAGCAGTTTGGAGTGGATCTTTTTTAGACAGTCTCACTATTCTCCTGTCTATTCCAACAGATGTTTTCTTCGGTTGTACTCTTCGCGGCACAGTCTCTGTTGTCTGATGATTTTCAAAATTTCTTACAGCATCTTCAACCATCGTTTTTGAACATTTTAGATGGTCACACTTTTTCGATGCGACCACCTTTGTTCCCCCAAAGTCATTATTGTCTTTCTCTGCTCCGGCGTGCAGCTTTTTCGTTTTCCCATGATTAGGATAATTATTATTTTTAAGTTTCGCTTTGACAATACATAACTAGAACTAATATAACGTGTACCATAAAATTTCAACTTATTAACCCACTTATATGTGCGAATTCACAAGCGTCCTTAATTAGGTGATGTTAACTGTACAACTCCATCAACTATCTACACTATCGGCCATAAGTGTTTACCCACTCTTAAAATATTACAAAAACAAGTCAAATACTAATTATAAAATAAACCTTTATTCTGTGCTTATACAAAGTACTTTAACAGTTATAAAAACAATGTGCTTGTCAATTTTCTAACAATGATAATCATAAATTTACTTAAATTTGGGATTCGTCAATATGTCCACCTTTCGCTTTTTTTTTATTACTGCCGCACACAGTTTCGGCATTCTTTCTAACAGCTTCGCTAGTGTTAGTGGCTCTATTTTCCTCCACGTATCCTGTAGTTGCGTCCAAAGTACTGTTGCCGATGTTGGAGCAGATTTTCGAACCTGTCGATCGAGTTCTTCCCACAAAAGCTCGATCGGATTGAGGTATGGACTTTGGGGCGGCCATTTCGTAACAATAATTTGGTTTCTGTGCTCCAGCTGTTCTAAATACTCACGGCATATCTTGGCAGTGTGTTTCGGATCATTATCGTGCTGGAACACCGATTAATCGTGTTCCAGATGGGATAGCATTCCTCTCCAAAATCTCCCCATAGCCTTCTTTTCTCAGGATACCATCTATTTTGACCAAATCTCCCACAGAGGCACCGCCAAAACAATCCCAAATCATAACTGATCCTCCTCCATGTTTGATTGTTGGTATAACGCAGGATTCAAGTTCTCGTTCCCTTTTCGATCTACGAACAAATGTCCTTCTGTTTGAACCAAAAGTGAGAAATTTAGATTCGTCGGTCCAGAGTACTTTCTTCCAATCTTTGTGTTCTCTTGCCCATATTAACCGTTTAGCTTTGTTTGCTTTGCGTAATAACGGTTTCCGCATAGCAATCCTTCCATACAAACCAGGTTCGCGCAAACGCCTTTTCACTGTGGCGACACTAACTGGTTTTGGACGCGAAACATTCACTTCGGCAGCAATTTCTGGCGCTGTTTTTCGTCTATTTCGCTTGCTTGTCATTACCATAGCACGATCTTCTGCTGGTGTTGTTATTTTTGGCCGTCCGGGTCGCCGTTTATTCGATACACTGCCACTTGCTTGATACCTTTTCACATTATAATCTACGGTTCTACGGTTTAATGTCAATAATGTAGCAATTTCTCGGTTACTTTTACCGATGTTGTGATATGCCACTATTTGAACGCGCGTTTCTGTTGATAATTCTCTTCTTGCCGACATTACTTTAATTTTACCGGCTGTTTTAAAACACTTTGCACAAACTCTTCACTATTCGCTGCTTGCAATAGGAAAGGTAATTGTAAACTATTTTTTTTCATTATATTAAAGTGCCTGTGTCGTTTGTTATATTTTACGACAGCTGCAATAAACATTTCCCAAAAACTGCTCTTTATCTAGTCCGTCTACCTGAATGGACCTAAACCGCAAAAAAGGGTCATTTCCAATATCTTAATGCCATTCGGCTCATTACGTAACACAGAACATTACACAGCAACTATAATGTATCTCGTACTTTAGAGTTTAATAAAACAAATACTTTTATAGGGATAACACACAGTATATTTGAAGAATCGCCAATTATGAAGGTGGGTAAACACTTATGGCCGGTAGTGTACATACAATATGAACCACCATATATTTAACACGCCTCTTCCAAGTATACACGATTTATGAAATTTTATCAAGCTGTCCTTAATTATCTGACCGCTCTATATTTTTTTCGAACAAAAATAAGTGGAAGGGCAGAAAATTTTATTTATATTGATTAATAAATATATCTCCCATATTATTTGGATCATATATGTGGCGCTACTTGTTGCTTTAAATAATTTCTTCTTTTCTTAAAAAACTCATTAATTCATTTGATCCGCTACCGAGCTACCGAGAGATCAAGAGTTACTGATACCGAATTTTTAGGTTTTCATTAAATTCGGCTGGCCAAAACATCGATTCCATTTAAATAGAATTGTTATTTCTACTCTTCTCAAATGATCTAGTGTGCTGGTTAGATGTGCATTTTTCATTGTTTCAAAAAATTAATTAAATTATCATCTCATGATTATTCGCTTAAATAATGAAAAAAAAATTTCAATCAAAACTTGAATATTTTGATATTTACATATCAATTCCAGCTTTTTTCCTTTCTTTGTAGCAAACACTGAGATTAAAATGTTGCGCATTTTGAATTTTAGTCCGGATTTAGGCTCCCAACACCATATTACATTGACGAAGCATTATTATTACTTATCAGATATTGCACAATAATCAGATACTGCACAATACTTATCGATTTACGACTGATACTGACGGATAGCCTACTGAATGCGCTGCTTCAAATGTTTTCAATCGAAATTCATTTTTTTTTTTCAACTCGAAAGATTCTGTGAAGTTTCGATATAACGTTGATATTCATCTTCTTTGTAATAATTTGTTTTCTAAAGCGTCACCAAAGCACATATTTACTACTTTTTCAAAGATTTCAATTCTTCGAAGCTAAAACATTTTTTTTTTAAGTTTACGACATAAATTTCTATCAAAGGCCCACCTTGAGACCCTCTAGTTATATTTTGATGATTCGTCCGTACATTTGCTGTAGAGCGAATTACAAAATGTCGGCCTTCTAAAATTCAGAATTAATATTGTCCCCCCCTTTTTTTTTATTTTTATGGTTTTTCTAATTATTAAAACCATTAGATTTAAAGGAGCAGATACCATGAAATGAGTTCATATTTTTATTCTACCAATGGTGCAGCGTTTTCATGCAACGGGAGAAGTAACGTTTCTTGCCTTTTATAAATAAAAAATAATAATGGACGCCATCTGCCTGACGATGAAATATATCACCATAACTGGAAAAAAATAATTATTCTTAAACGCAAGAGGAACAACGTCTGCCACCTGCACTAAACTTATTTTTGGAGTTTGGCCAATTTAATACGACAACAAGGCAATCAAGGCGATTATATTGCCTACGGCATTTTTTTTAACATCTTTCACGAGCTCTCATTTGATATTGCAGCAATTATACAACTTCTGCCAAACGATGAAAAAATTCCTGCCACCAGCTCCTTAATTAATCAGACACGTTTAAAACGGATAATGTTATTATAATGTAGCTTTTCCCAGATTTTTATGAAAGCAATGGTAGAATCGTGGAAAGGGACGCCGCCTTGAACTATTGAAGAATTTCCCATAAGGATAAGAACAATTACGTTTAAATCAAAACATGCTCAATTCTATTCGATTGCTGTGTAGAATGTCAACAAAATAATCTGGCGCGTAATATCGAAACTAATTTGTATGGAAGCGCGCAACTTCCATACTTATTATTGTTTGCTATTTGCGCGCGTCAGTTTTTTTTTTTCTTGTTTTGTTTTACGAGATTCCATTCGCTGACTCAGCGGATATTTGAAACAAAAGAGTCATCGTACTTTTATTATTATTATTATTATTATTGTTATTATTATTATCGTAATTGCCGCTTCTATTGTATTTGTTTTGTTTTCGAAGCCAAATACGAAGTGATGCGATCTCAATCACGTGTCTTTCATCTAATCTAATCTTTACGATACGTGTACTTACGCCTATGTTATCTCTTCTAACATCGTACGTTGTATTCGTATGACATATGTGGTAGTATTAGAGTACATACAGATTAATAATAATAACCGTGGCACGATTTGCGTATTCGCCAAAATTGCTAACTTATTCCGTTTTAATTGAAGGAAAAAAGAAACCTTATCGCCTTATCAGTCGAGTAGGCTGATATTTTGGACGATTAGGATTGCGAATTATTTACCATGATGATAGGCGAATCATTTATGCGTTTTGTTGAAATACAAGACGCGACCTTATCTTTGCAATTACTCTATTTTTTTTTTTTTTTGTAACTACGTTGCAACATATCATAATGAAATGTGATCGTTGTAATTATCTGAATTCGATGTTTAATAAATTAATATTTCAATTAAAATGGGATTCATCCGCTAAAATAATCAACTATTCAATAATTTTGGTTTTCTGCAAAAAATTTATTCTTTAGCGCAATTTTTGCGACGCTCAAAAAGAGATCGCTGCGGCTTAACACGACAATTAAAATTTCTGTTTTTTATCACTCAATGGTACTTTAGGCTTATGAATAAAAAAAAACACACTCCCCGACAAAAACTTAGATGCGGTAAGATTTAAGGGTTACAACATTTCTTTGCGAAACTAGCAAGATATCTAATTAAGTTTTTATTCGTAAAAGTAAAATAAACTTAAAAATATCTCCTCCAGTAATATATGAAGTAAATAATAAATTATTACTCCAATGTTTAAACAATTTCCGCGACAAAAATTTAGACGCTCTGTTGCAAATGTAAAACAAAAATCAACAAACGAGTGATCAGTAATGCGTAGATCCTCCATTGTACTTAATCACTTCCAATAGTCTGTTATTAATAGATTTATATAAATTTAACACATAATTTTGAGGGATATTCTGCCATTCGGTCACTATTGAAGTTTTCAGTTCCTGTACCGTGAAATATTGACGGCCTCCGCCATAAACGCGACGAGCCAATTCACCCCACATGTTTTCAATAATGTTTAAGTCTGGTGAACGTGCCGGCCACTGTAAAGTTTTAATCTTTTTCTCTTTAAACCATTCTGTAATGGTCTTTGCTTTATGAATTGGCGCGTTATCTTGCTGAAAAACAAAATTGCGCCCGGCCCATTGGTTTCCAAAACGTAGAAGATTGTCACGCAATAAGTCTTTATACGTCACAGATGTAATTTCGTTCGTGCAAAACACTATCTCACTTTTATGGCAGAATCCAATCGCTGCCCATATCATCACAGATCCACCCCCTAATTGTCCGGTCATTTTCACTTTTGGTTCCTTTCTCAGATCATGATAATAATGCGCCTACCCATCCAGTCCGTCCAAATTAAAACGTTTCTCATCGGAAAATATAACTTTTTCCCATTGTTTCTTCCGGGATACGTGTTCTTCAGCAAATCTCAACCTCGCTTCTTTGTGTTTCGCCGAAAGTGGCGGTTTTCTCAACATTTTCTTCCGTGATATTACCGGCGACGCCTTTAAAATCCTTTGAACATTACGCACGTGCGTTTGTACCCCCGCCTATTCTGCAATAACTCTGGCCGACGCAAAAGAATTGGATGCACACCGCAATATCATGCGTTTATCCCGCTCACTTACAGCTTTCGGTCGCCCCTGGCCTTTTGGTTTGCCGTAACTTTCCGGATCTTTTAGGAAATTTCTAACGGAACGATCGCTTCTTCGTAACCGACGAGCAATTTCCTTCTTACCAACACCATCCTGGTGCCAGGCTAGAACTTTACCCCTTTCTATCAAGGACAATTGCTTTTTTCTACCCATATTGCGAACACTTTATAAAATATAACTTCTCGCGGTGAAATGTGTACACTTTACCAGCACAACCGCTGCATATAAAGAGAAGTATCAAATTAAACAATTTTCGCTTATATTAATGTAATAAATGCACAGGGTGTAAATTTTCGTCGCATTTAAAATTCCTATTTTGATCTGGGAAAACCTCAATTACCCCTCATAAAGCAATAAATACCCAGAAATATCTATAAATGGACTATTTACATAACAAGTATTAATAACCCTCATTTACATTTTACATAATGTCTATAAACTTTGATTCGTAAATAAAAACGATACCGCGTCTATGTTTTTGTCGGGTAGTGTATATCTCATTACCTAAACTTTGAGCAAAAAAAATCTTATATTGCTTGTTATATTTTTGGTGTTGGTTTTATTTTTTTTTAACGGAAAGTATATATCTTGGTCGTATTATTATGGCTCGTAAGCAAGGTCCTCTTATCCAATAGGTATTGGTAACTAGGACTTACGAACCTACAAGTATAAGCGATGTACTTTCTCGCAGCGAGCTGACTCAACTACCCTTTCCCAGTTTTTTTTTTGGGGGGTTGGCTGACTGAGGGATAGTACAGTACGAATCCACCTTTAACAGAAGCAACACTAATATTTACATTTTTATTTTGTTTATTCTGTTTTGTTTACATTTTAATTGTCCGTCTTTGTTTCATAACAAAAGAACGGTGAAACGTTGAAATACGCAATGCAAAGCCGATTAACTGGATTGCCAAAAGATTTTTATTATTTATCATAATCCGGATACTTATGATTTAAGATGGGCTGAGTGGAAAAATCAAGTAATAAAATGGTTTTGGATCCAGGTTACGATCTTTTCTAGCGAGGAAGGGGCTCTTCGATTTGAAACTTGGGATCGATACTACGTTAAAAAAAAATGAAAATAATATACTTGGCTGCGAAATTCCCGGCACCAATGCAGTGTCGTCTCTTATCGAAGGTATAGAGGATGCTTACGTCAAAACTGGGGCGATTGCAGGTCGATGCCCCAATCCGGAAACATTGTACTCGGTCCCTACCAATCGATTTAACAATCACCATCATCGTCATCAAAAATATGAGAGTAAAATATCAAAATCGAGCAGGTCCCAGATTAAATGTTACAACTCCAACGAAGAAGGGGGGCATTATGCTGGAGAGTGCAGGAAGCTGCGATGGGAAAAGTAAGAAATTGTTACCCGAATATATCCATTCGTTATCGCTAAGATTTATGGCATCGACGGGAGGTCTAGCCGAAAGTATACAGACAGTAACAGGAACTTCTTCACGACAGGTTCCGAGGGCGAAAACGACCAAAACACTAGCGAAGATCAGATAACTGAAGTACTTCTCGGGGCGATGAGATTTGCAGCGTGGCCGAATGTCGCGCTGCAGTTCTTCCGAGTGAGCTGACTCAACTACACTCCTCCGTTTTCTTTTTGGAGTTATGTTGACCGAGTGAACGAATCCAGCTTTGACAAAGGCTACAGTATTTTTTTTTTTTTTTATTAATTCGTTTGTTTTGTTTATATTTGAATATTCCGCCTTTGATTAATAACACAAGGATCTACGAGAAAGCCTATGTCAGGGATAATAGTCGTGCTTGCCCCATTGTTCAATGCAGATAATTTGTTGCCAGTTTCACTTCTAAAAAAGAACGTCCACCTTCTGAATTTCCCCCAAGATAGAGACTTAAATCTTGAAAGCAATATTAACATTTGGAAAACTTACGACTAGCTTATTTTCTGCTTAATCATGTGTTACCAAACATTTGGAAAAACAGCAGAAACGGAGTAAATTCGTCTTCGAGGTCTGATGGATCCATAACTCAATTGGGGCCTTTATCTTCGTCATTAATAATAAAATAGCTTCCTTGTAATGAGATTCTCTGAGATCTTTTACCATGCTTTCGAACTTGTAGCGTGTATCACGAGAGCATCTATGGGTCTTTCGTACAGTTCAAGAAAACATCCCGTAAGAGGTATAGCTGTTGGGTTCTTGGTCATAATAATCAATGAAACAAGAGGAAGCACTGAATTCAACGTCTTCATTTTTATCTTTACGCGTATCGCCTGCAACCCAAGCGAAGATTTTCTTTTTATCTTCAGAACACTGACAGCATCTCCTGCGTTCATTATATTTTACAGGAAAATGCAAACTTCTTTATTAAAGAACGGACTTTGAAAGTCAATCATTATTTCCATAATTTGATAAGTAGCTAATTTCCTTTCCGGGGTCTTTTTCTATAAAGAATATCTGACACCTTTTCTAGCGAGAACAATAGACCTTTTGACAATTTTCAATAAGATGTGGTGATGTATTTATTGTATGTAGACGGGCTTTCGGGGATTGTCGTCATTTAGAGAGTCATCAGGAATGGCTGGGATCTTCCATTATTTCGATTTCATTAGGTTTGCGAACCTTTGTACCGTTTAGACCTTGCCCATCCTTCCTTAAAAACTTGGGAAAATCTAAAAAATTTACGCCCATTAACTAATTTCTTTTCCCTTTTTTCTTTTGTTTGTTGAAGATTTAATTGCCATAAACCATCGAGAATTCCACCGAAAAAATAATTAAAATGCGTGCGTCGTAAATATGAGACAACTGATTCATACTGATGTAATGACGTCATCGAGATTCTGTCTGATCCCACAATTACTGTAGTTTTGGATAATCAATCAACAGCTCATTCCATTTGAGAAATCTGATCATTTGCGTTAATTGATTGGCAGAATCTAGTTACGCGTTCTTCACCACCCTGTGTATATTTCAACGCCACGTACGAATCCTTGGATTGGAAGCATTGGTTGCTATTGCAAATTCTTCAATGGCTTCAACTATTGTCGAATGAATAACAAATCTAGAGGAAATACGTACGTTCTATTTTTAAAAAGGCGAGCGACGTAATTACGCTAATTAAAAATCACCCTGTATATTGTAATTTATGCTTTAGGAACAATTGATTTAGTTGAACAGGTCAAGATTTTTATTACTGATTTTTATGGCCCATTCCAGTAATTCTCGTTTACCTGGCTAGCCTACAAAGATTGGGCGATTGTGCTGCTTCTGGTATTAGAATCGTATCCAATCAGCTATTAGAAAAAGGTATAGTTCTGGGTCTAGTTTACATATGACCAATGGCAACATTTCATATGAAATTATCAAATATTTTTATCTAAATTATTAAAAAGTTTCCAGGTACCATTTCTTCATCGATGGGCGTGTATTAAACACGAGATGTAATAAAATCCAATTATTACAAATATATTTTACTATTGTTATAAAACAAATTTCCAATTTAAAAGTAACTAAACATCTAAACATCAGCAACACCCTGTATTGAATATTATTCTATAACAAAATTAAAGCCAGGTTCACACGAACGATTCTCGATTTCACATACGTAAAGCTTTCTCCACACATGGCAATCAACGCGTTTTTAATCGCTTCATTTTAAACATAATTTAGCATTTTAAGATTAACGTAACGATGATACTCTAATTTCGTGTTCTATAAGCAAATTAAAAATGTTTCTACGAATTTAACACCCCATTTACTACGCTTTCCCACTGTGAAACCTCCCCAACACCGATCGGTTAGTGAAAAGCAAAAAAAAAGATTGGAGTGGAACTCTACAAGAAAAGAGGAAAATGGTGCTTAATTGTTCGATATAATATGTAATAATGTACGATAATACGATAGGTAAATATTAAGAATGAAAAACTAATAATGTAGGAGCCTTTGTTTTGTACGATGATAGCGAAAAGGATAGGAACGCAAGTATGTATCGCGCTTGAACTTGGAGAGTAAGATTAGGATGTTGCTATATAGGATAATGCGTATTTGTGTTTTGTTTTCTTTTTACATAAAAAAAAAAAACGTGGGTTGTTTGTAAAATGGAATGTACAATATGTCGTCGTATAATAGTTACGTAATAAGAACCAGGATAGAGATAATTTTTAACGCTCTTTTGGGATCAGTAAATGGAAATGTTTGTACATTGTTATATTTGAGAAGGATCAATTGGAATCAACGTTATTTGTTGGCGTTTTTCTCTTTTATTCACGCCGAACAAATTTTAATATCAAGTGGCTAATCTTTACAACAAATCAACTAATTTTGCCAGCCTAATTATTAAATTTATTTAGTTTATTGGTCACACAATAGTGCAAATCACAAGTCTTAAAAATAAATTAATTAATTTTTAAATTGCCTCCCTCAAAATAATATTTTAATATTTTATAGTCACTTGATTGGTTTCACTTATTTTTCTTTAACGATAAAAATAAACCGGTGTATTCATAATAATTATTTTTCTTTGAGGATGGGAGCGATTTTGAGTCTAATTAAATGAATGTTGCGTGTAAAAAGAGAAAAAAGGCGATTTGCTAGTGTTTGCTCGTTTTTTTTTTTTAAAGTAAGGCTTCAGTTGTGTAAATACTAGTGATGGGCGAATCGAATGAAAATATCATTCGATAAGATTCAACGAATATTCGTTCGCTAACCGAATGCAAAAATCGTTTTCTAAACCGAGTATTTTTACCGATTAATCATTCGTTAACATAAAACTATTCGTTTAGAAGGTAGAATTCGAAAAGAGAATAACTCGAAACATTGGATAGATCTCCAGTGAGGGGAGATACATAGCCGTGCTATGTACAACGTTGAGCTTGTTTACATACCGAAGCGATAAGTTTTTGCTGACTTTGATGTCGCTATTTTTTTATAGACTGGCATTTTTTAAGATTCGCAGTGGGGAAAATATAACCCAACAGAAGTTACAGTTCTTTAATTGCTACTGGTTTCGGGTTTCGAATTAAATTTGTCTATTATTAACTAACAGCAAGAAAATTAGAAAATACCTATATTTATTAATTCTTTCAGTTTTAGTTATTGCATATAATTTTTGAAGTATATACATACAGTGTGCAACGCAAAAGTAACTAATGATACAGGACAATACAATTAAAGCAATGAAATAAATAAGCATAAAATAAATAAGAACAAACCAACTATTTACCTGTATGTTAAATATAAATAAATAAACTGTCTTTTTACCTAATAACTGTACTATATTTATTTAAGAAAATTACATGCTCTATTACAGCTACATGCAAGAAAAATCTTAAGAATACAAGACCACCTGCAAAATCATTTACAAATATTTTCATTGTCCGGAAACGTTTCGTTATACTGGATGTCCATCGCAACGTCTTGATTCCAAATGAAATGAACATGTTTCTCTTACAATCATGATTGTAATATATTATTTTGAGAATATGTAGTAGCAGTGATTCAACTGTTTTTGAAATCTCTACAATTTTCTTCAAATGTTGACAGTAGCTAGTTTTAAAACGGAGACGAATCCACACATAGCTATAAATAAACACAAAAGCACAAAAGTAACCGATAATAAAACTAATGAAACGCAACAAAGGCATAAAATAAGGAAATAAACTGCCTTTACGTTAAAAATGATAACAGTCCAATAAAAATTGTTCTACGTGAACACTGTTGCCAAATTACTTTTCAAATAATACTAAATTATTATTTAAAAAAATTATCATATCTACATTCTTGGCGGATAAACGATTCCTCCGTCCGTTGGCGATTTAACCGTTTATGGCGTTGGTGTTTAAGAGAATGCTACCGATTGTTACCGAATTATTATTTATTACTATTGCATGCTGATACATGGGCATACGTATATAACATAACAAAGTTATGAATGGAAGTGTAAGTCGGATAATAGAAGGGACTTCAATCTTGGTAAAAAAAACAAACTATCTTTAAAAACGCACCAGCTCTACTACGAACGTAACAAAGAACCTTTATTGCAAACGAAACAGTTCAGCAAAAAAAATCGTCTAGGTATATAAAGTTCACTATCATACATTATATACATCGCAGTATTCCGCTGTCTGGAAAAGATTTCGATTTATTTTTACTTCGAATTTTTTCTCCTTAACGAATAGTTTTATGCCAATGAATAATAATTCGGTACAAACATTCGGTTTAGAAAAGGATTTTTGCGTTCGCTTGACGAACGAGTATTCGTTTGCTCTTACCGAATGATATTTTCATTCGATTCGCCCATCACTAGACTAAATACATAAATGAAAAAGGCTAGATAGCTGTAAGGTTACGTTTAAAGAAAATTCTGTTTTATTTACTATTCATACGATGATTTCCTCTGTTTTTGTTACGAATGTTGGCTGCCCTCCAGAACCTTCCTACCTTGTATAATGTAAAAAAAATTATATTCAATAAATTATAACTATAACTTGACCGAGTTTTATTTTTGCGCGAAATGATTCTTTTTTCCTCTAGATACGATGCGGAATAAATTTATCCTTTCTCCAAACTTGTCCACGCCCACATTTTTTAATATTTTTAGAATAGCTTGTTCATATTAAGTAATAATTTAGAACTCCGGCTTTTGTGTTTGTTTTAAAATGAGGTTTCCCGAAGGTAAAACCTACCCAGAAAGGAAAATGTAAATAATATTAGATGATTTAATCTTGATGGTTTCAGTAATCCTTTTACTTATAACTAGAGCAGGCAAATTCGGATGCGCACCATTTTCGCAGCTAATGAATGGACTCTCGTATGCGAAACACTAGTCAGTATCTAGTTCGCTGCCGCCTGGAGCGTGCGTAATAGTAGCAGCGAAGTTCTCTGTGTTCTGTTTTTAATAATGTCAAAGGTACGTAGATTGAGAAAACAGCTTTCATTAAAGAGAGTGAATAGGTTTATTAACGACGTAAAAATTAATTGTTTTTACGGATAAATGCTGGATACTTCGTACCAAGAGCACTGGACTGACAGCACAGTAAGTACGTCTAGACAAGCATTTCTCCAAGATTTGAGTATTGGCCTAACAGCACCAAAAGGTCTTGGCCAACCTTATGCAAGATTCTTTAAAAGAAAACATTGTTTGATAATTGTTCTTTTAATGTAATTCGCTTATACCTTCTTCGATTGCGTTACTCCCGAATAATCTTATATTTCGAGAAAGCATTGAAAAACAACAGCGTCAACAGCAACTGCACAATGTCCGCCCGTCATTTTTATGAATTACCATATTTTTTCCTTGGCTTTTTACAAGTGCAATAAAGAATAATGCAAAAGTCAAATTAAAAATCAGAGTGACGCCACTTAGTCAAGTGACATTGCGAGATATAGATTGAGCAATTCTTGCGTGGCACCCGTAATAATAGTTGCAACAGCCGTTGAAATCAGTTTGGAACCGCGCGGAGTATGAGGAGAGGAAAACAACTATGGAACTAATTCCGAATCAATTCCAAGATCGTTCCGACAGGCCTCAGATTATTTCTGAACTGATTCGAGAACGGCGAGATCAATTCCTGGACCCGAGTCAGAACTCAAAGAACTAGTACTTTCTTAACGTATGCCCTCAACAAACAATTCATTACTGATTCTAGAACGGCAAAAGGTTCCTTTGTTGGAACAATAAATAACCGTTTACTAAAATTTGCTACGTATGAATTAGTTTGTCTGTACTTCGAATTTTCAGAATTATTCGAACTTTCTTCACAGGACAAAAGGAAACACAATTTAAAGCTTAATACGAAATATTTATTAATAATCTTGACATCATTGTTATATATAAATCTAAAACAACTAGGGAACTACGTATAAACTACAGTAATCTATTCCATCCATTTTGTCTCTCAAAAATTCATCTAACTACAACATACATATGGTTGAACGCGCAAAAACCTATTCATCGTACCAATTACTGTGTCATTTGTAACAATGGTAAAAAAAATTCTAACCTTTGGACGTGTGCGAAAGATTACTTTGATTAATTACCGAAAGAACGAACGAAATCGGAGATTTGCGAGCCACTGTTATCAAATGAATTAAAATAATTACTTACGTGTTACATTATTATATGTATTACTAACAGTCGTGAGGGACGTTAAGGATACAAAACATCCACTAAGTCCGTTCATGTTAATATGTTAAGTATAGAAACTTTGTAAAAAAAAAAAAAAAAAAATACAAAGAAACGAGTGAAGTAAAACATGAATTCTGTAAAAAAAAAATCAAATGTCCATCTTATCGAGTTAAGCCAATCAGCGTGGAGAAGATACATTCTGTAAATTATGGTTGGTGAGGTGGATAGCTACTGTTAGCCCTACTATTTACAGCTGAATCGAAATTAAATTAGTCGAATATATTCGAATAATCTGAAACAGAAATGTAGAGATAAGCTTGGTAAAAGGAAATTATATTAAAAGTGCAAAAAAAGGCAAAACGGAAATATTATTAATTATTGTTGCGATTTCGTTTTGAAATATATAAGCTAACAACTTCAAAGTCATCCGGAACAAAAGAAATAAATAGCAATGGCTCTATGATACAACCTTGGGGCACGCCTGATCCAATATTCCAAATCCAAATTTTAATAATGAAATCCCGAATACCCCAATTTAAATAAATGATCTATCAAGAAACTTACCACGAGGTTAAACACCTCTTCACGACCCAATTCCCTAACGATAATCCCACTTTAATTCACTTTAGATCTCTTCTTAGCGATAGCATCCTCTACCGCCTTCAACTGTTTCAATAGCTCCTCCCTGCGGGACGTAGCTTTCTTATTGGATGCATTCTTTGGATCGACCGGCGGCGGGGACGACGCCGGTCTTTTCTTAGCCACTTGCGCGGTGGCTCCAGCTTCGCTCTTCCGAACCTCAGCTACGTCAGGCTTCCTAACGCCCACTGGATTCTTCAAATTCAACTTGATTTGTTTCTTTTCCGCACCGCCTTTGAGTGCGTCGATGGCTTTCGCCTTCAGCGCCATGGCGATATCGACGCCTGCAATGAAAATTTATAACTTGATCGCATTCTTTCTCGTGAATAACAGATTTTCGTTAACAATAAAAAGAAACATCGAATATACTAGGAGTTACGAAGTTATAAGCGTAAACCCCTATCTGCCACAATGATTTAAAAAATGACAGCTAGAGGTCGCTGTATTCGCGAGTTCGAACATGGAAGATTTGGGACACAGAACATCGAGTACGTTACAGATTTTGAAAACCTCGGCCTCACCTGCGGCTGAGCCTCGTTCAGTTGGTGAAGGAGGAACCACTGGAGGAGCGGCTTTTACTTCATGTAAAGATAACATTGTTAGAAACAATTGTGGTATGACCAATCATGCGATGATACACTTAAGGAAGATCTTTTTAAGGGTAATATTAAAATAAAAACAACGAAACGTAACATACAAAATTTCGACTTTAAATTTTGTATTTACGTTTAATTTTGGATTACAAACGACTTTCTTTTATAAGTTTATTTTGTTTAAATATTTACGTTTTCTTAATATATGTACATCCTTGTACATCTCGATTTTCTTCACGGTGAATTTATTTGAAACGCAGAATTTTTCATAAACAATAACCTTTCGTCGTAAAGTTAACAATAAAGGTTCTTTTCCTTTTGTCAACTCCATCCGGAGACACGTTGTATACGAAGGATTTAGTTTCCTCGTTTCCTTCCACTAATTAAAATCTCCAGGTTAGAAACAGAATAAGGGTTGTTTGGCGAATGTTCAAACGCACGTTACGTGAACAAAAAATATTCATTTAATATGAATACAAGAAACACTCAAAACAACAAATACATCGGGAATAACAAAAATATTCCTACCTGATGCTCTACGCGGTGGTGGACTGCCGTCCCTGCTGGTAGAACTACTTGAACCGGATGAATCAGAATCGCTCGAACTAGACCCGGAACTGTCCGAAGATGATCTTGACGACCTTCTTCTGCCTTTAACCCTCGCCAAGGCAGCGGCGATTGCCAATTTACTCCTGGTACGACCTAGCGTGTCTACTTTCGAGGGTGCTGGTGGATTTTGAGCGCCAGCTCTCATCATACCTAAGAAAACAAGTACCGGTTAGCTTTAGTTAATTTAAAATATGTTGCGTGTTCGTTATAAATAGTGCATTAGCGTACCGGGAGATGGCGCTTTTTTCCTAGGCGCCGGTGGATTCATCAAAGCCGCCCGCTCATTGGCCGCCTTTCTCTCTGAAACGATGACGGAAGGTGAGATTGCTTGCCTACTTCGATGCGAACCTCCACCTCTCGGCTCTCTTCTATGTCGCGATCTGGACCGAGAACTGTACGAACTACGGCTGCTGGCCGAGCTGCTGCGTGACGAACTGCTAGACGAATAGCTGGAACCAGAGCTGTACGATCGTTTACGGCCTTTTCGCGCACCAGGCGATTTTGACCGCATCCACGGGTCGGACCATTCATCGCCGCGATTCGGTTGTCGCTCTTCGGGTGCTTTTTGTACAATAACTTCGCGTTTGGGCCGTCGAACCTGAAATCGATAATCGAAGAACGGTTACAAGCACGGAATTGCCAGTAGATGAAACTTCTGAATTTAGTTACGAAACAAAACAATTTACCTTCGATGACGATTGTGCTTGTTCCTCCTCGTATTTACTGGAATAATAATCGGGCATCCTATGAGGCGGTAGCTCCCTATAAGACGTCCTAACTCTCTCCCTCGGAGACACAAACTCTGGTTCGTAAAGCACCTGCCTCCTTCCGTAGTATTCTTCGGCGGGGGGTGCCATTCCCGGCCTTACCATTGGCGTGTATTCGGGAGCTACCGGATGCCTCATCACGTACCTAGGCTCCGGAGAAGGTACCCTAGCGTAATATCCGTTTTCTTTGTCGAATTCTTCCTGCGCAAGACTCAAATTCATCTTCTTCTCTTCGAAATCCAGATCTTGTTCTTTGCGCTTAATCGATTTGCGTAGCATCTCTTTGGCGGTCCTCAAGCCCCTTTCCCAAGCTGATTCTATCATTGGAGGTTCCGGTCTGTACATTCTTTCTTCGCGGCCGTATTCGCCGGGGACCACGGGCCTTATCAGCTCAAACATTGTATAGTTTCCTGCAAAATTTAAAATAAATGTTCTTTTTAAGTATTTATAATAATAATAACAGCCTTTATTGCTTACAGTTATTAAAAAAAAACAAAAATTAAAATTGTTTTAGTTTGATGTTTTTAATTATATCAATCGGCGAAGGTACAATGTAAAGCGTATTGTAAAAGCATGTACAGGCCTACAAAATTGGCCTTATGGAAATTATGCTCAATTAAAAGGAAAATTAGTGTGATCTTTACTAGACCAGACACAAAAGGTAATTCTCAGCGCAGGGCAAATCAGGGGTGTTTTGAAGAGGTAAGTAGAATAAATGCTTACCTTTATCTGTAACTCCAGGGTGTAAAAATCGACAACTTGCACCCCACGTGCATTGGCCTCTGGAGAAAAACCTACAAACAGGTCTCGGTTCGGTTTCTTCAGGCCTAACTTCATCTTCGTCAGTAACTTCACCTTCCTCCAATTCTTCTTCTAGTTTCTCTTCTTTTTTGGGATCCGTAGCTGATCCACCTTCCCCTCTTTGTTGTTCCTCGTCTCTATCATCTTTACCGTCTTTGTTATCCTTGGGACCATCGTTATCCCCACATTCACCGTCTTCTGCCTCGAAATCTAGCTGTTCTTCTCCATCTTCTGGACGTGCGGTTTTCTCTGGAATCTGAAGTAAAAAATTCAATGCATCCAAAATATCAGGCGCCAAGTAGGAAAGCTTACCTTTTTGATTTCCAGTTCAATTTTCGCATCTTCTGCTTTGTTCTTTTCCATTTCTGCTTCCTCCTTCTCTCTTTTTAATCTTTCCATCTCCAACTGCTGTTCTCTTTCATCTTCGGAATGGCAACCGATAGAATCGTCTAGATCTGAGACGTCCGAGAGGTCGTCGTGATTTATGTTGATGTCCATCGGTTCTTTCTTCTTAGTGGTAAGATCTTTGTCAGTTTCAGATTCCATATCACCTGTGGAATTTGGTAATATCTTTGAAATTTATTTTTGTATTAACAAAGATGTAAACCAGTGCTTCAAGTACTTCCAAAGCACTTTTTAAAATCGTCCTCAATGCTTTCCGCTCGTTTACATGAGTTATATAACGACGAATTTGATATTAGCTGCATTTTTCAAAGCGGTTGAACCACTTTGCGAGGTAGTTGAACCGCTTTTACCACTACTAGAAGTAGTTTAAGGCCTTTGAATGTTTTTTAATAAGTACTCAAATACTCTTTGGTAACAAAATAAACAAAAACATACCATCAGAAATCTCTTCAGGTTGCGTATCCTGCGGTCTTCCGATATTTTTATTCTTCCTACTCGAAGAATCGATGCTGGATTCGCTGGAATCCGACGTATTTCCATCGTCCAAATTCGCGCTCTTCCTAGCCGACCTAGAACCCCTCGACGATAAGCTCTTATCAGAATTATCGCTCACTCTATCCGGCGACGACTTTTTCGAACTGCTGCTACTACTGTCCGACTTCGCCGACATCCTACTCGAGCTGTTCCCGTAATTCCCCGATCGCGGACTGCTTCCTTTCCGCGATTCGTACTTCTTACTCGACCTACCGTTCATCTGCATGGGACTCTTTGGCGATTCCGAACGGCTCTTCGAAGAGGAAGAGCTATCACTCGAAGACTCGAAGAGGCTCTTCGAACGCGATCTGCTCTTTGGAGAATTGGAACGACTCTTCGGCGAGTTTGAACGGCTCTTCGGCGATTCGGAACGGCTTTTAGGCGAATTCGATCGACTCTTGGGGGAATTGGATCGACTCTTGGGCGAGTTCGATCGGCTTTTGGGGGACATCGATCCGTCTTTTCGAGAATTCGAGCGCGAGGAATCGGCCGGAGACGGTGAACGGGGACCTTCGCTGTGATTCCTGGATACGGGCGATCGGGATGCGCTATCTGGTGTTTTGGGGGTTCTCGGTCGGCTGCGAGGTGAACCCGTTGACATCGGTTCGCTTCTGGGTGATTCCGGTCCGCTTTCCGGGGTTCGCGGAGAGCGGGGGCCATTTTTCTGGGATCTCGACGATCTTGAATGAGATCTGGAATATATGAATAACGATCGTTTCAAGATTTACTGCAGCTATTATTGGGTCATGATCCAATTCTGGGCCCAAATTGCTATGTTGCCATGTGATAAATATATTATGGGTTTTGAAGAAGCGTTCTAATAACTTTTTAGATTCACGAGGCACAGCATGAAGCCACTGCTCTAAGAGGTTATATTTATTCTAAATGCATAAAAATAAATCTGCACTAAAATAATTTAAAATAAATATATCGAATGTGCTAAAGGAAACATATAGTTATTTCTGCGAATATTAATGAAATGTCAAATCCTTACCTTTGCCGGCTATTTGACCTAGATCTGCTCAGATGCGATTCAGAGTTGGTATTTCGACTGGATCTCCCGCTGTATGGGCTTACGGGTCCTTTGGAATTCGATTTACTATCGCTTTCATTCCCAGAAGAGGCATCCTGGTCGGAGTCCATCTCTTCCGGCCGATAGACTGCGAAAAGTATTAGCAGTTAATATACATGCAGAAGGTCACCCCCTATCAATCGATATGTAGTGAGCTTCAAGGTGCTAGAAACACAAAATTATGGGGTAAAAAGAAAACACTTTGTTTTATTGCTGTTTTGGTTTGGAGGCCGGTGTTATTTTAATCTTACCTGCGTGATTTGAGTATTATCCTCGTACAGACCATAAATACACTGATCATTTTGTCTCTTCTCGGGAGAATTGAGCATTTTTTTCCAGACTACTGAATGTGACTTTAAACTCGACTGATATACACAACACAAACTACTGATTAGTCTCTTTCGCGGTACTGATTTATTTACGCGGTACGTACTTTTCATTTTTACATTAAATAACTGTATACATAATGCAAACACAATTTGTTGAATGCTTAAGTGGAAGGAAGTGTTTTACAATCACTTTCTCTCTGCACCAACTTGTTGCCCTTACCTTTACAGATCTGTATGTTCCGGGTGTTGTTTGATAAATTGCCTTTCTTCGGTTAAATACTTCAATTTTTAGGATATATCGATTTTGACAACAGCTACGTTATAAAATGGCGGTAGCCTGTTGTATGTTGAAGGATGGCCAGTGCGGCCAGTTGACGTACGCATATAGCGCCGCAACCGACGCGCTAAATTTGAAAATTTCCTACTTCGACCCTGGTGCTAATAAAACGTTCCATTCTAACCGCACGTGAGGCTTGCTATTGATGCTTCAATTGAGATAATATACTATAATAACGATAATAAAAAAAAATTACACGTGGGAAATGATAATGAGCCTCGAACGGAACCACATAACTACATGAATTTTCAATGTATAAGTTGGTAATGAAAACAGTTTGCTTAATTTACAAGTTCGTTCAAAAAAAAATACATGATTATTCAAGCTTTCTTTTTTCAATTTAATTTTTATTATTTAATAGTTAGATATAGATTAAATATATAATATATAGAATAATAAATAGAATAGATTTAATAGTTGATTAAAAATTTGAGTATTTTATCTGCTAATGAATTATTATTTGTATATTTAATATTTTTTAACGTCTCTAACTGTTCTGATGATTTTTGTTTGATATTACCGTAAGAGATAGAAAATTGGGGTAACTTTTAATGGATCTAGCGCATCGAAATCTATAAATGAAGCTACACTCCCCGACAAAAACTTAGATGCGGTAAGATTTTTTACGGGTTTTAAGGGTTACAACATTTCTTTGCGAAACTAGCGAGATATCTAATTAAGTTTTTATTCGTAAAAGTAAAATAAACTTAAAAATATCTCCTCCAGTAATATATGAAGTAAATAATAAATTATTACTCCAATGTTTAAATAATTCCTGCTGCAAAAACTTAGACGCTCTGTTGCAAATGTAAAACAAAAATAAACAAACGAGTGATCAGTAATGCGTAGATCCTCCATTGTTCTTAACCACTTCCAATAGTCTGTTATTGATAGATTTATATAAATTTAACGCATAATTTTGAGGGATATTCTGCCATTCAGTCACTATTGATGTTTTCAGTTCCTGTACCGTGAAATAATGACGGCCTCCGCCATAAACGCGACGTGCCAATTCACCCCACGTGTTTTCAATAATGTTTAAGTCTGGTGAACGTGCCGGCCACTGTAAAGTTTTAATCTTTTTCCCTTTAAACCATTTAGCAATGGTTTTTGCTTTATGAATTGGGGCGTTATCTCGCTGAAGAACAAAATTGCGCCCGGCCCATTGGTTTCCAAAACGTAGAAGATTGTCACGCAATAAGACTTTATACGTCACAGATGCCATTTTGTTTGTGCAAAACACTATCCCACTTTTATCGCAAAATCCAATCGCTGCCCATATCATCAGAGATCCACCCCCTAATTGTCCGGTCATTTTCACTTTTGGTTCCTTTCTCAGATCATGATAATAATGCGAGTACCCATCCGGTCCGTCCTAATTAAAACGTTTCTCATCGGAAAATATAACCTTTTCCCATTGTTTCTTCCAGGATACGTGTTCTTCAGCAAATCTCAACCTCGCTTCTTTGTGTTTCGCCGAAAGTAGCGGTTTTCTCAATATTTTCTTCCGTGATATTACCGGTGACGCCTTTAAAATCTTTTGAACATTACGCACGTGCGTTTGTACCCCCGCCTGTTCTGTAATAATTCTCGTAGACGCAGAAGAATTGGATGCACACCGCAATATCATGCGTTTATCCCGCTCAGTTACAGCTTTCGGTCGCCCCTGGCCTTTTGGTTTGCCGTAATTTTCCGGATCTTTTAGGAAACTTCTAAGGGAATGATCGCTTCTTCGTAACCGACGAGCAATTTCCTTCTTACTAACACCATCCTGGTGCCAGGCTAGAACTTTACCCCTTTCTGTCAAGGATAATTGCTTTTTTCTACCCATATTGCAAACACTTTATAAAATATAATTTCCCGCGGTTAAATGTGTACACTTTACCAGCACAACCGCTGCATATAGAGAGAAGTATCAAATTAAACCATTTTTGCTCATATTAATGTAATAAATGCACAGGGCCTAAATTTTTGTCGCATTTAAAATTCCTAGTTTGATCTGGGAAAATCTCAATTACCCCTCATAAAGCAATAAATACCCAGAAATATCTATAAATGGACTGTTTACGTAACAAGTATTAATAGCCAATCATTTACAATTTATA
>LR737398.1:4694626-4737504 GCA_902655005.2 Marronus borbonicus | reverse complement strand
CATTATCGTGATGCAGCGATATTCCTCTCGTCAGTAGGCCTGGATGTGTTCGTCGAATTGCATCCCGAAGCAGCAACACTTGAGTATCGTAAAGCTAGATCGTGCTACACCTAATGACCGATAGGGAAATAGCTCATTGCTATTTTCACAGTAGTTTGTGACTTATTTAATGACTTTCCCTCGTACTTTTCGTAAACGTACGTTCACCTATTCTCAAAATGTTTCAAATCTCTCGAAAATTATTAAGTTCTAGTATAACAAAAAGTCATTTTTGTTCAATCCTTGTTTGGAAAATACGAGGGGGTAGGGTCATACTGGACGCTCATTTATTATACAAAAAGTTACAATGACTATCCTAGCTTGGCCATCGTTTTTCGGAAACGGTTGCAGCAACAAACTGGTTTGCTGGCAGGCTTACGCTTAGAGTAGCTACGTCAGCTTAATAAACATGGATTTATTAATTTTGTTTTACAAAAAAACAATGTACTGTCTTTTACTTTAGTGGTCGCCATGGCAAAAATGTACGAATTGGGGTTCGAATTGATAAACCCGATTCACCAGATCTGACCCCAGCGAATTTTCTCTGTTTCCTAGGCTCAAGGTTTTGCTGGGGCGACAGAGATTTTCGTTGAATCCGTCGTTGAGGAAGCCGTCGCATTCGTAAAGGTCCATTTTGCAGAACGAGATACAAACTACTATTTGGGCGAATTAAAAAGAGGGAAAAGACTTACAACGCAACTATGTTGAGAAATAAAAAATACTTATTTCTGTATTAGGCTGGAAACTTTTCAGACTACCCTTGTAGATCCTAAGCTTCGCATTTCGCTTTAACTAAGTTTAGAAATACGCAATTTAGCAAATCAATTGACAAAACCGCGTCATTCCCAGAGACTTGATAATTTGAGAATTAACATTAACATAACCTGTTAGGTAAAAATATATTTCGTTAATAAACAAAGAATCAAATTCCGTAGCCTCTAACTCTTCAAATCATTTCGTGAAACTGCTACTTGAAAGACCCATTTCGCAATCTTCATTACTTACATCTCGGCAATTTTTATCCAATGACTTTAAAAGGATCTTTTATTAGCATTTAAGGATGGAGCCGCCCAGATATTCTGCTACAAAACCATTTTGACCAGTGCAGCATAAAACGTCTAATCTACAACGTGAATATAAATACGTATCAAATCTGATAGAGAAAAAAAACCTTTTTTTTTAATATGTTAAGTGATTTATCGTACATGTTTATTGATATACGGTTGTTGTGGCATCCTCTTATCTTAAAATTACCTATTTGCATATCAGGAAATGACTCACTTGGTATACTCTTACGTAAAAACATATCAAGTGAATTAACCGTGAAATCAACTTACAACTTGGATAGAATTAATTGTGTAAACATTGATATAAACATTGTATAATGATTGTAATTTTATTAATGAATTTGGAAATTAAGCGGAATTTTCACAGAAAAAATCCTAAGCAAGGATACACACGTACGAGGGTAGTCTGAAAAGTTTCAAGCCTTAACACGAAGATGGCGCTCCTCGTCGCCAATATTATGCAGTGAGAGTTGGACGCCCTTCAGTTGTGTCGGCCGATGTTAGCCTTTCTGTAGAAAAGAAACAAAAAAAAATATGGGGCCGTTATTAAATTCTTGCCTTGAAAAGCTAAGGTTACATACATAGTAGAGGTTGTTTGTCGTATATTGACTGATGATTTTGGCATTATCGCATTGCTCATTCAAGGCGAAAAACGCATTCGTATTAACAGTTTTAAAGTTCCGTTAAAGCAGTTTGAATGGAATAGGTCTAAGGTTTGGCCATCGATTAGTAATTGCGGGTACACCACTATATTATTGAGGCCAAGGCACAGGCAGTGACCGTCGACACTGTGGAAAGTGACAGCGACTCTTTTTATATTTAGTTATGTCAATCGGCTATCTTGAAAAAGGAAAAACAATAACGGCGACATACTACGCATCATTTATATAAACAGAACACATCAGAAAATGCCTAGAAACAATAACCAACAAATATAATGCTAAGATAGCTTAGGTTCGTCATGGTATTGATGGAATAATTCACGACAAACGCAATAAAAGGAGAGAGAAAAAAATACACTAACACACGGACATGTTTCTGCCTACCCGGCGTCATCAGCGTGGTTTCGAGAGTATTTTTCATATCTCTACCTTCTATCGCTGTTGCCTCACAGTTAATACCACTACTTTCAAAACGACATTTCCTGGCGCCCTCTAGTGCCAAAGAAACTCATGCCTGCCGTTCGCATCATTGTTTGACAAGCTGAGAGTAGAAATTGCGAGAAAACGGCGACATTTGAAGAACAAGAAAGTTCTCCTTGTTCTCTGTTTCTTGGGCTCAGTTTCGTTCAGAGGATGGAGACTTTCATCCAACCACACTCGTAAACGTCTATTTTACTACTCTTTCGAAGGATTAAAGAGATAGGACCGTTGCCGGGAAAAGTGAAATAAAACCGAATTTGATAAAAAGAAAACCTGTTCCTGCGTTAGGCTCGACATTTTTCAAACTAGCGTGATAGATCAATAATGATAGGCATAATAGGTACATTATGCACGATTCTAACCACTGTGGACAACACAAAATGGCCGCGAGTAGCTTCTTAATTAATAGATTGGTTAAATTCCCTCTAAGTAGAAGTAGATTTAACAGAGAACTTTAATTCATAAAAAACGTAACTATTTATAACGGTTACTCTTCTATAGAAGTCGATCGCATGCTTAAGAAAGTCCAACAGAGGCTTTACGTAAGAAATTCCAATTCAAAGAACATATACGAAATTATCGCTACGGCAGATTGGACGCGTCGAGTGTGGCACAACATATAAATGAAACCGGGCATAGCATTAAATTAGAAGACTTAAAATTGATTAAAAATGTAACGTCGCCGCGAGAATTAGATGCGTACGAGACAGTTTACGTAAAAAGTAGTAAAAATCTGAGGAACAGAGAAAACGGACCGTTGTCGTACTCTGTCCTTTTTGACCTTTTGCAGTAGGCTGGCACTTGTTTATATTTTGGGTTATAAAAGAGATCTTCCCGTCTATCTGGCCGTGTTTTTCGCATGTCGTAGTTTAAGACGTGTAGATGGTAGAATAAGCACTTGTAAAACAATATTTCTTCTCGGAAGAAGGGATAGTTCATGCATGTTATTTTTCGCAAGTCGTAGCTTCAAGGCGTGCAGGAGGTAGAAATAGGCACTTGTAAAGAATATCTGTTCTAAGAAGTAGGGATAGTACATGCATGTTTAGTTTTAGGAAAAAAATTCTCACATCATTCGGTCACCGGTTGATGAGGACCATTCGTGTCCTCGAAACGACCATCCCGGACTAATTATTACATTGCTATATAATAAATTAAACTTGTGTTCCCAATTCCATTGTATTCCAGATGAAATATTATCTTTAACTGCTTAATAAAACATTAAATTTAATTCGAACATTCAGAGTAATCTATGTGGTGATGCACGTTTCAACAAATCATCGGCATAATCAGTTCACGTTTACACAGTCGGGGCTATCGGGCAAAAGCATTGGCTGTTTATTCAAGATTATCTTTAAACAGAGTAGTTCGAAGTAGACATCAGACACAAAATGTTTTAGGTAATAATTAGGGCTGGGCATAATGATTGTATTTTACATTCGATAAAGTCAATGGATGCGAATTCGAATTCCAATCTTTCCATTAGCGAATTCTCGATTGCACCGCATTCGCATTTACTTTAATATGTACAATGAATAGGGGGCTATCGCATAATAAATAATTAGAACTGTCTGGTTTTGCAAATAGGACTTTTTTAGAAAAAAAACCCATATTTACAAAAGTAAATATGAATGCGGTGCGATCCAGAATTCGGTTAGAGAAAGATTCGAATGCGAATTCGACTTCGCATTCATCAACTTATATCGGCCCAAAATGCAATAATTATGCCGCCCGGCGCTAGTCATTGCTATATTTTTATTTTCGTCATGGGGTGCAAGAATGCATGATAAATGTTTGTTTTGGCGAAAGGCAGATATTACTTTATTCTTGACCCAATTTGGACTTTTAAGACAAATGTTATATTAATGATATTGGAGATTTATTAAACTACTTGTTTTAATTTATTTTTTTGTACATGTATAATCAGCATTAATCATTGTCCTTTGGTCGGCAAACAGTTCTTAACGCGTACTTATCAATCAGGCGAAGTCTCCAATCCTATCATGAAGCCGCTACTGCCTTATCAAACGTCCATGCAACTTCCGCAAAAATAATTTTTTTAATGGCATCTTAAGCCTTCTTTGTATTAACCGCCGTTTTGATAATTCACTTACAATTTGTTTTATTTATTGGAGATTTTCATAAGAAAAATAAATAACCTTGTACCCGACCTAGATAAATCGAATATTTATATTTGTATAATTTATCGCTGTATTTCTAAAAAAATCAAGGACAACATCCTATTGAGTAATTTTTTGGATAAGGCGCCACGGAAAGTAAACAAACTTATCAATGTAATATTGATTTATTTTGTTTTATTTATGAAGAGTGCAATACAGGGATATCGAGAATATGCCACACATAAAAACAAAAGCCATCACATTCAGAGTTTGAAGCACTTCGGATCGATCAAGATAAAAATTCAAGAACACTGTTTATTTTGATATAGTCTCACTGGACTTACAGCGAAGCCAAATTTACAAGAAATGGCCTTCTTAACCGGTGCAAGTCTCATTTTACAGGAGCAATCCCCATGTATTTCGAACGCAAAACTTCCAAAAAGATAGACGATTGAACGTTTCATCAATGCTAAATTATTTCTTAATGGCTATCACTAAACTTGGATATTTCGACATACAGTGGCGGCCACATAAATAGCACAGGCATCAAATTTAATTTGAATTAACCGCTCAAGCTGTTCCCGTTTAAATTTTTATTGAACTAGCGTGAGAGTCCCCGAGAAGGTTGCGTGTACTTCCCCTAGCTACGTATTCCAGAATAATTCGACATTCAATGAAAAAAAAAAATAGTTTCACTTTTCTAGCAGGCACATAAATAGCACAGTTGTCGGTTCTGTAGCGGAATCTTATTATAGTGTTACGGTTCGAGTTATTTTGTAGCAAAAAAGTGCCGTACTTACCACTTTTAAAATTAAAATTTTATTAATAACAAAAATTTCGGTGTTAGTATAATGGGACAAGGAAAACATTGCACACCAGAGAAGAGAGAATTAATTTGCACCATGAAAGAGAAGGGCGTATCAATTTCAGAAATATCACGAACATTAAATTGTTCACGTAAATTAATACAAAATGCGATAAAGCATATTCAGACAGAAAAGACTTTAGAAAACAAGAAACGGAAGATGAGGCCTCGTAAAACAACCTTACGACAAGACAACCTTATTCGGCGATTAAGTCAAGAAGATCCTTTTCGCACAGCTACACAAATAAAACCCGAATTTAATAAACAATTTCATATTGATATATCGAGAAGATCAATACGACGTCGGCTGAAGGAATTTAACTTACATGGGTGTATTGCAGTACGAAAGCCACTCGTGTCAAATAAAAATCGTCAAAGATTACAGTTTGCGAAAATGCGCAAAGAAAAGCCGCTTTCTTTCTGGAAATCTGCACTTTGGACAGATGAGAGCAAATACAACCGACTTGGGTCTGACGGAAGAATGTATCTGCGACGCCCCATCAATCAGAGATTCAACCCCAGGTACACTATAAAAACATTGAAACACGGTGGAGGAAGCGTAATGGTATGGGCTTCTATGTCATGGCGTGGTGTAGGGCCTATATTCAGAATTGCAGGAAAAATGGATCAGTATGTTTATCGCAATATTTTAGAAAATGCGAGGGAACCATATGCTGATGAATTTCTTCCAGTAACCTGGAGTTTAATGCACGACAATGATCCCAAACATACGGCGAGGACAGCCGTATATAGCCTGCACAAAGCCTTGATTTAAATCCCATAGAAAATCTATGGGGGGATGTTGAGGTTGTTATAAAGTCTAAATCTCCAGCGACATTAGACGAATTATGGAATACTATTGAAGAAGCCTGGCATAACATTCCTGCAGAGAGATGTAAAAAATTAGTTGAAAGTGTGCCGAGAAGATGTGCAGCAATATTGGCTTGTAAAGGGTTTCCAACAAAATATTAAATGTAAAAGCAAAAAAGAATTAAAAAAAATAAATAATACAGTATTTGGTTATTGTTATCAAGTGTGCTATTTCTATGCCCACTTAAAAAATAATATATTTATTTTTTTAATTTGTTTATCTTGAAGTTTATAAAATATTGTGTGTTTATTATAAACTGCATGCCATCTGCTACATTTTTGTTAAGCTAAGTTAAATAAATCACTTGTTAACATTTACAAATTTATCAATTCATCCATATCAGTTTACCTGTGCTATTTATATGCCCGCCACTGTATTAAAAAACTTCATAGGCTGATGGATGCCCTGTTTGTTACATATCTTCCTAAATATCTTGAAAATAAGGGAAAAACTAAGACAAGGAAGTGGTTTGAGCCCGTTTTTGTTTATAACCTTGATGGATGAGATTATTCACGAGACAATGGAAAAAAAAGAAAGAGACATCTATAGGATATCGGAATCTAGAAAGAGTAGACACCTCTGGGGGAATAGTGCAATACAACTTGGAAATATGGAACGAAACGTTTAAGAGAAGATAAAAACAATGGCAGTAACCAGGATATACAGTTGGTATATCCTGGTTTTCTGGTTCTTGGTAAAGGGAGCTTTAGGCTTTAGTGCGTTTTCAGTATTTTCCAATATATACCTACTCTTTCATTTATCCATCGTTGTAGTTAATCGTGAAACATCCTGTATCTCGGCGATATCAAATAATGTTTCTAACGAACCTAATATTGCACAATGGCATATTTTCCCAAACTTTTCAAATTTCTTATGTGATATTTTTCAACTTGCACGTCCTTAACGATGTTTGCAGTACGCTTAAAAAACATTTACACAAAGATTTTCCTGATATCAATTATAGATAAGCTCGGCACTTTTTAATCCAAACACAAACCGTCCGACTGTTTAAGGACGAAAAGTGCAAATAGTAACAAAAAAACACAATAAAATGAGGAAATACGCGCTGCACGCTGTTTTCGAGATTTTTTGAAGGTCAAGGAAACATCGCAAACAGAACAATTTTTCATCTGTACCGCAATTATTTAACCGAATAATTACCGTCTTATGCCGGTCGCGAGCGCTCAAGGTTGCTATTTAGGATGTCGAATAATACACAGACATAGGTGCATGTTTTTTTCTACCTTCTTAATTTAGAAAACGCTGAAACGATGATTATTTACGAGATCGACATGCGACATTCGCGTGTAAACATGTTCAAGGTTGTGTGAATACCTTTCGGTAATTTCAACTAACCTAAACCTAACGAAATCGAATGTCGTATCGATAATTAAGCACGAGATTATCGCGTGCATCTAATATTTACGATGTACTTACGATTTTTGATAATCTCCTTAGTTATTCCCGAAGCTCGACTTCAATTTCTTGAATTGTTGCGACGCTTCGCGCAAACCGACACACACCGCGTTCGATAATCTACAATTCCGATGCGGCTTAAATTTTCGTTCTGCGAGCAAAACTGATAAGATCAAACGCAGTTTTGACCAAAATCAATCTCGCGAAACACTGAAAAATGACATTCGTGACAACGTGTGCTGTTTTTAGTACGCGATTGTTTTGATCGTTTGATTTTAGAATCTCGAGCGCCACCTGCGGGAGAAATTCGAATGTACCTAATTTGAATATGATCCGTCCTTGTGCTTCGTATATACACTGCCCGCCAAAAACATAGACCCGGTATCGTTTTTATTTACGAAACAACGTTTCGCAAATTTACGAAACAACGTTTATAGACATTATATAAGATGTAAATGAGGGTTATTAATACTTGTTATGTAAATAGTCCATTTATAGATATTTCTGGGTATTTATTGCTTTATGAGGGGTAATTGAGATTTTCCCAGATCAAAATGGGAATTTTAAATGCGACGAAAATTTAGACCCTGTGCATTTATTACATTAATATAAGCGAAAATGTTTTAATTTGATGCTTCTCTTTATATGCAGCGGTTGTGCTGGTAAAGTGTACACATTTCACCACGAGAAATTATATTTTATAAAGTGTTTGCAATATGGGTAGAAAAAAGCAATTATCCTTGATAGAAAGGGGTAAAGTTCTAGCCTGGCACCAGGATGGTGTTAGTAAGAAGGAAATTGCTCCTCGGTTACGAAGAAGCGATCATTCCGTTAGAAATTTCCTAAAAGATCCAGAAAATTACGGCAAACCAAAAGGCCAGGGGCGACCGAAAGCTGTAAGTGAGCGGGATAAACGCATGATATTGCGGTGTGCGTCCAATTCTTCTGCGTCGGCGAGAGTTATTGCAGAACAGACGGGGGTACAAACGCACGTGCGTAATGTTGAAAGGATTTTAAAGGCGTCACCGGTAATATCACGGAAGAAAATGTTGAGAAAACCGCCACTTTCGGCGAAACATAAAGAAGCGAGCTTGAGATTTGCCGAAGAACACGTATCCTGGAAGAAACAATGGGAAAAAGTTATATTTTCCGATGAGGAACGTTTTAATTTGGACGGACCGGATGGGTACTCGCATTATTATTATGATCTGAGAAAGGAACCAAAAATGACCAGACAATTGGGGGGTGGATCTGTGATGATATGGGCAGCGATTGGATTTCGCGATAAAAGTGGGATAGTGTTTTGCACAAACAAAATGACATCTGCGACGTATAAAGACTTATCGCGCGACAATCTTCTACGTTTTGGAAACCAATGGGTCGGGCACAATTTTGTTTTTCAGCAAGATAACGCGCCAATTCATACAGCAGAAACCATTACTGAATGGTTTAAAGAGAAAAAGATTAAAACTTTACAGTGGCCGGCACGGTCACCAGACTTAAACATTAATGAAAACATGTGGGGTGAATTGGCACGTCGCGTTTATAGCGGAGGCCGTCAATATTTCACGCTACAGGAACTGAAAACTTCAATAGTGCCTGAATGGCGGAATATTCCTCAAAATTATGTGTTAAATTTATATAAATCTATTAATAACAGACTATTGGAAGTGATTAAGAACAATGGAGGATCTACGCATTACTGATCACTCATTTGTTGATTTTTGTTTTACATTTGCAACAGAGCGTCTAAATTTTTGTCGCAGAAATTGTTTAAACATCGGAGTAATAATTTATTATTTAGTTCATATATTACTGGAGGAGATATTTTTAAGTTTATTTTACTTTTATGAATAAAAACTTAATTCGATATCTTACTAGTTTCGCAAAGAAATGTTGTAACTCTGAAAACCCGTAAAACATCGTACCGCGTCTAAGTTTTTGTCGGGGAGTGTATGTGCGCACTATTGCAAAATTAGGATCCACCGATTCATTAAATTAGTTGAAGGGGTCTTTTTAGAGTTTGATTCAAAAAACAAGTACATATGTAACTTACAAGGACATAAGGACACTGTCTAAAAGAAAGTACTTCTTATTTTAAATTTTGAAGAAAACGCAATCCATCCATGGACGTGGCAGGGAGGTGCCATTGTCTTTGAAATAACTTCACCTTCATTTCGTATTGCCGATCATACAAAAGTCTCCAAAATATCAACTCCAATTGGCCAAATTCTGGCTACCCCCACGAATCCATATATCCGTTTTTTGTACACAACGGGAATCGTGCTCGTAGATGACGTCGCTTGTCGTCCAGAGCATTTTAAGTATTGCAATCGACCGATGAATAAAAGAACTCGAGTATTTGCTCGTTATAGAAGTATAATAAGCGCGAGAAGTCGCGTGGCGGGAATATAGCTTTGTTCCGACAAAAATCACAAATTAGTGCCGACCAATCATATACTTTGCAATCAGTCAAATCAGTTTTTTTTAGCCAATCGAATCGTGGCTTTAAGGCAGGTTTAAGTAATAAAAAAACACTCATTAGTTTAACAAAACCTAGTACCCTGATTAGAATAACAATGAATTGGTGTCAGATGGCTTAATATGAAATATTTATTAAGTTTAATAAAATTCCTCCAATTTCATCTTTACTATAGTGACATACCAAACAGGCTTACAATTAGTCAATGCTGTTGTTATGCATATGTAATAAATTATTTTTCTTACATTCCAGTAAACAATTAAATTTCGCGTACCATTTAAATTGGTAATTTAATTAGATATCTTGCTAGTTTCGCAAAGAAATGTTGTAACCCCTAAAACGCTTAAAACATCTTACCGCGTTTAAGTTTTTGTCGGGGAGTGTGTCTGATAATGGTGCAACTTTAATTGGTTTGCAACTTGAAACCGATTAATTTGTTACAAATAAACCCTTGAGAATTTAGATCGACGCAACGGAATATATTTGTTCATTTCCCCGAAATGAAAGATGGGAATGCAAGATTTTGTTAGGTGCTTTTTGAATTTTCTAGCGGAATTTTTAAAATCAGTAACTTTACCATTTCAGAAAGAGAAATGTTAAATTTAAAAATTCATTTAAATTAAGAAAGTTATAAACTTATTAATGGCGTTATTGGCACATCTATATATAAACATACACGGAAGGTCATACGAATTAAACCGCTATTCGTCACTTTCCGTGCGCCGCACGAGCGTCGGTGTGGCGGGTGGTCGTTCGGGCGTGTGATTCGTAATATACGCGCAAGCGATCTTATTGCAGTAGTAACGCATCTAGTACGTGTTTGACGCCCATACGTTTAGGCATTTGAGAAATTTCAAAATTTAAAAAGAAAATTTCGAAATCTTCTTTACCCCACGAAACATTACAAATTTGGCCGGGGCCACCCCCACATCGACGCCCGTGAAGGGCACGGAAAGTGGCGGACTTTGTTCGTAAGTATAACTGCATAGTTGCGAAAACGCAAAACCTATCGATAAAAACAAAAGCTATTGCTCGAAACATTTAGTGGCGCCTGCTTGGGCAAATTAAATGACCACCTAAAACTCTGGGGAAAATTTTTGTATCAATTGCGGCACTCTTCGAGAAACCAATTTCGTTGAAAGGCCCAGATTTTATAAAAGACCTTAGCTTGAAGTATATACTAGTGGCCATGGGTGATAACTAAAGATCGCCATTTTCCGTGCGCTTCACGAAATTAGCAAAGACTAAACAGACACGTGTTTACCCGAGAGTCGACAAAACACGAGTCCGTCTTGTCTCTGCTAATTTCGTGAAGCGCACGGAAAACGGCAAACTTGTGCGCGTGATAACGAAACAAAGGGCCGCGCACAACAATTCGACTTCTTCGCGTATACAATATGCAATAAAAGTACACGAGGAAGTGGAATTGTCGTGTAAGGTTTTCCGTTACATCATTACCCACCGCCAACGGTATATACATAGTAGCGACTAATGGTGACGTAAATGGGAGGTCAATTACAGCGCTTCGATTTCCTCGCGTATTTCCGTCGCATATCGTGTACATTGTTCTTATGTGTCCTGTAACTCCGGAAAATAGGATATTGTTATTTAAAAGAAAGATGCATAATTTAACGTGAATTTGTGCGCAATTTGAAATCTTACTATAGATTGGTAAAACCGCAGTTCGAACAATGCGAAAAATTTGAGAGAGATAGTAAAAAAGATGGTTTTTTTAATAGACCTTATGCAGCAAGTGAAATGCTGGAAGCTATGTGGATTGACATTCGGGGCAGCGACAGAACTTAGGTAAAGGAATCCGTTCCATTTAATGTAACTTCGTTTCTTCTAAGATACAGATTTTTAATTCAATTACATTATTTCCTGCGCTGAAAAACAACACTTGTGTATTTTTTAATTACATTTATTTAAATAATTGGTTGGTGAAAAATTAGAATACAGTTTGCAGAGGACAGAGAAAAATTAAACAATTACATTAAAAAAATACAACTACACCTAAAGAAAGGAATGAAGATGAAATGAGCGAAAAAAAATCATTACAAAATAATACGACAATCGTTTACAATTAAATGAATAAAATAAAAATACACAAAACCTACTATAGTAAAAATTTATTATGAACAGAAATATTACATAGCAGTATAGCTGATTTTAATGCACGAATATTATGTATATAAACAACGGCGGTCTATAATATTCAATAATAATAATAATCAATTACGATAGTTATAATATTGGAGGGGATTTTGTGGGCGTAGTGTGGAGGGAGACAAAGAGAAAGAAAGAGGTACGGGGAAGGATCGTAGAGACAGAGAGAATATAGTAAAAAAAAAAACAGCGTGAGGTTTTTAAGCTGTACACAGAAATGTCTCCGGAGGCCACCGTCAGAGCAGTTGGCAAGCCTGTGCTGCGCATGAGTCGACGCTCAATGGACAGGTGGTCACAGACGACAGTGGGGATGATGCTCCTGGGCTCGAGGGCTAGAAACAGCTGCCCTCGGGGGGCTGTGTAAGTTTAGAATTCTCTTTTAACGTCATCAACCTTCGTAGCTCTTGCAATACAGTCTTGATAGTGTAATCACGTTGCCATCTAGCTAACACTGGTACCTGTCTATTATCCACCTGAAAAAGATGTCGAAGGATGATAATTGAATTTAGTTTATAACGTAAGCTTATACGGTCAACTTGATTCAAGATTTTAACCGCCTTACATGCTAGAGTAATTGATTCAGGTTATTTAAACGCTTTTAACATGACAACCCTGTATATCCTTTCAGAATCCGATTCCTTTGTTAAAGGAAGTCTCGAAAGCTTTGGGAAAAAGATGCGACACCTATAACCATTTCTAATTATTTCGTAAAAGCTGGTTTTGGAGAGGTTTTAGTTGGGGAAAATGAAGACAATCTTCACCTTGCATTCACCATCATCAACCTGATAATATCGTTAACGATGATGATAGAGATCTTAGCAGTATGGAGCATCGATCTCAACCACAAAGAATTAAAAGTATCAAATCGTAGTGATTTTATTCATGTAGATGCTGAAGCCTTCACATCAGATTTTCCTATAAACTATGACATTTTAGAAAGAATTGAAAAGGCGACGAAGATGATAATACCTGTAAGATTGGTGTTGTACGGCTTTAAGACAAAGACATTACGAAGCCCATTAAAACTTTATATACCGCTCTGTATACTGGAGAAAATACAACAAAAGAATTCCACAAGAATTTGAATAATATCAAAGCGTCCTTTAAATCAATTAGCAAAAATAATAGAAAGGAAACATTGCAGATTTTTTGCTGCAAATACAAAATTATGTTACATAATTGTTTGCTTGTTATTCATGTTATGTAAGTACATAGTTTGTTATTGTTTTATAAGTGCTTTTTACATTTCTATGTACTAATCGGTATAAGAATAAATATATATTATATATACACTTTGGTTTTAGAAAAAATTTGTATCTTAAAATCACCATATCTCGAAATTTTGAAGTAGCAGGTGTGAGCTCGAGTTACGGAAGTTTGATTGATTTAAGTTGCAATAATTTTAATACACATTTGGCTTATGATAAGTCTTCAAAAGGTTAAATTTTAAATATATCTTTATGACCAAGTTGAATTAATACATGAAAGCGTAACGACATCAATGGGAGATAAATCATTCCACATTTCCGAATCGCGTTTAAACTCTAATAAATTTATTTAGATATCACACCTATATTTAGCAATATTAATTATAAGAAACGGTAAATCACTTACTACTCCTGTCGATGAATTGATGCCGTTCATATTAACTCTAGAAATAAACTTAGCACTAGGTGGATCGTCCGGATATCGTTGACCACATTCAACTTTAACGGAATACATCCTATTTTCATATGGCGTTCTAGGCGGGCCGATGATCATTCCCATCCAGTGGGTCAGAGTCATATCATCGTCGTTTTCGAGGCCCCAGCTAATAGTGCCATCGCCGACCCCCTTCTGACCAGCCTCCAATTCTTCAAGAAGTCTAAAGTTTCGAGGGACAACTAACGGGAGAAATTATTATTGATGAGAATCGTTACGTATTCTTCGTGTTTGCAATTAAAATTACGCTTTAAACGAAGTAAAATAGCCGTGTTTAAGACATGCGATGACATACCTACACCGGTCGAAGCTGGTGCCGCCATGATACAAGATCTGTAGTGTGTCAATTGACACTAAACTTTCGCAAAGGAACACCCCCGATCTCGTACGATGCTAAATTCGATCACTAAAGTGAACTGATGATACTTAATCAACTAGAAATAATCGAAAAGAACGAATTGAGAAACGTTTTCCTTAGAATTAAAAAACTGCTTAATCCTCGTAAGGTCCCTCGTACTAGACCTTGTCAAAATGTAGAAGTTTATTTTTTTGTGTTGGTAGCGGTGGTTGAGTACCAATTTTAAAAATTGAAATTGTTAAGAAAAATTACAAAATTACACGGAAATAAATAAATATTTGTAAATGTATTACTGTAAATGCATTTCTTCAATAATAAATGCGATTTATATTATTTCATAATTGGAGCTCCATTAATTTGTAACTGAACAGCATGCAGTAGTTGCAACAATTAAACAAGAATTTAAAAAATTAATAACAATGTTGTTATTCGATCCAACGCAAATATTCTTTACTTTTCTCTTAAAGTAGATTATTTAAATTGATAATGCAACATTTCACAACGTAATTTCGAAAATTAAAAGAGCAAACAAATTTAAAATGCATAATGTGGCAACATGTCAAATCTAAACATGCCTTTTTAATAAAGAAGCGACAACAATAAAAGAAATTTATTAAGAATTATGTCGTTATCTAGGTGTAGCACGCGAATTTTCCAAAACCGAAATAATTTACTCAAATTATCCAAGCGTCATGGATACATAGTTCTGTAAGTACAATTATTTCTTCTTTTTAGGTTAGTTACGGTTAGTAGCGAGGGTCACGTAGTCTGCTTTAACGGCCAACAAATTCCAATATCACCCTTGCTATTAATACCTTTTAAATTAGAGTACCTGAAATTGGCGAAGATTCACTCGAAAAGAATCCCCTAATACAGAGAGATGGCCTTCCGGAGTTTAACAACATCACAATCGAGAATTGCATGGCTGCAATCGGCAAGCAAACGTTGGAATTCGAATCCGACATTAAGAAGATAGAATTAGAACTTTCTAATCTAGAAAACCCAGATAGTTTCAAAAATGTAATCGATCCAATAGAAAAATTAGGATCGTCTCTAGATATGACATGGGGTTTATCGAAAACGTTATATCTAGGGAACAGTACGTTGATGCCAACAAAGAGTTACCTAGCCATACACGAGCGTGCCAGACGAGCGCGAGCTGTAAAATTCAATAGCCCAATTATATACGATGTTATATTAAAAGCGTTAGAATCGAGAAAAGATTTGAACGACGAACAGACGAGAGTAGCTAAAAAATTTGTGCTTGAAGGTAAATTGAATGGCATAAACTTAAACGAGGATAAGAAAGCCCACCTAAAAGAAAATTTAAATAAGTTGATGGCGGAACGGAATAAATTTAGAATCAAAAACGAAATTGCGACTAGGCAATTTGCATATAGAATACATGATCCTCAAGTAGTTAGTGGACTTCCAATTGACCTATTAAAATCAATTGCCTCAAATTCAAATCGCCTGCAAACAGGACCGTGGACCCTTAGCTTACACCCCCATGTTTATGTTCCGTTCATGGAATATTGTCCCGATCGAGAGATTAGGTGGAATGTATGGCAGGCGATGGTTAGTCGGGGTTCAGGTTATGGCGATAGAGAATTGGAAACTGGTTCGAATGTAAGAAAACTAAATCTATATTTATTTTAATAAACCAGTTACTTTTATCATAGATTGAAGAAATTAGATTCCTTAGAAGAGATCAAGCCGCAATCTTAGGTTACAAAACATTCGGCGACATATCTATGGAAACGAAGATGGCAGGGTCCGTGGAGAACGTATTGAATATGTTAGAGACATTGCGGGCTTATGCCAAACCAGCTCAAGATGCAGAGTTGGAAAGCATGTATGCATTTGCTTTGGAAAGTGGCTTTGAAGGATCACGGATGGAGCTCTGGGATGTGCCTTATTGGAGGCGGAAGCAGAGGATGGCCACCTTTGATTTCAGTGAAAAATCATTCCGAGAATATTTCCCCTTACCTACAGTACTTAATGGTCTTTTTGAATTATGTGAAAGGTAAGAAAAATGTTGTTGCGCGCTACTTTTCTACAGTTATTTGTTTATTTCAAATCCGGTTATATTGTACAGAGTGTATCGTTAGGATAGGAACTGCAAAATTCTGAAAGCTCAATTTAAAAATATAATAATATAGCTCAATAGCATCATTAGATCGATTGATGCAGTTCCTCGTATAAGAAATGTATATTTATGATTTTCATAGAAATACTTAATTATTTTTACAGGTTGTTCAATATAACCATCAAACAACGTACCGGTGTTTCGGCCTGGCACAAAGACGTCCGGTTTTACGACATATTCGAATCGCACAGTTCGGCTCCCGTCGCAGGATTTTACCTAGATCCCTACGCTAGAAACGAAGAAAAAATACAAATGCCAAACAACGGTTGGATGGTGGGGATTCAAAACCACAGTCGAATAGCGGATACTAAACCTTTGGCCGCGTTAATATTCAATTTCGAACCTCCCACGGCGGAAACGCCCACGTTGCTGCAATTTAAAGACGTCAGCTTACTCTTTCACAAGTTTGGCCACGCCCTTCAGCATTTATTGAGTCGCACAGACTATTCGGAAGTCTCTGGATTGTCTAACATCGAATGGGACGCCGTCGAGGTATGCGGGCACGTCCTCGCTCATTGGTTGCAGAACGAATCGACCTACAAGTTGATTAGTAGCCATTACAAGAGCGAAGACAAGCTACCAACGCGGATGTTCGAAAGTTTGATGAGCGTACACAGACATACAGCAGGTTTAGAACTATCGCGGGAATTGTACTTATCAGCTTTGGATATGGAACTCCATACTACAAAAACATTCTGGTTAGATCTCGTTAAGAAACTATGGCCTGTCTACAGGAGTTTCCCGTTGAGCAAAGTCGATTCGCATCCGTGTTCTTTTACGCAAATCTTCACCGAAGAATGGGCCGCCGCCTATTATTCCCATATCTGGTCCAGGGTTATAGCGGCTGATATTTACAGCGCTTTTCACGAAGTTCGCGATAACGAAGAGCAGATTTTGGAGGTGGGGAACAGGTTTAGGCACACCTTCCTCGCATTGGGTGGAGGTTGTCATCCGAGCGAGGTGTTTAGGAAATTCAGAGGAAGGGATCCTTCCCCAAAAGCGCTGCTTAGCTCGTTAGGATTACGGAAGAAAGTCATTGTCGCGTGAGACTTGTATTTATTGCTTGTTGTAATTATAGTTGTATTTAAGAAGCTCGTTTAATGTTATAGAATGAATAAATTAATTGATCCTTTTTTAAATGGATGTTTTGCAAACCTATGTCTTGCTGTTTCTCGGAAAAACGGGTTTCAATTAAATTTTATGCAATATGAATATTATCAGGTCAGTAGCTTATAGCAGGTGTATATTTCGCTCGCAATTTAAGTTGGTAGGTCCGAGAATAAAAAACGTTTTTGGTTGCCGTTAGATCAATTTAATCGCCTTTGTAATGCACCCAGAGTACATACGAATATGATGTTTACTACCAATTTGAAACTCTACAAAATTAAAAAATGTATACTTGAGTCGTGTCTTGCTGAACATTTTGATACCAGATCTTTAACAGCACTTTACCAATGACTGCAAAAAATTAACAATCAGTAGAATTTCAAATATGAAAGGAAGCTCGGTGAATCAATGGCTTGATAAATTTTCCGAACAAAGATAAAATTAAAACATTGTGACCATGATCTTGTTGGCCGATAAAGTGCCTTTGACCTTCTTTGGCGCCGAAAAACCTAGTGTTTGGTGTGCTGTGATGAATCCATGTTTCGCCAACGGCTATGAATCGACGCCAAAAAAGATTCGGATTGCGCTCTAGCAACGCCAAACATTCTTTTGAAGATTACTTTTGCGAAAAATTAATTCGATTGTAGTAGCGCCATATCTCGCCGAGACTTCCCCTGTATCAACATATCTAAAATATGGAACAGTCACCTACGGCGTGGCGCAACAATTATCTTTCAGAAATAGAACGCCTGTATATTCACAAAAATGTAACTTGTGTTGTATATCGTGCACAATGGCACAAAAGCAAACCTGGATAATACGTAGTAAACCAGTACTAAAGCGAGCCTCGTTTACACTGCTCATACTACTTTGTCGCTTGCCAGCCGTCCAAGATTATTTTAGTTTCATCCTACATATATTTATTGTACTTGATAAAACAATTTATGAGTTTTGCTTGTATATATTAAAGTATCCATTGGAATATACAGGATGTTCCATTAAAATAAATAAGTTTATCCTTCGTTTAGGCAATTAAGAGTACGGTACACTCCAGCAGACATTAATTAACGAAAAATTGAAGTAGGCAATTAAAGGCATTAAAGATTATCATAAATATCGCAGGGAACTAACATTTTCTGCGAAATTTGAAAATTTCTACTGGGATACTAGTTTCATAAAGGCCGTACTGTTTTCTTAAGCGGGAACAGAGTATGAGGGCGTTATAACGATAGTGTAAATAAAACACGGAACCTATTTTGTAATTAATTTATTAACAAATAGGTGACGCTAGCTCACGATGGTCGCCAACCAGTAAAAGAAACAATTTAATAGTATACGATATACAATATTACACATAAATAAAGTTCGTCTTAAAATAAGGTAAGTGACGTATTGCAAACACTACAACTTACTGACTGCTTAACTCCTGACGGTCGTCAAATAATTCATCCTAATACAATATTGATCTTTGTATATACAAAAAAAAAGAATCGAAAAAACACGAATTACCTTCGTGAAGTTAAAGAATCAATAATATAATCAATATATTTCCTTTTTTTTGTAATAAAACCGGTATTTTTTTTTAATTTGTCCTTTTTCGGATCTCATTTGCTTTAAATTAATAAACTAATGGTGACAGCCTCTTGAGCTACATTTACATTCATTAATTTTTCGGTTTGAATTGTATCTTGCGGCTCTTGATGACGGTGAACTTGTGGCGTTTCAAGTAATAGGCTAGCGCCGTCAGCATAACGAATATGCCCATCGCCTTGATGAACATTCGTTTCCGGTCATCGTGTTCCGGTTCGGAGGTCCATCTGAGGAACGTAGCGACATCTTTAGCTAATTGACTGGCAGTGGCTGGAGTACCGTCGTCGTACTCGATGGCCTCGCTGAATAGTGATTGTGCCATTGAAATAGCGCCTCCGGGGAAGTACGGATTGTAGTATTGACCTTCCCTAAGAACGACGCCCGCTGGCGCGTCGCAGTAGCCCGTTAGTAAGGCGAAGACGTAATCTTCTCCTGCAAAAACGGTGAAATTATTATGGTTTTTTTATAGCACGAATTGTTTGATTTTATTTAAAGGACGTTCGCTACTGGTTATTAAAATGACCAGATTTATATGCCCAAATGTACATGTAATCGTACATATCCGCTTAAATTGGGAGGATTGGCAAGACGAGGGTCAATAGGGTATATTCTTAAAGCACAAAGATTTGTAGCGGCCATATCATAATTCCCATCTTTAAAAACCTGGTAAAATTTGTACATAAGCATGACCATTAATCGCGTAATTTTTAAGCTGCTTTTCATGGATCGCAATGTAAAAAAGGTTGCCAATCGTTTCTGTAGACGATATTATTGCTACATATTATGCAATGTTACCTAATTTTTTCTGATTAATAACAAACTTATTTAAAAACTATTAAAACAAACCTCCATGTCGTGCAGGCACCACATAACTTAGATCAGGTGGGAATGCACCGTTATTGGCAGCACGGGCAGCTTCCTCGTTCGGATATGGACTTGGGAAGTAGTCGGACAACTTTCCTGGTCTCTGGAACATGGCACCCGTTTCATCAGGTCCATCAGTGACCTGAATTTCGGCCGCTTCAGCTTTCGCTTGGTCTTCCGTATGGGTTACTCCGACCAAGTCACGATATGCGACATATTGCATAGAGTGGCACGCTGCGCACACTTGTTTGTAGACTTCGTAACCGCGCCGTATGCTTTAAGAGATTTACAAGACAATTAAGTTTGTTATTATTGAAACTTTCGTAGAATACCTCGAGTGATCAAAAGAATTTAACAATCCAATATGGGACCATGGATTTTTTGGGGGATGTAACTCTAGATCGGATGCTTTAACGGATTGATCAAGAGCGAATGCTAAAGCACCGGCTCCTCCTGTTATTGCACCAATAGTAGCGAGTAACTATAATGTATATACGTGAGGTTGTTTAAAGTGGTTCCTGGATATTTTAAATTGTTTCTTACCAGTTTTCGACCTTTCGACCATTCTCTTGTCGTTGAATATGAGCTAATCTAAAACGGTTGACATTGAGTTTGTTATGTAATACCTAATTATTAAGTAGATATGATTTAAAATCACAGTAAGATCTATATAAGCACATTAATTTCTTTTAATACACCTTAAAGTATAGAGAGTAAAGATCAAATGACCTTTGATTGGGGGTTACTTGTATTAGCACTAATTACATAAAAATGCAACAAGAATTCGAAGCATTGAAAAGGTAGTAAGAATTTACCAATTTAATAAACTTCTCGAACTAAACTAACAATTCTACCTGGCTTAGCGTAACTGCGTTATTGGGTTTTAAAAGAGCAGCACCGCAAATCCTTCCCACCGAAGCAGCCATGTTGACTTATGAGATAGCAGCGGGTTAAAATTCGAGACACCTGCTGCAACACACCGAACGTAAAGGAATGGTTTGCATAAAAGCTTGTAATGAAGCCGTAATTCGCTTCGTTATTCCGAATCGCTCATTAATATTTTTCGAAAAACCCGTCAATTGAAATTTTTTGACAGTTTACGTAACACAATGTGGTGGGCGATATTTCATTGTCTGTGATTCTATCACGATAAATGGAGGAGTCACAGTGCTTTAACTGTGATTGTGATAATCTTGCTTAAAAATCAAGCAAAAACTATTTAATTAATCCGGAAAAGCCGTTTCAAGGATGCGCGTATATCCATTTATCACCCGCTACGATTGATAATTGATAAAAAAAATTTGTGTTTGGTGGTACCCTGATGAGTTTAAGTCAAAATAGTGATCACATTTACACTACCGTTCATATATTTGGGGACGACTAAGAAAAATAATGATAGCAAGGACTGTGGCGTAGTATGGTAAACAACACATAAGCATCGGCACCCTCCGCACCACACAAGTTTAATTAATTAATCCGGGCCGGCCGTTTCGAGGACACGAATGGTCCTCATCATCAACCGGTGACCGAATGACCGAATTCATTCGGTCACCGGTGCCGATACTTATGTGTTGTTGACTAAGAAAAACTCAAGCAAAAAAAATAAGCAAAATTGAAATATTGACAATTGATTCTGTTTTATATGAAAGAGTAAACACTTCTATATGTATGAACATAATTTACAACAGTATTCTCTTCTATCCCATCAAATTTATAACGCATTTATATTCTACCGCAGCCTCGGGCAAAATTCTTCTTAATCCCTTTTATGGGGTTATAAACGTAAACTTGAAAATATTGTCGAATATTTCCACAAAGGAATAATGTGAGATTCATAGAACACTTACTACAACAAACAAAGCAGATATCGTCTTGTATTTACAATAAAATCGATCTTGATAGTAGTTTAGTTCAAATTTAACTATCGTAATAAGCGGGTGGTGCTGAAATGGCAAAAACGAAAAGAAATTTCCATCGAAACGCGTTGTGCTATTATTACTTTACGTAATGAAGGATACTCAATGGCAGCTATTGCGAAAAAATTAAAAATATCGAAAAATGGTGTATTTACAACATTAAAACGGGTGGCGGAAACGGGTTCTTTGGCTAATAAGAAACGTTCTGGACGCGAAAAGAAGACAACAGCTGCTGAGGATCAGTTCATGGTTCTCGTTTTAAAAAGAAACAGATTCCTAACGGCTCCGGAAATAACGCAGCAAGTCAATGTTTCACGAAGAAATCCTATTTCGCATTCGACCGTGAAACGAAGATTAATTGCGGCAGGCTTAAAGGGACGAGTAGCTGCCAGAAAACCGCTTTTGAAAGTTCAAAATAAAAGGAAAAGATTGCAGTGGGGATAAGAAAGATCGAGTATCTCGGAATGATCCTAGACGAGAGGCTGAATTTTGCGGAACATCTCAGAAGAGCTCAACCCTAAAACGGGCGTCATGCTGTACAAGACACACATACGCCCGATCCACACCTACGCCAGGCCCGTCTGGGTCACGGCGGCACTCACCTACATTACCTCCCTCTCAACCGTACAGAATCGCTGCTTGCGATTAGTACTCCACGTACCCCGACGCACCTCGCTGGCTACACTAACACACCTGAGTGAGACTGAGCGGCTGCAGGAATTCCTGGCACGGCTCAACAAAAACTTCTTTCGGAAGACGCTAACCAGCGAGAGTCCCGCGATGAAGAACGCCACCACCCGAAGAACCCCTTCGGGATCGAGGCACAAGACCACCTACGATCACCTGAGTAGGCTGGCATAGGTATCACCATAGCGCGTACTAACGCCTTACTAACTTATATTTTTCTGTTTTAGTAACCGAGGAGGGAGTCCAGGAAGAAGACTCCGAGAGGCAAACAACGAGGACCAAGGACCCCAGGAAGATCATCAACCCGATGGAACTGGAGGAAGCAGGACAGGGATCCAGAAGAACCAACGCAACGGGCACAAGAACACAGACACTGGACATTCGAACAGTGGTGCAACGTGCTGTGGACAAATGAGTCCAAATTTGAAACATTTGGCTCCAAACGGAGGACGTTCGTTAGGCGACAGGTTGGTGAAAGAGTTAGTGAACAGTGTATTTTACCTACAGTGAAGCACGGTGGAGGTAGCGTAATGGTTCGGGGCGGTTTTGCGGGAACAGCTGTTGGTGATTTAGTAAGAATACAGGGAATACTTCGTAAAGAGGGCCATCTCAAAATATTACAAGAGAATGCTGTACCGAATGGGGAACGATTACGAGGTCGAAACTTTACGTTTCAAGAGGATAACGACCCTAAGCATTCTTCTCGTATATGCAGAAACTATCTAGCATCTCTGGAAGAAGAAAATCGTTTAAAAAAATGATTTGACCACCTCAGTCTCCTGACCTGTCGCCTATCGAATTAATATGGGATGAACTGGACAGAAGGATTCGCCAAAAAGGAGTGGCTAGTTCACAAGATTTACGGAAAAAGCTCCAGCAAGCATGGACCGAGATCCCAGCAACATTTTTGAAATCTTTAATTCTAAGAATGCCACGAATATGTACCGCAGCAATTAAGTCAAAGGGTGGACATATAGACGAAAAATCCGTATAGACCTAATTATAATTAGTACAACATTTCTTTTTGAAATATTTTTAGTTTTGTATAGTGCACTCAATGTACAGAAGTAAATTAAATTACAAATAACTTTTTGTTTTTATCCGAATTAAAAAAAAACTGTATTTTTTAATCGTCCCCAAATATATGAACGGTAGTGTAGTTGTAATCACATTTCGCTCAAGATACGAGATAGGGATATTTGGTAAAGTTCACACGGTTCACGCGATAGGTTGGCAATGCGGTTGCATTTCGTAGTACGTCACTTCTCCCAGCTGTTTTGGGTACGCCATTTGCTGTTGTAGGTTTAATTTTTGTTTAGTTCGTCGAGTGAATCCATCAACATCTTTTGCATCAGCAAGTCGAATATAGGAAGAAATCATGAGTGCTGGAATGCCGGAGCTGGGCTCCAAAATAAGCCTAATCTCGAAGGCCGACATCAGATACGAAGGCCGGTTATTTACTGTTGATCCCCAAGAATGTACCATAGCTTTGGCGTCAGGTAAGCCAACGAATTCCCAACAATTAGACGATTACTCGATTAAAAGCACTCGTAGAATTTGTACGTTTTTACCGCCGTAGCTGGTTTTCTCGTAGATAAGCTGGCAATTCGTAATTGCGTTGATTTTTTTGTTGTTAGTAGCGCCATTTTTAAACTTAACCCTTCTTCTACTAGCAACTAATTTTTTACGATACGACTTGTAACATTAGAAAAAAAGCCTTGGAAGTTCTTAGCAATCGTGCAAAGATGTTTTAGTGTTACGAAAAACATTCCAGTTTTAATCTGGAATCGTTCTCGGGGCCTTTTTTATTTATTTTCGCGAATTTTAATGAACAACAAAGCTTTTGTAAGCCATAGAATACAAATATACATAGATTTGTACGATATATACAGAATGTTCGGGAAAAAAAACATATTCTCGTTTTTTTTTTATTCTTTGCTGATATTTTTACCTTTTTAAAAATTTTTTAGACCCAATAATAAAATTCGCATCGAAGAGAAACATTATTAAAGCAAACAGATGTTTTATACAGGTTCACCGTGTGTAACTTGTAAGGTTCTTTGAATCTGCAGCAAATTAATTTAGGAATTATCTTGTATAACATCTATGTTTATGAAATTAGTGTTGTTTTCATTAAATGCGTATGTTATGAAATTTACAGCATTAATTTGCCTATTGAATGACGGTTGTTTATAAAATATATTACTGATAGCTAAATTGTTTTTCGGTAATTAATTTAAATAATAATTGGGAAAATTAGTCTTATATAATTAATTGGGGAATTAAATTTAGACACGATGAAAGCACGTAAAATTTATTTTGTTATTCACTTTTAATTCGCTAATTATAGAAGAAAATATGTGTAATTTCTTGAGTTTTGTATTGTTGTATGTAAATATTTACGTATTTCATAACCTACATTTCTGTTGCTAAAGACTAGGAATTAGGTTAAACCGACCATAGACTTGTTTGGCGAGAATTCGGATGTTAATGTTAATTAAATGCAGGTGGTTAGTCCATTTGTTATTGTAACAACCGTTTTTTAAGTTTAAGTCCCTGGATTTAAGTTGGTGGTTTCAACAATAAAGAATATATTCGCTATAGTAGAAATGTCTTTCGGGTGATGTCGCGTAGTTAAAATTTTACTTGATGTTTCCCATGACCATGGTATCAGCTTCTTCAGAAGATTTCTAAAGACTGAAAGAAAATTTTAACTACGCGACATCACCCGAAAGACATTTCTATTATGGATTACGGTCGTGAAAGCCTACACTCAATATATTCGCTAATTTGTCGGCGCAATGCATGCGAGTATGAGCTGTATTGTCGGAATCACCAACCTCAATCGTTTGTGGAATTTTTTAAAAAAAGCAAGTCCTAAATTCGAAAGAATTTGTTACTAAATTTAGTAATCCTCATTATCGTGTTAAACGGTTTTTGGAGGCACTGATAATAAAAGAAATTTTCAAGAATTAAAACACATGAAACCGATACTCAAACATTATTTTGAATCGGAGCAAAGTAGAAAGCCACATTTACTCAAATTTAACTAAAATGGAAATTTGCAAAACAATGCTTAAGTACCAATATTTTTTAAAATTATTGATAGAAGAAATGTACCCATTTTATTGTTTCTACCAATTTTGTAATATACAGGGTGAATCGAAAGGAATCGACCAAACTCAAGGAGTCTATTGTATACGTGAAAATAATGTAAAAAAAAACTCATGTTCTACTCCGATTTTCATTTGTTTTCAAGCTATAGCATAATTTAAAAGAAAACGTTCTTATACACGGTCAAAAATAAAAATCAATCATTTCGGGTCACAAAATCATTTCAATAATTTCATTGTTCTGATATCCGTCAGTATCGGTGCTTTATTTTCGATTTTGTACGTTATTTCGTTGGAAAATGACACACTTATTTAAATGTAGAATATGCAAATTGATTAAAAATGTTGATGTATGAAATTTTGTTTATTTGTAACGACGCTATAACTTAAAAACAAGCGAAAAATCTACAGTAAACTTCTGGAGTCTGATCCGTTCCTTTCGATTCACCCCGTATAGATTACGTACTTATTGAGATGTAATAATTCGATAAACAAATTCATCACTAAACATTATTCTATTCTTCCCGCCACTGTTACCTTTCCGGGCACAATTTAGGGGTCGTTCATTTTTAGTTGGAGCCAGTGTATGATGTGTAAGGTATATATACTGTTGGGCACTATCAATATTTTTCTTCGACTTATTCGATGGCCGCACTATCCATAATTATTTCATTATTCGTAACATCTATCTGTATGGCGTATAAATAAGAAGCCGCGGGATATTTAAAATGTATTTTCGTAATAATCACGTTACATAAACTTGAATAATTTGGCGCGCGGTTTTGCGGCCTTATGGACTCACCGCCTCTGAGATAAATGTAGAACTAGCTAAAGCTATAACAGATATTTATGTAAAAATTTCGCCAATCATCAATTAGCCAAACAGAACTTTTTAAGATTCACAGACAGTTCAAGTTGGCTGTTCCGCCAATAAAGATCATATTCCGGAAATTAGCGAAGATGTCCTTTATTAATGGAACTATCAATTTAAATTATTCGCGACATTTGAACGCGTTTGTCACATTCAATGGACGTAACTGTTTTAGAACGGTTGAGAGAACCTCTGTTACATATACGTCCCAATACATCGACACGAGGTTTTGTACCGCTTTAATTTTTCGCTACCAATTTGATACGAGCAAATACGTGCGCTGAACGCGACCACTGACGGAGGATATCCTTAGGTCACCTACATAAAAGTGTCTAATAACAATTTTACGCGCCTTTCACTACTTACTTTTCGCTTCGCTTCGCTTTTCGCTTTGCAAATTAAAACTTATATTTTTCAAAGCAATTTTTACTAATCGAATATTTCACATTACAGTCAGATCGTTTGGTACCGAGGATAGAGACACCAATTACCCGGTGGCACCGCAGAACCAGGTCTACGACTACATCCTATTCCGCGGTTCCGATATCAAAGACATCCGCGTTGTCAACAATGTCCAAACGTTGCCGAACGATCCTGCCATCATGCAGCTCACGGTGCCGCCCAGCCTCGGCCCGCAGCAATTCCAGGCGCAGGCCTTCCAGCATCCGGTGTTGGGGCATATGGGCCCGCAGTTGGGACAATTCGGCGCGGGCTATGGTATGGGACTCGGTACCGGTCTGGCACCCGGAATGAATATGGCGAGGGACCCGCGCATGTCCGCCACTAAACCAAGTGAGTTAATTGCGCCGGGCCTTGTCCCACCTACCGACTTGTCCCCAGCCGTTGAACCTCCGAGGCCGAACGATCACGGTAAACCCAGAGATTTTGAGATGCTTACATCGCTTCGTACGATATGTTTCGCTTCTTAAGACAGAGTTGGATATCATATAATTATATATTATTAATATCGTATTTTATACATAGCTGATCTTGTGACTAAAATCGTTCGAGTAGTAGTATGGTTTGCTTTTGGTCGAGAGATGATAACCTCGAAGGTAGATATCACTCAAACCATGAATGTTTACTTCTAAAGGTTTTATCTGTAATGAGTGTTATTCAGGTTGTGTCAACATTTTTGTTTTACACGTTTATAGCTAGTTTAATGAACTGCCTGTAACCACTCGTTAATTCACTAACAAGGGAACACAGGCACCTATTTAAACGGAATTTTGCGAGTTTATGGGCCGACGTAGGGTAAGAACACCGGTAACTGTCTTAGCGGTCCAATCATTTTTCGATTCAAAATATAGCAACCCACGTTCAATAAAGCCATTATGTCCCCCGACATATAGTGGATTTTTTCGTTCGATTGTTACCCCATCAATAAGAGCTTGTCTTGCCGAAGGAATCGTATTTTTCCATACTTTTTTTTTTGTTTGATGTAGCTTGTGTTAACCCAGGTCCCATCTAAGTAATGTACCAGGTGTGTCGGTAATTCCTTTCCGGTTTTTCCGGCAGATGTCACTGGCCATAAGTATGAAATGTTATGATTTGATACATATGTAATTTTATTCTACTGACATTAACCTTAAAACTACACAAGTTACGTTCCGCCAAAATAACAGCGTTATAGATTTATAATTTTTTGAAAATGTCGAGTTTTGTGCCTGAAAACGTGCATTTGCGGCACGCATTACTTTTCTTGTTTCATCAAAAGAAAAAAGCCGCTGAAAGTCATCGTTTGCTAGTAGAGACTTACGGTGAGCATGCTCCAACCATAAGAACATGTGAAACGTGGTTTCGACAATTCAAATGTGGTGATTTCAACGTTCAAGATAAAGAACGTCCTGGTAGGCCGAAAACGTTTGAAGACGCGGAATTGCAGGAGCTATTGGATGAAGACTCAACACAAACTCAAAAACAATTAGCAGAAAAGTTGAATGTGGGCCGAGTAGCAATTTGTGAACGATTACAAGCTATGGGAAAGATCCAAAAGATGGGGAGATGGGTGCCACATGAATTGAATGACAGACAAATGGAAAATCGAAAAATCGTTAGTGAAATTCTGCTTCAAAGGTATGAAAGGAAGTCATTTCTGCATCGAATAGTAACGGGTGATGAAAAATGGATTTATTTCGAAAATCCCAAGCGAAAAAAATCATGGTTATCACCTGGCGAAGCTGGCCCATCGACTGCAAGGCCAAATCGCTTTGGTCGCAAGACCATGCTCTGTGTCTGGTGGGACCAGATTGGTGTCGTATATTATGAACTGTTGAAACCGGGAGAAACAGTTAATAGTGATCGCTACCGACAACAAATGATCAATTTGAACTGTGCATTGATCGAAAAACGTCCACAATACGCTGAAAGACATGATAAAGTGATTTTGCAACATGACAACGCGCCGTCTCATACAGCAAAACCAGTCAAAGAAATGTTGAAATCACTTGGATGGGAAGTTTTATCGCACCCGCCGTACTCTCCAGACCTGGCTCCATCCGACTACCACCTTTTCGCATCGATGGGGCACGCGCTTGCAGAGCAGCACTTCGCCGATTTCGAAGAAGTTAAAAAATGGCTCGATGAATGGTTTAGCTCAAAGGAGGAACTGTTCTTTTGGAATGGCATTCATAAATTGCCTGAGAGATGGACAAAATGTATAGAATCAAATGGCCAATACTTTGAATAAATAAATTTTAACTATCCATTCTAAGTAACGTGTTTTCTTTAGCGAAAAAACCGGAAAAGAATTACCGACACACCTGGTATTCTTCGATCCTTCGCACGAAATTTCCAGATGTTTGTTAGGTAGCGACGTCTCTTGCGTTTCTATCAATATGGCGTTTCTCCCACCTAATTTCTTCATAATTTTCCACAGCGTTATCCGCTGTAATATCATCTGTGTTAATGATCTACAAAAGTTTGATAGAATAATTTTGTACAAAATCAAATGAATGTATTTGTTTGGCAATTGCATGTCGGAAGTCTCGTAAATTGCAGAGGTGAACCAACTCGACTCTATTTGTTTTACAATGCTCCGTACCAACCCCTAGATTGCTTGAAGGATATTTTGATAGCTGCCGATTTAGAATTTGTAGCTTTTGCCCACTGCGGAAGCGTTTTTTCGACGGACCTATGAGATGGTCATCACCTTGCCCAATGGTCCCTTCTTCAGCCATTTCGGAGTTGTAATAATCGTGGAATTTTGGTTAATAACTATAATAGTATTATTAAAATTGAAAGAAAAATACCTCCTCTCTGTATATATGGTATTAATCGTGTTTTGACAAGAACAATTTTTAATGCAATATGCTATAATACAAATACTTTGAATCTTAATAATGGAAGAAAACTCAAAGAAACTAATCATATTTGTAACTCAGCAAATATTGAGATAAAAGCAAATAATAAAAAGAAAATCTATTGTTACAAATGATATTTATATAAATATAAGAACGCAAACTGAAAGTACTCTTGTACCTTAAGAAGAAACATTTACGGTTTGAATAGTTTGAGTAACACGAATAAAACGCATGCAGTATCCTCCTTCTCTCCCAAATCCTGCCCCCTTACAACTCGATTCTAGTGATAATGTTAACACTTTCCTTATTTAGCAAAGTTAAATAAGTACATTTGTAGCCTTGTTTATTTGCCACTCATTCATGATTATATTTTGTTAAAATGTTATATTTCGATATTTTTTTATGCTTTAAACGATTACGTTGGAGGTATTCACTCTCTCTGAATTACATAGCTCGTTATCTAATTATTGTCTTATTTGCTTTAGATAATCTCATATGATTCACTTCATCATTAATTACATCATTTATTATTTGAATGGAAGAGCACAATAATAAAATATTTACTCCGTTTTTGGATTTCAAAATAAATAAGCATAACATTTGAACTTTTTAAAATTAGTTTTAGGTGTAAAAATATACTTCTGGAGTCTGGTGCGTTCCTTCTAACTCACTCTGTCTATGTTTATCGCAGTTTTTCATTAAACTTTTCAGAAATTGAGTAATATACAAGGATAGTTCGATAATTACTTTGTCTCGGCAAGAGGTGGCGCTAACTAGAATTTAATTAAGACTATTTTTTTTCCTAAAAGTAACCTTTGGCAAGTGTCATGTCAAGTTTTCAAACAGATGCGCCAACTAATTTGTGAATGGCAGCTTTCCAGCTTTTTAATTGACCATAAAATATTGGATAGCTGAATTTAAATGCTGACGAACGAGCATCTTTTATGAAGAACGTTCAGGTCGTTCAAATGAGGTCGCACCTTCAGGCATGATTAAAAAAATTCAATTGTTGAAGTCTATTTGTTAAAGCGCAATCTAAATGATTTTTTGGCGTCGATTCAGAACTGTTGACGAAACATGGATTCGTCGCAGCATACCGGAGACCAAAGAACATACCAAACAGTGGATTTTTCGTGGTCAACAAGCACCAAAAAAGTCCAAAGATACTTTATTGATCACCAAGGTCATGACTAGTATTTCGAGATATACACACCATAAATCTACACCTTGAAAAGATACGTTAATTTACGAATTACTTCCGCATCCTCCATATTTGCTAGATTTAGTTGCCAACGATTATTTCCTATTTACGAATATGAATAAATGGCAGGGCGGAAAAAGATTGGTTCAAACGATAAAGTGTAAAAAGTACTTTGGGTTGGGGAGAAATTTTTAGATGAGATACAGAAGATAGAAAAACGTTGGTCTAAGTGTATCGACCTCAAAAAATGTGTTTTTCCTGCCACGGCTATGTATTTATCGAATTCCCCTTGTACTTTGTATTTAATGTTGGATCTTATTGCAAGAGTCGTAGGAGGCTGAAAGCAACAAAATTAATTCTAATATCAGCTTTCAACAGATCCTAAAGCAAATACAACTGAACACGACATTTTGTATCCATTTTCTGTTTTCTATACAACCTGTCGTAAGTTCTCGTGAAATTATCGAGTTTTTTTTACTATCATGATGAATGGCTACTTATTTGTGGTGTATTAAAAATTTATAATTGCGACACCTCCTGTGTATAAATAAATATTATGGAACCTATTTTCTTTTAAGGAATCCCGGTTTCCGGGTTGAAACCGCATCGTAATTGCACGAATCTTCCGACGCTTCGCCCTCCGTTGCAGGGAGTTTTTTTCTGAGCTGCTACACATTGTATCGCTGCAGAATGATTCCTCTCACAATATATAGCAGCCCAGAAGAAGCTCTACGCAGTTGAAAGCGAAATGTCGGCAGACTCATGTAATTACGACGCGGTTTCAACTTGGAAACCTAGATTCTCTAAAAGAAAACAACAACCGCGAGGGCCTACAACATTACGGAACTTGTTTGATTAGATAATAACTAAAAAAGGCTAGCTATAACACAATCCAGCATAAAGTACATTAATGCAGTCTCTGCCTTTATTCTCGTGGACTTTGCTTAGCATTGCTTCAACCATAGTACGTTTTGTTTGCTTCTTCTTTCTTAGTTTGTAAATAAGGTCTTTCAATCTGTAGTGTCACCCTGGCAAAGCATCTCAGGTCTGTAGCATCTGTTCTAGATCTTATCGGAGGCGGTTCCAGAAGCACAACTCCTGCCAGTTTGGGCTCTAGAAAATCCCCTACGGCCGATCAGGGCGTTCAAGTTAGTGGCGCGGTCAAGAAAGACGATAAGAAGCTCATCCGACCCATCCAGCCACCTAGAGGATATGGCAACGCACAAAGGGAACGAAGAGATTCCAGAGGAGACCAACATCAACACCAGGTAATAGAAACTAATGAAATGTATAACTCGAGTTAGCAAGGTTACATTCGCTTACTATTTTTGCAAAGCATGCGGAATAAGCAAATATATAATAAAGCAAATTTTAACTTTTCCGTAGCAGGATTATCAGAATCCTCAGAACAAAACACAGCCAAACAAACAAATGAGGGACATCCATCCAAATCAACAGCAGCCACAGCAACGCAGTCACGTTCCTCAACCGCAACATCTGCAACACCAACAATATCCTCAGCAAAGACAGGGCGGTTGGGTTCCCAGAGGTAACATGCGACAAAGAGGACGTTCCCGAGGTGGTTATAAACCACCGCAAGGGGGCGGTGCTATTCAAACCAACCAACAACAAGGAAACAAACCGAAGAATAAGCTCAAGTTCGATAACGACTATGATTTCGAGGAGGCCAACACACACTTCGAAGAATTGATAAGGAATAAAATGGGAAAGGTATGTTAAAAGAAAATTGGGGGCCGCTCTCTTTTTTTTGCGTTTTATCATCTTCACTTCACTAGTAAAACTGTTCATCTTGATGTTGAAATTAAAAAGTTAAATTCTTGTGTGCTTCATTCCGTGTGTGTCGCAGATGAAATTGGATGAGGGTAAGCCTGAAATGAACGGTGACAGTGATAAGAAAGATGACTCTGGAAATGAAACAGGGGCCGGCGAGGGTGAACAAGAAGAAGAGCACGAAGTCTATTACGATAAGGCCAAGTCGTTCTTCGATAATATCTCATGTGAGGCGGTGGAACGGTCCAAAGGCAGGTCGCAGAGGACTGACTGGCGAACGGAGAGGAAACTAAATTCAGAAACGTTCGGCGTGGCAGCGACTAGACGAGGAGGGTATGTATTTCGGTATATACTAACCACGAGTTCGATTCCCAACGTAGACAATTGATCTTTTATATGGAACTTAAAGTACAGTTAACATATAATTAATTATATGTTTCCGATAATTAAAAAAGATAATAAATTATGAAATAATAAAATTAATTTGGAAAATTTTAATGTAAATTCAACCATTTGAAATACGTCAGCTGCGAACAATAATTCCAATAATTAAATATGAAAGAGAAAAATCTACTTAGTTGGGCTACTATAATCAAGCAACTGAAAATACTGCCAATTGCAAAATAGTTTGTACTATGTTTACAGCTACCGTGGTCGTGCGGGTTACCGTGGCGTAGGTTACAGAGGTGGTTACCGCGGTGGTTACAGAAACCAGACAACACGCAGGGATATCCAGGGCCCAAGTACCAATAGGCCGCAACAACCTCAACCAAAAACCAACAGCCAGACCTCGACAAGTGCCGGCCAACCAAAACCTACGACTGCACCCGTCACAGGCAAGTCAATTCAAGTATTTTACGATTGTTTAAAATGGTAATGGTTTTAATTTTTTTTCCCAGGTAAATAGAGATCTGATCCAAGACAACAGTTAACGAAGTACTGACGCCATTGGATGACGAACAGAAACAGCCGTTGGTGTTAAATTAAAAAAAATCAATTTAATATAATTAAAACAAAAAGTCATTAAACAAAAAAAAGATACTACACATGCGCACTGGAGCTACAGAGCAAAAAGAAAGGAGAATACGTTTTCGTGATGTTTAAATTCTGTATTGCTGTTTAAAGAAAAAAAAGTAAAATGTAATATCAAGTTAGCTGTTATAATAATACGTGTTACAAAAGAGAGAAAAAATGAAAATCCGTCAACTATTCGAGATAGGTGTATGCAATAAAGATTTTTTTTCCCTTGGGCGATAGGGGGAACTTAAGATAATATCCCCAGAATGAACATTTTTAATTTTTATTGTTTGGTTTAGTTATTTCAAAGGTAATCATTTTTCGAGAGAAGTTTTTTTTATTTTTTTTTTCGAACTGATGTAATGTCTTATATTAAGAGATAGTCCGTTTTTTCCTGTTCCTTTTTAGCCTCATGAAATAAAAAATATTGATTTATGTTTGTGTATGCAGGGTGCTGAAATATATTTTTTTAAACGTTTCTTGAATGAGGCGATCAGAATAGACGTAAGCGTGAGAATTATTTACAATTTCCGTCAGTTCTAGGACTATTAAAAAAATTATTTTTTCTCGCCCTGTATATATTGAAAATAATAGGATTACCAAGTAAGTTGACGGTTACTCCTAGTGAATCATCTCTCAAAAAAAAAAATTATTGAGAAAATTGAGAGAGAAAAAATGTAATGAATGGTTGTGTTACTATCCATACCCCTCTCCACTTTTTACCCCGAAATTTCCTTCATTTCCCGCATAATCTTAGGTTTAAAAAGATAATGTAATAATAAATGAACAATTTAAAAAAAAGTGAAATCTGAGAATTTCATCGGAGAATGTATTTTTAATTTTTTATATACTCTTATATACAAATATGCAAGAAGAAAAAGTACGGGAAAGCAAAAAAAGATTTGATTAGTATTAATGCGAGGTTTCGGAACAGATAAGGTGATTTGATTTTGAGTTTCTTTTTGTTTTTTCCTTATAAGAAGAAAGTGGTAATATTTCCCTTTTATTTTTTTTTAATTATTACGGGAGATATCGTATTTCTCCCCTCGCAGATACATATCTGTTCTAAGAAGATCCTCGTAATTGTATTAGTAAATATTAATATTAGAATATACTTATTGTGCGATGAATGAATGTTGAACAAAGAAAAGTTAAGAGGAATTTATTGAAGAAGAAGCAAAACGATACAACAAAAATAAACGATGAAGAATATTACTTATTTAAATTTAATAAGATGTATAAAAACGAGAAAAATTCTATTCTAACAGATGCTAATTATTGTATTTATTGTGGATTTAATATTGTTACAACAAAACGAAAAATTGTACGAGAAATGCCAATGTTATATATGAAGAAATTAGAAGAAGCGGATGCGGAATTCTCGCCACAAACGATGATATAAGACTTCTCTCTTTATCTGTAATAAATGTGTAAGACTCGATTGTTTTGAACGTACAGAAAAATATAATCTTATTGAAAGCAGGAAAATCGAATGTGCATTTTTTTTATTTACCGGTTTTCTTTCACTTTGTTTCTCTATTTCTTACTTTCTTTATTTCCCCTCCCGCCTTACTTACCATACTTTGCATTTCGGTCTATATGCTTAGGGTTACTATTATTATTATTATTATAAATGATTATATTTTGTTTTTGATATTGTACAATAAACTGATAATTTTATTTTGAAGCGGTTGTTTTACTTTCGTTTCGAATGTCTACATGCGATTGTTGAATTATTTCATTTTTTTCGCTTTTTTAAATTCATAAACAAGCAAGCAATTTAGTAGAAATGTCTTTCGGGTGATGTCGTGTAGTTAATATTTTACTTGACGTTTCGCTGACCATCCTGTCAGCTTCTTCAGATCACCCGAAAGACATTTCTACTATGGATTACGGTCGTGAAAGCCTACACTCAAGCAAGCAATTTATTTTGCCATAATACGGCTCATCAGTCACCTTCGTGAAAAGCGGTTAACGTGTGGGTGAGAGTATTTCACTTCGATATAGCTGTTAATTTCGATACTTTCAGTATTGGAGTATCTTTAATTAGATACTTTCTTCCATACACGTTAACATTACTTGTTCCTCGGAACATTCTTTTTTTTTTGTGGTAAATTGTGTAAAAGAAAATAGCGATAGGAGGTGCGAACTTCTTAAAAGTAATTTAATGAACAAGACATCGTTTTTAAAAAAGGCACAAAAAACTTTTTTAACCAATAGAATTGTGATATTTCTCCATGGTATCAACAGAAAGCCAAATATCATCGACCAGAAGAGCTGGCATTTCCATCGAAGCAAAATGTCCCCCTACTTGATGATCTTTCAAAACCACCAGATTCACGTACTTGTGCGCTAAGGTCGATTCTGGTTGGAAGGCAATTTCGTTCTTGAATCTCGAACAAGCGCTGGGCACAGTGATTGGTTGACTAGAAAAAAAAATCGTTATTATTAAACCAAGAACGATGACTATAGAATATTTAATTAATTAATTTAATTTAATTAAGTAATTAAAATTTCAACATACCTAAGCCATCCCAAAGCGAAATGTGAAGGATTAAAGGTCTCTGCGTACAATCTCATGCTGGTGGTTATCGTACCGGTCACCCAGTACATCACGATATTATCTAGGAGGGTCTCGTAACCATACGCATTTCTTAAATTTGCTAATTTAGTATTAATTAATTTGGGGTCCGTAAAATCGACGAATTTCTCTAGAATATAAGCAGCTAAACCGACAGGAGAATCGGTTAATGCAACACCTAAAAAGTACGAACGCTGTACAGCAAGAACTTTAGTCTTTAAGGTATTGAAGAACTAACATGATAAAAATTCAGAAAAAAAGCTTAAACATAGCTTTTTAATTGAAATTCAAAAAAAAATCACTAAAGCTAACCTAGCGTATCCGGTTTAGTTGCTTGCATATGTAAATACCCAGTTTCCTCTAGTAACCTCGAATATACCTTGCTCAATGGATAAACCCGGTCTTCGAATTTCTTTTCCACAATTAAAGATGGAAAGAGGCTCCCCAAGAGTATTTTCAAATTCGGTACTGGCTCCATCGTAAAGCACATATTCGAGTGAAAACCTAACACAGACCCTGGATACATGCTAGACATCACGCCACCTACTACAGAACCCCAATCGCCGCCTTGTATGTAATATCTCTGAAAGCCAATTCTCCCCATTAAATTGTGAAGTATGACTGCAACTTGGGCCGCACCTAAACCGGGTTTGGAAGCGGCTTCGGAGAATCCATAACCCGGTAAAGACGGAACTACAACTTCGAACACGAACTTCTTGTTGCTTTGAGAATTTAGTAAGGGCCGAAGAATGTGGTAGAATTCTAAGAATGATCCAGGCCAACCGTGAAGAAGTAAAATGGGCACCACTTTTAAATTTTTTTCTTTAACGATTTTACTGTTGGGCTTTTCATGGATATAGTGAATGTTCAGTCCTTGGATATTCGTCTTGTAGTGAGAGAATTTGTTAAAATATGGTTCCCGTTTCTTTTTCCATTTATATTTATGTCTCCAGTAGTATAAAACGTCCTCCATAAGCTCTGCATTGATTCCATATTCGTGATGGACATCCAATAAGGATAATGGTATAGGTCTGGCGTTTTCGACCCGATTTTCTAAATCCAATAAGATCTATTTCAAATTAGATAAACGTTACGTTTGGCTCTATCAAATTATAGAGGAAAATTGAAAAGATTCTGCCTACCTCTTCGGAAATGTTGATTTTAAACTCACGTATGGTTTGGTCTTCGTTTGGAGGCCTAATCCCAGGTCCCCAGTATTGATTTTGATCCAACGCAATCGTAGGAATGTTGGTTATCTTTTGTTTTATATAAATTGAAGAAAGTACTATCGCAATTATTAAAAAGTAATTTTTCAAAGCGAAGGCCATGCCAATCAGTTTTAGAAAAGGTACATTGTAAAAGATCGTGTTTCTAACTGTAACATGTAAGTGAAAAATCTTATCTTTTCTAGTGATAACGATTGGAAGATTAAGTTAAAACGCTTGAATTAAATGGGAATTATGCAGTAAACTATCTCCTAAATAACTATTTTGTTGGCTAAAATAATATTATAATAATAATCACTTTTTACTGCTGATTAGGGTCTAATTCTTATCAAAGCTACTTGTCGCGGTGTATGCAATGTGTCTCTCGTCCTGAGAACGATGTACACTGCCGTTCAGAGAAGTTCGGTCGGTTGGTAAAAAACATGAAAAGGTTACAGAAACAAACGAAACCAAAAACAAAATGCAATTTTATTGTATGTACAGGTAAAAAAGACAAAAATAAATAAATAAAAAGTTATTCTGGCCTAATCTAACATACTGAACGTTATTTTTTTTTTCATCGAAAGAACCTCCTTTGCTGTTAATCACCGCTCGAACTATTCTAGGCATTCTTTCGATAAGTTTAGTTAAAACGGATTGTGGAATATTAAACCATTCATGCTGCAGAATATTCCGTAAATGTTCTTGTGAAGTTGGGCATATTTTTCGGATCCTCCTGTCCAGTTCATCCCACGACAACTCTATCGGGTTCAAATCCGGGCTTTGTGGGGGCCATGTCATTACTTTCAGGGTGTGCTGTTCTTCTTGCTCCTTTAGATAGTTCTTACACACTAACGCAGTGTGTTTAGGGTCGTTGTCGTTCATGAATGTAAAGTTACGGCCTATTATACGCAATCCTGATGGCACTGCACGATTCTGGAGTATTGCGAAATAATTTTCCTTCCTCATTACACCCGGCACTCTGCATAAATCTCCCGTCCCAGCAAAGGAGAAACATCCCCACACTAACACAGAACTACGCCCTTGCTTCACTGTAGGCACAATGCAGTTCGGGATCACTTTTCGGTTTTAGATCTTCGGACATAAACTCGTCGATTTTGCCCAAAAACCTTAAACTTTGACTCGTCACTCCAAAGCACGTGTTTCCAATCATCTAACGACCAATCTAGATGAGAACGGGCCCACTGTAGCCGTTTTGCTCTGTTGCCCGGACGTAATAAGGGTTTTCGAATGGCAATGCGTCCATGAAGGTCCGCTTGTTGAAGTCGACGTTTTGGCGTACTCGCCGAAACTTGTTCTTCACGGCCACGATTGACTTCGGCTGCTATTTGTGGCGCTGTTAGTTTTCTCTACTGCGTTTGCTTAATAATACAATTCTCAAATCTTCAGCTTTTGTTGTTTTCCTAGATGCTCCAGGACGAACACGATTTTCTATAGTTCCAGTTGTCCGATATCGCTTTATAATGTCATTTACTGTTGAACTTCTCATATTTATTTTTTCAGCAATTTGTCGCCCCGAATATCCTTCTTCAAACAGCGTAATAATGCGTGAACGTTTTTCTACACTGGTAGGCTTGCCACGTGCCATTTTGAAGTAAATTTTCTTAAAACTTTCGCGCAAAAACGACAGATGCACACCAACACACGTTTAACAGTAAAACGAAGCAAATTTATATTTTTACGCCCGTGATAAATAAACAAGAGCGATACTGCGGTATATTTCCTAAATGTATTGTTCGTTAATAATCCCCAAACGACCCGTTTCAAAAGATCGGTACTTCCGAGAAATTCTCGGAATGATAATAAAAGGGACTTTATTGTGGTCGTCGCAATATTTCTACTTTACATAATAATTTATGGCTTTAATCCCTTAGAAAAGAGCGTATGCTTAATATTTTTCTAATTTTATGTATTAATAATTGTATACAGTGTGATATAATAGATTTTTATTGTATGACCGAACTTCACTGAGCGGCAGTGTACAAGAGGAGTTCGATAAATACCTACCGCCTTGGTAAAAAAAAATATTTTTACGTGGCGAATTTCAACATATTCTCTTTTGAGGTCGATACAATTGATCCAATGTTTTTTATCTTTTCTATCCCAGCTAAAAAATACGATTTGTTTGTTTCTGCATCGCTTCATCGTAAGAGCCGAATCTTTCATTCTTTGCTCTCAGGTGTGCTGTGATGAATCAAGTTGCGTCAACAGTTATGCAAAAAATCATTCGTAGTGCACCTTAACATCGCCAGAAATTTCTTTCAAGTTAACACGCAATCACAGCATCCATCATGTGGAAAGCTTCAACTGGGGTGACCCAGGACCAGGAGGACCCAAGACACCAATCTCACACACGTCTCCTATCAGTCATCATCGTATCGTGATTTGTTCTAATCATTTTTGATGTGATGACTTCATTTCGACGACCTGGATGTTCTTCATCAAAAACGTTCGTACGGCAGCCGTCCAGTATGTACGATTTCTTTTTCTTTGCTCTATATTCGATTTTTTCCATTGTTATTAAATCACTAAAGTTGTCCACTTTAACTGGCTGTAATTCACAAACTAAGTGACGCATTTGTTTGATGGGACCCTTGTCAAAAATTACTTTTAGGAAAAGTTTCAATTCTCGTAGCGCAATTTTTTGCTGACGCCAGGTAATTATCGATCTTCCCTCGTATCATCTTTGGGAGTGGCGTACCGCAGGGATCGGTGTTGGGACCGCTTTTGTCCGCGCTGTACACGGTAATGAGTAGTCAAATTTCACAATAAACAAAAATAAAACAAATTAAAAACAACAAAAAAATAATTTTATTGCGTAAAAAATATTTCCGTTATTATTTCATAATTACCACTAAATCGTAACGCCAGTCAATAGTTTTCCGACTCTGTATCAAGGTGAGCTGTTGAAAGCAACGTTAGGATTTACAATATTAAAAATATTTAAGAAGCGTTACAAGGAAAAAATATCGTAAATGATGTTAATTGATGGAGGCGTTACGAATTAGCAGTTTGAATCTGGTTATTTCCTCGCTTTAATTCGTCTCATTTTCTCGATTGCTTTAAATATATCCTCTGCCAAAGTTTCTGGAACTTCAAACGCAGCAAAATGTCCACCTTCGTTGAAGTTGCTCCTTTGAACCAGGTTGGCATATTTATCCCTCAGAATCCAATCAGGATAGTAGCTGATTTCGTTAGGAAATATGGCAGCGGCGCAAGGAACTGCCTTACTTATAGGTATCCTACAAAAGAAATCTTAATTTTAGAAAATTGCATTTTCCGTATTTGCATTATTTATTATTTTAATTAATTTGCACAAAAATGTAAGTCTGTCTGTCGATCTAGAGGAAACTGCTGAAAATACAGTTTTTCAGTTTATCTTACTGCTTTTTACATTTCTAAAAGATCAAGAGTTTTCACTACAAGATATCATCAAGTTCATGTTCGAAGCAGAAAATGAGAAGTTTTTAATAATAAAAATTTTAAGATTTAAGCGGCAGAAAATGTGTAAAAACTAAAATTTGAAGAAAATTTATTGTTACTGTTGGTAATACTGATGAATTGAAAAACTTACTTATTAAGACCCAGCGACCATTGCCTCTTGTTGAAACCTTCGGCGTAAATCCTCGAAGCTGTGGTAAAAGATTGTGGTAACCAGTAATACATCAAATTATCGATAAGTTCATCGTAAGTAAACTTCTCCAATAGACCAGCATCTTCTCTCTCCCTATAAGCTCTATTGGTAGCCGTCGAAAACTTTTCTAGAATATACGCCGCGAGCCCAGCCGGAGAATCGTTGATACCAACGCCTAGTGATTAAGTTTTCAGCGTTAAAATATTAAATCGCTTACATTTTGTAGCACTAACCTACTGTATCTGGCTTAGTGGCTTGTATGTGTAAATAACCAGATTCGTACAACAAATTACTGTATATCTTCAACAATGGATACATCCTCCCTTCATTTTCCTCATCGACAACAAACGGAGGCCATAGACTTCCAAGCAAAACCTTTAGGAAACTCTTAGGAGCCGTGACTATAGGCATGTTGGTATGTAAACCTAAGACGTGCTCAGGAAACAACGTAGCTAGCGTCGCGATGATGATGGAACCCCAATCGCCCCCTTGCACGTAGAATTTATCATGGCCAATTCGTAACATCAAATTCTTCATGACCACCGCGATCTCTGCCGTTCCAAGGCCAGGTCTGACCGCTCCATCGGAGAATCCAAACCCTGGTAACGATGGGGCTATGATTTCGAAGGCAAAATCGTATCTTTCGTGCAATTTAGCCAGTAACGGGATGATTTTATAAAATTCCCTAACCGAACCGGGCCAGCCATGTAAGAGTAGAAGAGGTAAGATCGGTGTACCTTCGGGTACGTTTGGTTTTACGTGGATGTAGTGAATATTCAACCCTTGGACGTTGGTTTTGAATTGAGGGAATTGATTGAGGAAGTTTTCCCTCTGCTGCCAATCGTATTTGTGAGCCCAGTAGTCTATCACGGGCTTTAGGGTGTTCGTATTGAAACCGTATTGTTGCTGGATGCCTTCTAGGGGCGGTGTTAGGCTTCTGGTGTTTTTCAGCCTGTTGACTAAGTCTTCTGTTACCTGTTAAAGATTAAATATCGTTAGAATTGAATTGTGGACATCAATTTCGCTCTAATGTTTATTGAAAATAACATAATATAGAATAGTTGTTATTAATAATAGCCGATCGATACCTTTACGTAAGCGTCTTTCCGTTCTCAGTCGCAGGTCGGTCGCCCGAGAAAGACGATAGAGATGGGAGAACGCTCGAAATCAAGGAAACGAGGAAACGAGATCAAGGCGCGCGCTAATGTGTATCCTTTTATATTCTACAATAGTCCAGTTGACTTTAATGCTCTTGAATTAAAATGGAAAGAAAATAAGTTGCCTTTGAAAACATACAGAAAAAAGTAATAATTACTAAAAATAATTCCAGAAAACGATAAATAAATTATTAAACATTTTGAGTGTAGGCTTTCACGACCGTAATCCATAGTAGAAATGTCTTTCGGGTGATGTCGTGTAGTTAATATTTTACTTGACGTTCCGCTGACCATCCTGTCAGCTTCTTCAGAAGATTTCTAAAGACTGCTGTTGTCTTTTGCTCCTCGTTATACATCCTATTTCTGTTCCGCTTTGCTGATCCATAACCGTTCCGTTCCGCTGAATCGCGTCGTTCGTTGTATGACGAACGGTTGTGGATCAGCAAAG
>LR737398.1:4672160-4694616 GCA_902655005.2 Marronus borbonicus | reverse complement strand
GAAACGTCAAGTAAAATATTAACTACACGACATCACCCGAAAGACATTTTTACTATTAAACATTTTGTGTGAGATGTGAAACTAAATTTTTCTGTTACTCTGTATAATGTTTCTTTTTATTAATTTTTTTTACCTGCGTCATACGCCTACTTTGTACATAAACGCACTTGATGATATTTATTTTCACGTTATAAATGTTCAAACTTATAATTAGCATAGCGGTTCCATGGAAAAAAGAAAGTTTTTGAAGGGGACCGTTACGATAGAGAATTTTTGTTTATAGATGTTTTTTTGAACGAATTGTGACTTTGTAAAATACTTTGTAGACGTTATTTTTATTTCTTACAGTTAGTAATCTTACTTCTAAATCTGCAAGTGCGTATGTCCCTTTAACCGAAACTAAATCGCCTATTATAAACGAGCTAACAAACTTAATCTAACTCACTTGCTTAGGGAATACAACTTTAAACGGTTTAATAGCGGTATCCCCTTTCTCGTCGCCGTAACCCCACCATGTATTTTCGAATTTTGGCGTCGCAGGGATTTCCAAAAGGCAATTAAGTTTATAACCTACATACGCGACCAACACTATCGATGAGATAGCCGCAACCTTAGCTAGCATTTTCGCGGTGTAATCGTAATTGTAACTGCACTCACAGCTAAACTGCACGGCTTAATAAATTTAGTTAGCGATATATTAAAAGTACGACGTCTACCGAACCGCGATAAAGTGGCGATAAGTATATGATTGAAGCATTGCATAATACAATTGAGTGTACAACGAAAACATGCTGAGTAATCTTTAGATTTGTACGGAAGATTTGAATGATTTGCTGAAGTGAAATAAAAAATGTTCAACTCTTTTTTGTTTAGTTTATTTTCATATTTTGGATGTTTTTTTTTTTTTTTAGGGGGCGATTATACTAAATTTAGCGACTTTTAATTTCTTGCAGTGCGTAATGCGGTTAAATCAGAGGTTCCGAATCTTTTCTAGACCGCCGCCCCCCTTTGGAAGAAAAAATACACTCCCCGACACGGTACTGTAATAAACTGTAATAAAGCTTACATTGATCGAACAAAAAGAGCGATAGGCGCCAGATTCAAGGAACATGTGTTATCGCTTTGGTAGATTAGATTTGTCAAGGGTAGCCCAACACATAAGCGAAACCGGGCATAATATCAAATTAGAAAACTTGAAATTCATGAAGAATGTAACTTCGCTACGGCAATTAAACGCGTACCGGACGGTTTCCATAAAATGCAACGAAAATCGGATGAACAGAGAGAACAGACCGTTGTCGTACTCAGTTCTATCTGATTTATGGAGTAAAGGTTGTTTTATAAGGAATAAAGTTGTTTTATAAGGATTTTTAGAAAACAGAAAAAATGCGTCAGGGCTATTTCGGGTCTCAGTTATCGAGGCCATACCTGCAAAAATTGTGTTAATTAAATATACCATCATCGTATATTTACAATTGCTTGTTATTCATTGGAACGAATTATCGCGGCATTTAAATGCAATCAGAATTGGATAATTATCATACCAGAAATCAGTGATTGTTCAAAATACTACAAAATACGACTAAACATAACGCAAAGAGGAGTTAAATATCAAAGCGTAACGTTGTATAATTCACTCAGCACCTTTCTAATTAGTTTATTTTTTTTTATTAGTTAATATAATTAATAATTCTATTTTAATTTGATGGGTATTCCCGATAAACGCGGTTCTGTGCTTTTATTTGCTGAACTCAAGTACTTGGCAATGCCACGTGGAAGCTAGTGTCGTTGCAAGGGGGAGACAAAACATATGCTGACTACTGTACATACGTAGAGGTGTTTTCTTTTGTGCCATATTTTTATTATTCTTTCATTATGTTTTGACCTTCCTGTATGTTTTTCGTGTTCCTTCGAATAGGTTTTTGGTCTTGAATGGGTGAGCGCGGCACCCAACGGGCGGTTAGCTTTTTTCTTAGTCACATATATACTTCTCCAATCTAAATACACCCATGGCCAGAAGCCAGAAGCCAGTCAGAAGTTTCCATTTATAAACATGTATTTGAATATTAATTTATGGCTTTCTCGGGCCCAAATCTCTAGTTCTTGCGCGATGCCCAGTGCCTCTATTATCTCTCTAACCTTAATTCGACAGTTGTCTAAGTAGCATTTGAGCTTTTTCGATGTTGTCGGTAGTGATTGCAGTTCTCGCCCCGATTATCATTCAAATGATGATACCGTTCCCGTAAACAGCGTCCACGTTGGCCTTAATTTACATAGGCGTATTGCTTTTCAAACGCGATGCCTCGATATTCGATTTCTTCCATTTGTGACTGTCAAACAACAACCGAGCGTCCAACATAGCTAAGTATCTTTCGACGCACGCGCAATGATATTACGAGTAGCGCCATCTTCATATTGTGGCGTGAAACTTCAGATTACTGGAAAATTGATATGCCAGCATTTCTTAAGGCGTATAATTATGTACATAATTTTGCATGGAGCGTCTATTTTTGAATTCTCTATTTGCCAAGGAAACATATGTGTCATGCAGATATTGTGTGTAAATGTGGCCCAAATTATATTGTTGGTTTACACAATGCATTAATTCCACGCATCGTGTAAGTCAGCAAATCAACACTGGACAAAGCTACATAGCAACCTCACAGTAATCATGTTCAAAGTCGATACTTTTGTACAATTTATGTAGTCAACTACAATCGAAAACGTCATGAACGCAAACAGTCCATCGGGTCTAATAATTATTCGAGACATGCCACATTTAAGTACTCAGTAATCATAAATTTTTAATAATATATGTGTCGAAGTCACACGCAATCAATAAAAGCCTCTTTCTCAAATAGACTATACGCACCTTTTCCGATACGTTGATTTTGAACGGCTTAATGGACGTATCAACTTTAGAAGGTTGTCCGGGGCCCCACCAAGCTCTTTCTAGATCGGGTAAAGGAGGAATTTGAAATAATCCGTTCAGTTTGATGCCTAGAAAAATTGTGACGCTAATTACGATAAAAAACCGAGAATTCCAAAAACACCCATTTTTTTATTCTAAAAAATGCTTTGGTTTCGGCTTTTTCTTATGTATATATATATGTTGTTTATGTTCTATTAAACGCGACAGGATATTAAGTTAAATTGGACGTATCGGTTGCACTGCCGAGTAAGAACTGTTAAAGTCTGCGCTCGTTAGCGGATCAAAATGTTACATGCATCCAGTATCATGAAATATGGAACAAAATTTAGTTATATGCAATTTGCGCCCATACATTGGTATTCAAAAATTTTGTACTTTACTACGAAGCAATTTTCGATGCGATGGAATTTATAAAATTGCATACAGTGACTGTAATAAAGCCTACATTGATCGAACAAAAAGAGCGATAGGCGCCAGATTCAAGGAACACGTGTTATCGCTTCGGTAGATTAGATTTGTCAAGGGTAGCCCAACACATAAGCGAAACCAGGCATAATATCAAATTAGAAATTGATGAAGAATGTAATTTCGCCACGGCAATTAAACGCGTACCGAACGGTTTGCATAAAATGCAACGAAAATCTGATGAACAGAGAGAACGGACGGTTGTCGTACTCAGTTCTATTTGATTTATGGGGTAAGGCTGTGCTTGTTTTATAACAAGAGACCCCTCCGTCTATTTGTCCGTATTCCGTATTTTTTCGTATGTTTTAGTTTTAGGGTATGTAGGCGGTAAAAGTAGGTACTTTTAAATATATTTTTTTCTCGAAACTGCTGTCCTGGATTAATTAATTAAACTTGTGCGGTGCGATGGTTGCCGATACTTTTGTGTTGTTTGCTATACTACGCCATAGTCTTTGCTGTTATTATTAATAAAGAATAATTTTATTGTGTACCGAACAGTCAGAAAAACATACTTTTATTTCTTGCTGAGGGCCCTCATCAAATTTATAAGGAGGGTAAGCCCAACATTTCTAGTTACGCCACTGAATACAACGACCAACGCGCTTTAAAAATATGCAGTACAAAACGCAGTAGTTTCCAATATTTCTGTTATTTTGCAACTTTTATATATGCGAATTTTTTTTTTTTTTGTAAAATAATTAATTTGTAGGAGTTCTACAACCTTTGGTGCCTCGACGACTCGACTTTAAGAACAGCCTGTATCATCGAAACACATCACTAGACCACATCTTTTGGATGCAAGTATATATTCAATCAAAACTATTCGAATTTTTTTCGATGATAACAGAGAAGTGCACTTTGCTCAAAGTGCGTGTGGACATACACCATATCATTAACATACACTCCCCGACAAAAACTTAGACGCGGTAAGATGTTTTTGAGGGTTTTAAGGGTTACAACATTTCTTTGCGAAACTAGCAAGATATCTAATTAAGTTTTTATTCGTAAAAGTAAAATAAACTTAAAAATATCGCCTCCAGTAATATATGAACTAAATCATAAATTATTACTCCAATGTTTAAACAATTTCTGCGACAAAAATTTAGACGCTCTGTTGCAAATGTAAAACAAAAATAAACAAATGAGTGATCAGTAATGCGTAGATCCTCCATTGTACTTAATCACTTCCAATAGTCTGTTATTAATAGATTTATATAAATTTAACGCATAATTTTGAGGGATATTCTGCCATTCAGTCGCTATTGTAGTTTTCAGTTCCTGTACCGTGAAATATTGACGGCCTCCGCCATAAACGCGACGTGCCAATTCACCCCACATGTTTTCAATAATGTTTAAGTCTGGTGACCGTGCCGGCCACTGTAAAGTTTTAATCTTTTTCCCTTTAAACCATTCGGTAGTGGTTTTTGCTTTATGAATTAGCGCGTTATCTTGCTGAAAAACAAAATTGCGCCCGGCCCATTGGTTTCCAAAACGTAGAAGATTGTCACGCAATAAGTCTTTATAGGTCACAGATGTCATTTTATTTGTGCAAAACACTATGTCACTTTTATGGCAGAATCCAATCGCTGCCCATATCATCACTGATCCACCCCCTAATTGTCTGGTCATTTTCACTTTTGGTTCCTTTCTCGGATCATGATAATAATGCGAGTACCCATCCGGTCCGTCGAAATTAAAACGTTTCTCATCGGAAAATATAACTTTTTCCCATTGTTTCTTCCAGGATACGTGTTCTTCAGCAAATCTCAACCTCGCTTCTTTGTGTTTCGCCGAAAGTAGCGGTTTTCTCAACATTTTCTTCCGTGATATTACCGGTGACGCCTTTAAAATCGTTTGAACATTACGCACGTGCGTTTGTACCCCCGCCTGTTCTGCAATAACTCTCGCTGACGCAGAAGAATTGGATGCACGCCGCAATATCATGCGTTTATCCCGCTCAGTTACAGCTTTCGGTCGCCTCTGGCCTTTTGGTTTGCCGTAATTTTCCGGATCTTTTAGGAGATTTCTAACGGAATGATCGCTTCTTCGTAACCGATGAGCAATTTCCTTCTTACTAACACCATCCTGGTGCCAGGCTAGAACTTTGCCCCTTTCTATCAAGGATAATTGCTTTTTTCTACCCATATTGCAAACACTTTATAAAATATAATTTCTCGTGGCGAAATGTGTACACTGATCAGCACGACCACTGCATATAAAGAGAAGTATCAAATTAAAACATGTTTGCTTAAATTAATGTAATAAATGCGCAGGGTCTAAATTTTTGTCGCATTTAAAATTCCTATTTTGATCTGGGAAAATCCCAATTACCCCTCATAAAGCAATAAATACCCAGAAATATCTATAAATGGACTATTTACATAACAAGTATTAATAACCCTCATTTACATTGTATATAACGTCTATAAACGTTGTTTCGTAAATAAAAACGATACCGCGTGTTTGTCGGGTAGTGTAAATCCAACGCCCTGTCGCCCATAATAGTTAATCAGAGTAGTAAGTAGAAATTAATAAACACATCAATTTAAAAAATAATGAGATAAACACAAAATTAATAATAAATTAAAAAAAAATAATGAGATTGTTGAGGCTGGTGGAGAAATTTTTTAACGTCAACGTTCAGTGGTGCATAGCCTGTTCCTCTTTTTCGACAGTAAAAGCTGCTGTACTGAATCCACTCTCAGCCATATAGGACGAAGGAAGTGCGACTAAAAACTTCTGCATTATTGCCCACAATCCAGGGTAGAGAACTGGCACTGATTTTTGAACCATTTTGGTATCCATGTTTTCAATTTTACTGCGAGTTCTTCGCGAGGTCCTCGTCCGAACTTCAGCACCTGCATTTGCAAAAGTATCTAAAACGCAACTTGGTATATTCTTGTTAAAAATATCTTGGGAACGCTTCGTGAAGAACGTCCAAGTATTGGCAGTAAGTAAATAAATCTTCCTGTTTCGTAGAGACTTCTGATAATGTGGGATTCGCCTCTATCTAGATTTCGTTTGATTAGAAGAAGTTTTCCCGCAAAAGCAGCTCTGTTAAATAAGCGATGTCATTGTTTGATGAAATGCTTTTCGCACAAATCTTCAAGAAAGTCCAGTATTGACTTAAATAGGTTGAAAAAACGATTTAGACAAACACCTTTAGAAAACAAACGTACTCCTGTGTGCAGCAGCAAGCGTTTGTAATCTTCATCGTTCTCACTTATCTTCTTACTTATAATCTTATCGATTGCTGTAATAACGTAATAAAGCGACGTATGCAGGCGTTCATTTATTGCTTGCTTCAAATGCTAACAATGATATTCCGATGTCTTTTGCCATTTCATCTATTCTTCCGAGAGAAACTTTTCTGATGGTGGCTGACGGTGTCTTATGATGAAGAACGGTTTTTATCATCTCTTTGACTCCTGCAAAATTAATTTGTCGCCAATTGCGTGTGGTTTTCCTGCTTTTGCAATTAATAAGAAAAAAATAAAAAAAAAAATTATATGGGGCCCATAGACCACAACCATCTTGTTTAGAAGACGACGCAAAGAGATTTAATACGGTTGGTCGGTTTAAGTATTGCCTTTCCAGTTCTTCTTTTGCTAGCATGTCGGCTCTGTAAATAACTCTCTTGTCGAAACACGTTTGATTGCATGAACCGCGCGTTCGCCTACCAACGAACGCATGCGATTCAATTTTTTTGTACATGCGTGAGAAGAAGAAAAAATACAAACTTCCTCAAATACCCCCATGGAAGGCTCCAGCGCCCACCGGGCGGCGGTATCGCCTCCGTGGGGAATCTGTGAGTTAAAGTAATCCAACTATAAATTGATGGATTCAAATTGACCAAGAAATTGATGAATTTCGGACCAGCTATAATTTTCGCCAATTTTTTAGTGACTTTGAGGATCTCGTTGTACGTTTTGACTTTGACAAACAGGTACCTCTATTTACGATAGTATCTTCGGGTTGCGAAACGAAATTTTGATGAATTTTTATTTACAAGCGCCGAAGGTGTTCCCGGATACGAAACTCGGATTATGATTAAAGTTCGCCAGTTTCCGTGCGCTCCATAGGCGTTGGTATGGGAGTGGTCGTTCGGGTGTGTGATTCGTAATAAAGCAATATTGGCAAATTTCTTGATATTTGATGAGAAATTGAAGAAATTTTATAGTTTGACTTGAATTATGCGTTTTTTTAAGAAACTAATCCGAACCAAGTCACAACTTACGTAAGCTTAACTATTTATATTCGAATATCTCTAACATTGTCATTACTTCTCTTCTTCGCAAAAATGAAATTAAACAACATCAGATCCGGTTTAAATAATCTTTTATTCGTAAACTTAATATTATAATCGCTTTGAACACTTACCTCTTTGTCAATGCTAATTTTGAATGCATTGATTGACGTATCTTCCGCTTTATCCTCTTCATTGTTAGCACCCCACCATTCCGCTCGAACTTTGGGCCCCGACGGTATTTTTAAATATGGTTCGTAAACGACTCTGTAGAAGGTAAGTATGAAATATATACCAGCAACTACGCAAATTATTCCAAGAAATAACAACATTTTCCTAGATAATGCAAGGAAAATAATACAAAAACTTTGCAGCGGGTTAATGATCCGCTACTCCAGCGCAAAATGGGAAATTTATAAATAGATACTCTTCTTTACTTCTTTTTTTTTAAGTCCGAGTTAGCTTCTCATTGTTTAAAACCGGTAACGGATTGCAAATTGAAACTTACATCTATCTGGAAGGATTTAACTCAATTCTGAACGTTAAATGGGCTTTAACGCGGTCATAAACGTAAAAGCATTGTTGTATAATGACAATTTGTTTGGCACTAATTGCATATCTACGTAGGATTACTATTGACGCAAAGTACACGAACGACAAAGGAAGAATTGAGTGGGTGGCATTTATTTTCCAGTATAAAAAGGCAGCAGTTACACATAATTAGATGGATTAAATTTAAGGGAGAATCGCTTTAATAAATCTAGAGAATCTAGAGGTTTTTCGTGTTCTAAAAATGACGCTCATCTTCAACAAACCTCCGATCAACAGACCAGAGATGAGGACTCTTCGTAAACTAATCTATATAATTATCCGCAGCGATTTGAGCAGAAATATATTTAGAGAAGCTTCACTTAAAAGAATCGTGACCGCTAGGGATCCAGACTTCCGTTTTCCAGAGGAAAATCTGCAAGTAAGCAAGTAGCAAGTAGCACTAAACCTTCCAATAACATCCAATTTGCCACTAGACTGCCACAAAGCTCTACTCTTAGCTTCTCAATATTTTCTTGGGTGTCTTGCCAATTTAAGAGCGAGCTGCCATAACCAATTAAAATATATATTACGTCGCTTTTACAAGTCAGAATTTGTTAACAATCGCAGCAGTGACCCTGTAGAGCTTTAGATGCTTTGGCATTGCTTATGATGATTGGTTTCACTTGAAAATAGCTTCTCCCATCGCGCGTTTTAGGTTATATGCTTTCTGCGCAATCGTATCTGTGAATGAAGCGCCGGTATGATTGGTTGCATATCCTCGGCGGTGAGATCTCTCACTACTGTCCAGCGGCAAGCACTGCTGGGAATCACTGAACCATGGCACGGTACAGAAATTGCTTCCTTGGAGGCCATAGTAGGCCCAGAGCTTTATTCGAAGGCTGCGATTCTTAGATTGAAAGTTGAAAGAGTTGAGAGTTGATATTAAAGTAAAATATGCTCTTTACTGTGACAAACTTGTTTAAACAAAAGAAGCCGTAAGGTCATGTCCTCGAACTATCAGCTTAACACATTGCTCAATCTAGAAACCAATTAATTCTTGATTTCTTTATTTGAGAACAAAAGAATCTAACACCGATGTTTTCCACTTGATTTATTACAAATATTTTAGAATTAAGTACATAAATAGAATCGGACATATATACAATAAACCTAATACATAATTTAATACAATAAATAAAGTATTCACTAATTTTTATTCACTCCTTTAGATAAATCACGCATTTTATTCACAGCAGAGAAAATATCCTGAGCGAATGGCTCAGCTAGACCGTTTTCCATGGCAGCGAAATGGCCGCCTTCGTTAAAATCTGTGGACTGGATCAGGTTTGGAAATTTGTCCCGCAGAATGTAGTCGGGTTGGAAGAAGACTTCGTTCGGAAACCTGGCAACGGCGCACGGAATTTTCGGATCTATAGGAATGCTTTAAACGGACAATTATAGTTGCGGGAAATGAATTAAATGCAGTAACTTACTCGGCGAGTTTGAGGTCTGATTGTTCTTTGGTGGTGCCTTCGTAGTAGATCCTAGATGCTGACGTAATTGAGTTTGTTATCCAATACAACATCAAATTGTCTATTAACTTATCGTAAGTGTATCTTTCCAACAGACCAGCGTCGTCTCGATCCTTGTAAGCAGCATTCGCTAGTGTAGAAAATTTTTCTAAAAGATATGCTGCTAAACCTACCGGAGAATTAGCTATTGCTGTACCTAAAGGTTAAACACATATTTAATCTCTGAGTTGATGATACTATCGCTAATTTAAAATTAGTTAACATGAAGAATGGCCGTTAGAGGGAAGCTGGATGATATATGTGCACTCCCTGCCAAAAACTTACATGCGGTAAGATGTTTTACGGGTTTTAAGGGTTACAACATTTCTTTGCGAAATTAGCAAGATATCTAATTAAGTTTTAATTCATAAAAGTAAAATAAATGTAAAAATATCTCCTCCAGTAATATATGAACTAAATAATAAATTATTACTCCAATGTTTAAACAATTTCTGCGACAAAAATTTAGACGCTCTGTTGCAAATGTAAAACAAAAATCAACAAATGAGTGATCAGTAATGCGTAGATCCTCCATTGTTCTTAATCACTTCCAATAGGCTGCTATTAATAGATTTATATAAATTTAACACATAATTTTGAGGGATATTCTGCCATTCAGTCACTATTGAAGTTTTCAGTTCCTGTACCGTGAAATATTGACGGCCTCCGCCATAAACGCGACGTGCCAATTCACCCCACAGGTTTTCAATAATGTTTAAGTCTGGCGATCATGCCGGCCACCGTAAAGTTTTAATCTTCTTCTCTTTAAACCATTCAGTAATGGTTTTTGCTTTATGAATTGGCGCGTTATCTTGCCGAAAAACAAAATTGCGCCCGCCCCATTGGTTTCCAAAACGTAGAAGATTGTCACGCAATAAGTCTTTATACGTCACAGATGTCATTTTGTCCGTGCAAAACACTATCTCACTTTTATCGCGGAATCCAATCGCTGCCCATATCAACACAGATCCACCCCCTAATTGTCTGGTCATTTTCACTTTTGGTTCCTTTCTCAGATCATGATAATAATGCGAGTACCCATCCGGTCCGTCCAAATTAAAACGTTTCTCATCGGAAAATATAACTTTTTCCCGTTGTTTCTTCCAGGATACGTGTTCTTCGGCAAATCTCAACCTCGCTTCTTTGTGTTTCGCCGAAAGTGGCGGTTTTCTCAACATTTTCTTCCGTGATATTACCGGTGACGCCTTTAAAATCCTTTGAACATTACGCACGTGCGTTTGTACCCCCGCCTGTTCTGCAATAACTCTCGCCGACGCAGAAGAATTGGATGCACACCGCAATATCATGCGTTTATCCCGCTCACTTACAGCTTTCGGTCGCCCCTGGCCTTTTGGTTTTCCGGATCTTTTAGGAAATTTCTAACGGAATGATCGCTTCTTCGTAACCGACGAGCGATTTCCTTCTTAGTAACACCATCCTGGTGCCAGGCTAGAACGTTACCCCTTTCTATCAAGAATGATTGCTTTTTTCTACCCATATTGCAAACACTTTATAAAATATAATTTCTCGCGATGAAATGTGTACACTTTACCAGCCCAACCGCTGCATATAAAGAGAAGTATCAAATTAAAACATTTTCGCTTATATTAATGTAATAAATGCGCAGGGTCTAAATTTTTGTCGCGTTTAAAATTCCTATTTTGATCTGGGAAAATCTCAATCACCCCTCATAAAGCAGCAAATACCCAGAAATATCTATAAATGGACTATTTACATAACAAGTATTAATAACCTTCATTTACATTTTATATAATGTCCAAATGTAACTGTCTCAATGTATTTGGTATTCTCAACATTGGACGAGTCTTTGGGGGGCTTTCTTTTTTTCAATATTCAAAAATTAATTTTGAATTATTATTGTTTGTGGCCTTTGTCAATCATAAAACAAAAATCTAAATTTAGCGAGATACATTAGCGTTATCGTTATCAATATTTTTACTAATATTGTTTTTAAGATGACAAAAAGAAATTCCTTCAGTCGATAATAACAGCAGCATAACAGTAGTAACGTTTATGGCGATCTACCTTTAGCGGTTACACTGTGGGTGTTTCAGTTATTTAAGTAATTAGTGGATAACTGTTATCTAGCTGTGTCTGTAGGTGTGAAAATTATTGTTATTTAGGTTGCATATTTTCCAGTAAAGTGATTGTTAAATTTCGAAAACCACAGGAAGAACCTTGAAACAGTATCATTGTCGACTTTATCTTAACAACTAATTAAATAAATAAATATTTACTTATAAAATCATTGTTTTTCTAACCTACAGTGTCCGGTTTCGTGGCTTGGATGTGATAATATCCCGTTTCCATCAGGAAATTGTAGATTTTCTCACCAATCGGGTACATTTGATTCTCGAACTCCTTAGAAACGACGAATCTCGGAAAGACGCTTCCCAACAGGAATTTTATCCAGCTCACCTTAGCCACCGACATTGCCAAAGTACAATGAAGCCCTAGAACGTTCTTCGGAAACAACGTAGCCATATCTTTGACGACTATCGAACCCCAGTCACCACCGTGGACGTAGAATTTTTCGTGTCCAAGCCTCAACATCAAGTTCTTCAGCAACAGCGATATCTGAGTCGCACCCAAACCGGGTTTCGTAGTTGCCTCTGAGAATATGAATCCGGGTAAGGAAGGTACGATGACCTCAAAGGCAAATCCATATTTTTCGTGGACGTCCGTCAAGATCGGAATTACGTCGTAAAATTCTCTAATTGAACCACCCCAACCGTGGCAGATTAGTAAAGGGTACGATGGAGTTTCCGAGCTGACTTTCGGCTTCAGGTGGATGAAATGGATGTCGAGACCTTGAATTCTCGTCTTGAAATGTGGGAATTGATTGAGGTAGATTTCCCTTTGTTGCCAATCGTATTTGTGCATCCAGTAGTCGATTACTTCCTTCAGAGTGTTTCCGTTGAAGCCGTAGTGTTGCTTGGAGTTACGTATTGGTTCTGGGATTATGGCGTTCTTCAATCTGTAATGAAGATCATCCAAAACCTAAAAGAAACATCGTCGTTTTGGTTTTATCTCAAGAATCATAAAAATAGAATTAAACCCTAATTTGGGGAGGTCAACAGTTATTTCTTACAAGAAGTTGGTGTGCTACTCACGCAATCAGGTGTAGGTAAGGTTATGTAAGCTATTTGAAAATGAAAAAAACATTTGCAAATTTTATCCATGTCGTTATTGACCTAAACCTTACAGGTGCTTGGATGAAGGTCAATGAAGGGGTTCTGAAATCGGCTAAGGCATGTCAAGGTCAATGGATAGGTCCCATCATTCATATTGAAGATCACTAATACTTGTTAGGTATACCATGAATAAGGGAAGATGGGAAACAACTTCATATTTGAAAAACTTTGTTTAAGTGCTTTAAAGCCTTAAAGCATTTTGAAAATAATTGAAGTACTTGTCTCAAGACTAGCAATTAGCCGGTAGATGCTGATGATTATTAAGTGCTTGTAAAAAAATTGAAGTTCAGTTTGCGAAGCGCTCGAAGCTCTTTTAGCAGTACTTGAAGTAGTTTAAGGGCTTCAAATACTTCGTACTTGATATTTCTGTCGTCAGTGTTTGGTACTTGGTACTTTATTGAATACTGTATTGGTAATTCAAGCACTTTTGTAAATGGAAGTACTTGATACTTGTTATGTTAAAACACTCTGGCTCAGTGCTTGATTTTAGTAGAGCCGTTAATCTGCATAGGTTGTTATTACTTTGAAATAGTAGGGGTTGGACGTTGAAGAGTGGTGGTAGATGTTAGTATTGAAACTGACAAACGCGGGGCGCAGAAAGAAGGAAAGAGCGAAGAAGAAATCTGTATTTTCGCAAGCACAAAGTAAGTGTACGGAATATCGTTAATGTTACTGAAGGTAGTTGTTCCTCATCCTGATCCTCATAGAGAAGCATTATAGTACATGCTAAAGCATTACTAACTGAGGTTCCCTTAAGGAAGGATTACCAAAAATAGATGATTGGAGCTAAAAGAGAATTCTATTGTAACCAGCTAAATACCACCGAGAGTAGAAACAGAAACAAAATAATATGGTCCTGGGTCAAAGAAAGAAACGGAGGTTCCATAAAGCCCGCGGAACTCAAAGAAACTTAAAGATCAATGATAAAATTGTATAGGATGAACTGTTGAATGCAGTATAGCGTCATCTGTATGTCACTCTTTTGTTTTCACACGGGTTGACCAGCAGACAGTACTGTGAGGCATAAATGGTTTGAATTCCACGAAGGCTATAGGCGTGGATTGCATACCCACACAGATTGTGAAGGCGCTGGGAGCTAGCATCCCGGAGCCGTTGGCATGTATCGATGAGATCCGGTGTATTCCCGTGCCTGTACCTAACAAAGGTGATCCGCAGAATATTCGTAACTATAGACCGATAACTGTACTAAATGTGTTAATAAAAGTGGTAGAAAGGCAAAGAGCAAATGGTAAATTGTCTGCAGAAATATGACCGTATATGTAAAGAACAGCATGGTTTTCGGGAAGGGAGGTCTACTCAAACTGCTATGTCTCTCCACTTAGAGTTCCTTGGATGAAGAAAACTATGTTGGTGGATTTTACGAAAGATTTTAACTGCATAGAACCCAAACTTGTGGCGATGAAGTTAGAGGCTCTTGGTTTTAGAGGGACCTTTCTAGAGTGGTTGGTTTCCTATATGATGGACAGAAAACTAACTGTGAGAGTGAGGGACGAGAGGTCAGAACTATGTGATCTACCTCTGGGTTTACCATGAGACCAAGAATTATAAGAAAAGTCCAGCCTGCTGGGATAGAGAGATCCGGAAAGAAGTAAAAGAAAAGAAGAAATTGTGAGAAACATATTTACACCTTTGATCATCGAAGCTACAAAAGTAAAAGGATGACAGTATAACAAAAAGGTACTTAAGCAAAACGAAATTCTGGTGATGAATTTTGAGCACCAATAGAAAGAAAACTTCAAAAAATTAGCCCAAATACGTGTTGGAAGAATAAACAAGTGCCAGATTAATGGAAAACAGGTGTATCACTACTAATCCGCGAGAAACGTGATACTAATGAATACGATTACATCGCTGTACGTGTTGTTGTATGAAAGATTACCTGAAATCAGATTGAGATAAATACTAGCCAAACGATTAGAGGACTTTAAAAAAAGAACAAAAAAAAGATAAAAATTTACAATTCGAGGGTAGCGCCTTAAATGAAATTCCGACGCGTTAGACCGACAAGTCCCCCCCTTATGAAATCAAATTTTCCTCGAAATATGCTTACATTGTAAACCGCTGATTCATCTGCACGTGTATCGATCAATTATGAGTAAAAAAGATGTCGGAAGCTGATATTGTTATCACAAATGTTGGCAATTGAGGTGTTCTAAATTTTATGATATCAAGTTCAAATTTGTGATAAGATAAATGTCATAGATTGGGCATGGTTTGCTAATCTTTTTTGATTCATGGGGCTTTTCCAAAAATTTTGCATGATTTCGTACGATTGAAACGAATGCGATGTTACGAAAACTGGGAAAGTTCACGAAATGATGCTAGAGACAACCGTCGAATTAAGGTTAGAGAGATAGTAAAGACTTCGAAGGAACATGGTAACCGTTCTTTGGTATTGTCGTGGGGTTGTGTTAATCGATTGCCTTGAAAATAGGGAAAACGATGCCAGGTATCATTACTTGGCAAGTTTCTTGCAAAAAATATAATGCTAAGATAGCTTAGCTTCCCTCATGGTATTAATGGAATAATTCATGGCAAACGCGACAAAAGAAGAGAGAAAAAATACACTAACGCACGGACATGTTTCTGCCTACCCGGCGTCATCAGCGTGGTTCCGAGAGTATTTTTCATATCTCTACCTTCTATCGCTGTTGCCTCACAGTTAATACCACCATTTCTTGGCGCCCTCTAGTGCCAAAGAAACGCATGCCTGCCGTTCAGGAAGCAGCGACATTTTTTGGTTATTGTTTCTAAGCATTTTCTAAAGTTTCTTGCACTTCATTTGGATAGACCATCCACCCTATTCACCAGATCTCTTTCCTAGGTTCAACATTATAGAATTTCCTCAAATGAGGAGGTTATCACATTCGCAATCTCCTATTTTGCAGAACAAAACGTCTACTGTAATTTGGATGAATTAAAGAGATGGGAGCGTCGCTGGGAAAAGTGCATAGACATGCGTAAGAAAAGCAAAATAAAACTGAATTTAACCAAAAAAAAGGTTTTTGTGTTAAGCTGGAAGCTTTTCAGGTTACTTTCGTATATTGCATCTAAAACCATATAAACGTATTATTTTTTAATAATGATAGCAAGGACTGTGGCGTAGTATGGTAAACAACAGCAAGGTATGGGGACACTCCGCACCACATAGGTTTAATTTATTATATTGATATTGATCAGATTGTACATTACTGTATTATTTCAATTCAATTTTCTTTCGTAAAGTCGACACGCAATCGATTCCGAAAAGTATTCTAACATCTAGATCATTTGAAAGTCTGGAATTTCCTTGGCATTTTTCAACATAATTAATTGCATGAAAATATTTTTTTTATATAATTAATCACGTCAGAAAATACCAAAGGAAAGCTAGATTTTTCATAATTTACCCACGGAAATCAAATGAATATTAATTAATTAGTGTACTTGGGGCGTAAGAATAAAATATCAGTCGAAAAATGATGATATATTTGCAAATAAATAACAGCAAGGTGAAAAGAGATGTAGTGATGTAGTGATTAGCACACTCGTTTAGCAAAGGAAAGATGTCAGGTTCGACTCCTTGTCAGGACCCCTTTTTACGCGCGACGGAAGACCAATTAATATTAATATTAATCTACATCGTTTACTAACTCACAAACGATGTATGTCTGACGCATGCGCAGTAATTAATGTAGAGGGTGAGGACAACAAGGAAATTATTTTTGGCTCTCTCGTAGACATACCGCAACTAACCTGCATCTACCTCCTTCATAACTAGGTTCCGAAATTTGTAGCATGTTTGAAACCGCAGTAACTGTTGAACAAAATTGTTGAAAATGCCGTTCCTCAAATTAATGTCAATTTTTTTTTCCAGTATTTCATGTTTATCTCTAGTCTTTAGTGAACTTTGGGTTGTGATTGCTTTTATCGTGGTATCACACAGAGTCGCCATGGATTATTTTGATAGATTTGTTCAGTTCTAGCTCGTTTAGTTCTATTTTATGGAGCTCTTGTTTAAAAATCAGTCCATTCAAATATGCCTGCATGAACAAATTTGACAATAACAAGTATTACAAGCAGAACAATAGGTACGTTTATTGTTTGTGGTATTTATACTTTTTGTTATTTAAAAATATGGTTACATCTAGCACTATCACCATAAAATCCAATTTAATAAATCGCCAAGCCTTTTAGCCTTCTACAGTGCAATATTTTTGCTTTAACATGAACAACGCATTTTTTTCTATTAAAGAATGCATTATATCGTACCCGTTATAAATACCATGCCATATCTAGCCCTGAATAAATGCATATGCAAATAAAAATGTGTTATGCGCTCTAATATTTGTGTTAAATGCAGAATTTGACAAAAATTGAAAAAAACGAAATAAATAGACCGCGTGCTCTGTAATAATGATAGCAAGGACTGTGGCGTAGTATGGTAAACAACAGCAAGGTATAGGGACACTCCGCACCACATAGGTTTAATTTATTATATAATAATATGGTATAATAAATAGTCCGGGACGGCCGTTTCGAGGACACGAATGGTCCTCATCATCAACCGGTGAGCGAATGATGTGAGAACTTTTTTTCTAAAACTAAACATGCATGTACTATCCCTACTTCTTAGAACAGATATTCTTTACAAGTGCCTATTTCTACCTCCTGCACGCCTTGAAGCTACGACGTGCGAAAAATAACATGCATGAACTATCCCTTCTTCCGAGAAGAAATATTGTTTTACAAGTGCCTATTCTACCCTCTACGCGTCTTAAACTACGACATGCGAAAAACACGGCCAGATGGACGGGAAGATCTCTTTTATGATCCAAAATATAAACGAGTGCCAGCCTACTGCAAAAGGTAAAAAAGGACAGAGTACGAAAACGGTCCGTTTTGTCTGTTCATCAGATTTTTATTACTTTTTATGTCAACCGTCTCGTACGCATTTAATTCTCGCGGCGACGTTACGTTTTTAATCAATTTTAAGTCTTCTAATTTAATACTATACCCGGTTTCATTTATATGTTGTGCTACACTCGACGCGTCCAATCTGCCGTAGCGATAGTTTCTTATATGTTCTTTGAATCTAATTTCTATCGCTCTTTTCGTTTGACCAATGTAGGCTTTATTACAGTGACTACATTCAATTTTATAAATTCCCAACCTTTCTCCCATTTTCGGTTTATCTTTAGGATTACCGAGAAGATTTTTGAGTGTGTTGCGCGAACCGAAGCATACGTTCATATCTTGACTCTTCAAAACCTTAAAACGCGTAGATGGTAGAATAGGCACTTGTAAAACAATATTTCTTCTCGGTGAAGGGATGGTTCGTGCATGTTATTTTTCGCACGTCGTAGCTTCAAGGCGTGCAGGAGGTAGAATTAGGCACTTGTAAAGAATATCTGTTCTAAGAAGTAGGGATAATACATGCATGTTTAATTTTAGGACAAAATTTCTCGCATCATTCGGTCACCGCTTGATGATGAGGACCATTCGTGTCCTCGAAACGGCCGTCCCGGACTAATTATTATATAAGAAATTAAACTTGTATGGTGGGAGGGTGCCGATACTTATGTGTTGTTTACCATACTACGCCACAGTCCTTGCTATCATTATTGATGAATAATAAAAGCAAAATAAAACCGAGGTTTCTGTGTTAAGCTGGAAACTTTTCAGGTTACTTTCGTATATAGCATCTAAGACCATATAAACGTATAATTTTTTAGTTCACTACAGGGTGTTCTATGCACAAGGAATTGAACTCGAACATCTCGCTTCGTTAATAAAATAAAATAAAATGCAGATTATGTTCTGATGAACAATCCATGTTCACTGCATTTTCATTCTTCGAATTTACCTCTAGGTATTTAATAACAAACCTTATCTTCTGAACGCGATGACATTATATAGATCAATATTAAAATTCGCTACACGTGGAGTTAAAGTTTAGTGACCTTGGCATTCATTGCTTGTTTGTTTTTTGAAATTCATTCTAATTAATTTCTGTTTTCTTTTTATCGTAGTAATTATTTTAGATAAACATACACATAAAATATCATTTTTATTTAAACATGCTTGCATGTCAAATTTAAATTGCATGGCTATTTGTTTTTTTTTTTTTTCTTGAGAACGCTAAAGCTGCCTGGCCGTGTTATCTTTAACCATGAAGACAAATCATTTTGTAGCGATTTAATAAATTTAAATTTTTGATGTTGGAATAATTATCATTTGGTTTTGATACCGATACGGAAAAAATCTTAGAAAGCATCTTCGTTAATGAAATCCAACTCTCAGTTGTATCCATCACATGGTTACATTATCCTTGTTGAGCGGTGATTAAACACTTGTATTTAAAAAGCTCAATACCGAAAAAGACCAAAGCTGAGCTGGATGAAGTTCATTGATCATCTGCTTCTGTGTTAGCAACTGTTAAACGCACAAAAGATGAACATCGTTCTGGACGTCCAGCGGAAGCGACTGCTCCCGGAAAGATTGACGAAATCCACGATATGGTTTTGAATGATCGATTGACTCAAAATGCGCGAAATAATTGAGGCCACAGGCTTATCGCAAGGTACAATTGCTTTCAATTTTGCACGAAAAATTCGGTGCGAAAGAAATCTCGACAAGATGGGCGCCGCGTTTGCTCTCAGTGCAATCGTGTGGTCGGCTCTGAGGCTGTTTTGACGCTTTTTTTTCGCGTCGATACATAATTATGGACGAAACATGGATACACTGCAACACTTCGGAAACAAAGAAACAGTCAGAGCTGCGGGGTTCTAAAGGCGAATCGGCTCCGAAGAAAGCGAAAACGGTGAAATCGATGATGGCCTCGGTTTTTTGGGATGGGCGCAGAATTTTCTACACTGATTACTTACAAAAAGGACAAACAATAATTGGGAAATATTATGCGTCGTCGTCGAACGAAGAAATCGAGAAAGAACGTCCTGATTCGATTCTTCCAGCAAGACGATGCACGAATGCACATCTGCGCAGTTTCGATGGCTAAAACTATGGAAATAAAGTTCGGATTAGTACCGTATTCACCGGATTTCCCCCCAAACGACTTCTTTTTACTTCCAAATCAAAAAAACAAATCGGCGGACAATGGTTCACGTCGAATGAAGAAGCCATCGCCCAAGCAGATGCCTATTTTGAGGAGCTTTCGAAATGCTACTTTTTGAAGGGCTTAAAAAAGCTGGAGAAAGGCTTGGAAAAGTGTAGAGAGTTAAATGGAGATTATGTTGAAAAATAAATAAAGATCTACAGAAAATACTTTGTTTTTCTATCTTTTTCTAAGGACTCATTGAACGACCCTCGTAATTTGCAACATCAAGGAAGTTTTGAAAAGCGCTTTATCGAACCTTTGGAGTAACCCTTGCATTAAAGCTTCTAGAGAATTTTTCGCATAAATGTAACGGAAATACTGGCAAAACAAGAAAGCAAACGGAAGCTAATAAATTCAGAAGCAGCTATAGGTTTGATATCAACTTGCTGGGTTAGCATCCTCAAGTTAATGGAGTAATAAGCGCGTCATGCAAAGAAAATGCGTAAAAAAGGAATAAGCTTGATGATTACCATCTATATTTTGATATATTTCAAAGACAAGCGTACCAACACGTAAATTTGTTCCTATTAAATTGATGTAATTTGGAACAAAATATAAGAATTTTTTTAAATAATACAACCCGATTTATTAGTACATCGCGGTCACATCTTCCAGGACCGAATCCATACTTACCTAATTTGCGCCGCAATTAAGGAAAACACTTTTTAAGAGCATGGATTATTTTTGAACAAGATTATCTGAACGAGCGAAGCCAAATTTTAGAAGAATGGTCAGCTGAACCGGTACAATTCTCGCATTTAAACGCAAAACTCCCAGGAGAGCTGGCAATTCAACGTTTCATCAAAGTTAAATGACATTGTAAGCGATTTCTTAAGCTATTTTCTCATCTGAGTATTTTTTTTTTTGTAGAGAAATATGTTGCAATTTGCTATGATGCTAATATGACATTTCTTTGGCTTGTTTGTTGGACACGCTGTATAATGTTTTTGAGAAATTCTTTCGGTTTCTAATCTCATCTTCTAGGATTAACAGTTCTGCAAAATTTCAATTTTCCAAGTTAACCACAGTTATAAAAAGTTTGCATGTCATCGCCCATCCAATAATTTTCATTTGATGTCCAAGCGAAGAAATCATTCAAGAAAAGCGAACACGAACCCAAAAATTCTTTATTTAGGGCTGGTTGAGCGGTAGCTTTGTTTAATTTTCTAAGTTGATTAGGTCCTATCGAGCCAAGATCTTTCAAACACATATCACCAACAGCTGTGCTAATTTTTCTATAAGAGTAGAAAAATGGTTTGATGGGCTTTTGAATGGGCCGTACTGCATTTAACAATGACCAAGATGTAACACCTCCGGTGTCCTCTGATGAATATTTGAAAGCCAAAGTAAATAAAAATTACTCCCAAATCGAGAACCTGAAATTCGCCTAAATTGAATGAAATTTCAGTCCATTCAGTCGATTATTTTTGAAAGAAACTAAGCGACAGTTATCGCATTTTACGCGAAATACAAATATTTGATTAGAAAGACTGCTGCAAACTTCATTGTTTGTGAAAACAAGAGATACTTCCCTTGTATGAATTTGAATACAAAGAAACGCCTGTATATAACGTTGTTTTTGATAATTTGTATTTTTTTTCGGGACTTGGAGCTTTTAAACAATGAATATGAAATAAACGTAGCGAAAGATAAACATAGCAACATCTTAAATCCAACTATAATTTTTGCTAGGGCAACTCTGTATTTTGTTAGATTAAATAAATGTTTTTATTTTAAAAATATAAGAGTTGCTGTACCAAAAATTTTCTTTGTGTGCACATTAGGGTTGTCCTGGGCCCTCGTTTAGATACTTCACCCTTTTGTCCTCGCCTGCCAAAAAAAGCAAGACAAGCTCCAATTTGTTATTTTGCAACTTAGCAATTTATCTTGGCATTAACTTTAATGGACATTGTGGTTTTTATTTGGCCAGAGCAGTTGATACAGTCGAGGTTCTTGCAAGCGCGGTCACGTAATCTTTAATGTAGTGCTTCAAACAAGAACAAACTTAATGGGAACTATTGACACATATTGCTTGTACATTTTTTTGGGTTATGAAAAGCGTTGCCGTTAACCTGGGTTAGGTAAAAATAGATCTTTTACCAGAATTTTAGGAAGTTGCATATAATGCTAAGATAGCTTAGCTTCCTCATGGTATTAATGGAATAATTCACGGCAAACGCAATAAAAGGAGAGAAAAAAATTACACTAACACATGGACATGTTTCTGCCTACCCGGCGTCATCAGCGTGGTTTCGAGAGTAATTTTTTATCTCTACCTTCTATCGCTGTTGCCTCACAGTTAATGCCACAACTTTCAAAACGACAAACTCGACATTTCTTGGCGCCCAAGAAACGCATGCCTGCCGTTCAGGAAGCAGC
>LR737398.1:4645449-4657880 GCA_902655005.2 Marronus borbonicus | reverse complement strand
GTTCTCCTTCCATGCTTTTCTTTCGTTCTCCTTCCATGCTTTTCTTTTGTTCTCCTTCCATACCTTTCTTTCGTTCTCCTTCCATGTTTTCGAGATATAATCAAATTATTCTTGTTGCCATACAGCCTCCTGAGCAATGAAGGAGTATTAGAATGCGCGATCCCGTATGTGAGAAGTAAGCTTTAGCCTTTTAGAGATTCGATTGTAAATTTAGATAGGCCGACGCCGAAATTCAGGGTCAAGTTCAATGTCGCCAGCGATGGCCGCCGACATTTTGGAAAGATTAGCGGCGCTTATTTATGTACATAAATCAAAAATCATACATCGAGATCGTCAGATACGTGAACAGTTCAGATTTTGCGATTAGATAATGGTAGGTAGATATAGCGTTTCTCAAAAGTATCCGTACGGGATGACGCCGAATCCAAAAATGTAACTCTGCGAGTGTTGATAGGTCACTTTGTTATCTGTGATTAACCTTTGAATGACGAGAAGGAAGTAAATATATAACAGAAAAGAGAATTAATAACTAAGAACTAAGAATTCGCGGACTTTAGCCACAATTTCTGCTTTGAATAGAAATATCTTTTTTTTTTTTGCAAGTGTTATCTCGTGTACTTATACCATACTTGGCTAAGATAAGGATTTATTTCATAAGAATCTTTTTAATTTAATATTCAAGAAAAAACATTCTTCTCTATATTGTGAATTCTTTACATTGCAAATTAAATGTCTAAGCAATGTCCACTTTGAGAAATCAGTTTTGAGACTCATGAATTATATAACTATTTGTGGTTATAAATAAATAACAATAATGGACGTAACATCAGAAAATGCCTAGAAACAATAACCAAAAAATATAATGCTAAGATAGCTTAGCTGTGAAGCAACAGCGATAGAAGGTAGAGATAAAAATTACTCTCGAAACCACGCTGATGACGCCGGGTAGGCAGAAACATGTCTGTGTGTTAGTGTAATTTTTTTCTCTCCTTTTGTTGCGTTTGCCGTGAATTATTCCATTAATACCATGAGGAAGCTAAGCTATCTTAGCATTATATTTTTTGGTTAAGAATGGGCGTATTCGGTAACCAATTTTTGATTATTTCTACACACTCTATTCCAAACAAGCATAAAGTACAATTTTTTCTCAATTATTCCTTGCGGGTTACAAGATTAAAACTTTAAATTACATACACTATCGTCATTGAAAGTTTGGCCGAGCCAGAAAAGTTTTTCAATGCCTTAATTTAATCAGTTTTATTGCATTCAACGATCGTAATGCTAATATATATTCGTCTTAAACACATCTGTAACTTACCACAAATAAGCTTGCAGAAACGAGTGCGCACTCATTGGCGGCGATATTTTTCGAAAGCGGTCGGATATACCCGAGGTCGAGATTCGTATGCGTACGGTTCGCCAACTTCCCTTTCTACCCATTGTGGCGGATGACTTGATTAATACTAATGCTTTTTATTATATTTCGTTCATATGTACATTGGATCGCTAATTCCCTTATTTCATTAGTATTCGATTAATAAAAATGTGTTTATGCTCTTGAATTATTAAGAAAGCGGCAGCTGTACGAATACGAGTGTGCACATTTTGCTCTTCTTTATCCATTTTTACCTGGACCGTATGGAGAGAATTAATAAATATTACTGTAACATTACGTGTTTTTCAACGAATCCTGTATAATACATCAAAACACCAAAAAGTATAAAAAGGGAAAGGATATTAAATAGAAGTAAGGCTTAAGCCTGCAGAAACGAGTACGCACCCATTGGCGGCGACGATATATTTCAAAAGCGGGCGGACATACCCGATACCGCGGGATTCATACTCGTACAGTTAGTATGTGTATGAATGACGGTGTTGGATTGATGATGGTGAATCGACGGCGTACTTTGTTACGTTCGACGAGTGTCAATAGATTTCCTAACCAATTTCCGACATTAGAATGCACTGGCACTGTTATTAAATGTATTGTTTGCAATATCAACATTTTACCGTACGGTATCTTTGTTCGTAAAAGACACGTTAACAGCAAATAGCACCTGTTAAATGCGACTAGTTGTTTGACTTAACGTTTCGCTGATCATGCTGTCAGCTTCTTCAGGAGGTTTCTAAAGATTCAGCCTCTAGACTCAGCGAAACGTCAAATCAAACATCAAGTACGCGACAACACCCGAAAGACATTCCTACTACGGATTAGGGTCGTGAAAGCCTACACTCAACTATCGTGATATACCATATTATAAATTTCTATATTACTTTATTTCTATGTTAAGTGTGTGCAATGTTCCACAAAATATTGTAGAAAAACACGATTACGGATCATATCAAGGCAGAGTTAAAAAGTAAAAAAATATGACTGACGGTGGATGAAACAACGGATGCAAGACAGAATTGTATTTTAAATGTGTTAGTGCGCACTTTAAAAAGCGATGTGGCATCCGTGCCTTTTCTTTTAAGTAGTACAATATTACAGAAGACAAATGCGGAAACGATTAACAAATACCTTTGGGAAGTCCAATATATCGGTGACCCAACTTGTAATGTTAGTTACAAATGGAGGTTCGAACATGGTTAAAGCTGGAAAGTTACTAAAACAATATCACCTTCGATTGCTTCACGTAACCTGTTTGCTTTATGCATGTCATCTTGTAGCTGAATTTATTAGAAATAGAATAGAATAGAATCAATGGAAGCCACGCTAATGATACAATATTATAACGAATTTTTGCGTCAATCTACATCGACAACATAACGAAACTAAAATGGTACGTATTTACATACATTATTTTTAATATTAATAGTAACAGAGCCGTACGCTACTGCGAAAGCACTCGTTTCTGCAGGCTTAAGCGTAAATAACCAAACTATTACGAATTGTTGTAGTCTATTTGCTAGTTACGTCTTATCGATGAGATCAAGCAGGTAAAGATTTTATGGCTTCTCCTCTCCTTTTTAGGGACACCTCCTTACCCGGATTGACCAGTTAGAATGTTTTAATTTTGATTTGGATAAGCGATGCTGGAAAATAGTAATGGTGTTCGAAATGGCCCGTGGTAAATCAATAGGTATTGGTAAACGATTCAGTATAAAAACTTCGCATGAAGAAGGCTGTTCCAATAACAAAAAAATGGGCGAAAAATTAAATCTAGCTGTGTTAACAATACTATTCGCCGATATCAACAAACAGGCGATTTGGAAGACCATGACCGTCTAGATGGTCATCTACAACGATTAACAAGAGAAACTGCAGGAAAACTATACAAAAAATAACGAGTGGATTCAATCGCGGACGTCAGCATTCGAATTCAGTTGCCAGTCAAATGCCGGCTAGCAGAAGGAGATTTACACGGAGCCGAAAGTGTTTTGTGTGTTAGTTAAAAGTATGGAGACGGCGTTTTATTGCCGTTAATAATCATTTTAGGAAATCATGTTATTATCAATTAAAAGTAAAATACTTGAATTTTTGTTTTCTTTAATTATTTTTAAATTAACTCTGTCCGGGAATACCCGGATGGGGGAAACTTGTAATGTTTACTTCACTATCCGATAGGGCATTTTTATTTCTTTACAATAATGTTCTTTTAACGTAATATTTTTACGAGAAAACGCCAATTCAAATGTTTAATAAATGTTAGGTAGGCAATTGCAGTATTTCCAATAAAGCTTTGTCATAATCTTATCATTAAAAGTACTTGTTTAAATTGAGCTCCATTATTAATTTGGCAGTGACAGTACCAGTTCCCATTAAAAAAAATTGTCAAAATAAATAATGGAGGGCAATTTAAACAATTACTTTAATTCACTTACTTATTAATTTGTTTTGCATGATAAGATTGTGACCGGCAAACTTTGCAATTTTTTAAGCTTTTATTTAATGCTTGAAGCCGAGTTTTCTTGTAAAAATATTATTAAAAAAAAAATAAAAATATTATTAAAAAAAAATAAAAATATTATTAAAAAAAAAAAAAATATTATCGCAAAGAAACAAAAGCGTTCTATCGAATGGTAAAGTAAAATTTACAAGTTCCCATACGCGAACAGGCTTAATTTAAAAATAATTGAAGAAAAAGAAATTCAAGTATTCTCGAATGTAGATACAAATTTCATAACAAATTCTCGTATTGCACATAATTTCCTAAAATGAATATATTAACATCAACCAATCCCCGTCTCCATACCTGTAACTAACCCTGTATATTGTTTTGAAATTAAAATCTACACCAAGAAAGACTTCAGTTGCGTATATGACTGTTTTATTTACTAAAGCAATAAACAAGTTAACAATAATTCAGTCGTTCTTATGGAAATCTAAGAACTTTCCAAACGCATCCCATAGTTCCTTAGCCAACACATCCGGCTCTTCAAAAGCAGCAAAATGGCCAACGTTGGGCACGTCCCGATAATGCAGTATATTTCGATATTTACAACTAAGGATATCTTTGGACTGAGCAAATAATTCATACTCAAAATTTGTGACACCGACTGGTACGGTCACTGGAATCCTGAAACGGGATTAATGAGATTAAAAGAATTATAAAACAATCCCTACGGACTAACTTTTGGTCTAAAGTGATTGGCGAATTGACTTATGAGGGGGGCTACAAACATGATTTTCGGATTTTTATAATATTTTTTGAATAAGTGTTTTTAGACACTGCCTTAAAGAAATCTCAAGTATTGCAAATATTTTTAATAATAAATCTTTCGCCTTGAAAATTGTACGAATTCCTCTATTTTAAATAAAACACCCTGTATATTTTTGAAGATGGTAAATTCAACAACGTAATGTTTCTTTCTGAAGATTCTGAAGATAGAGAAAGCTTAAGAGTTAAGGTGCTACCCTTAACTGAAAGAGAAAAAAATAATTTAACGATGGTTGGATATGGTAACCGCAAAAGAACGCGATAGCAAGTATCTGATTTCCTCATCTAGCCTATCCCTATTCCGCTCACAATAAATCAGTCTGGTGTAAGCCGATTTCTGAAAAAATTCGACGAAACAGGAAGTATGGAATATAAACGCAGATCAGGCAGACCAAAAATAGCTACTGATTGCGATAAGGCTCTGAATATTCCAATTGATCTACAAAATAATCCAAAACGAACGCTTCAACAGTTTAGGCTAGATCACAATCTGTAGTACTGGTCAGTTGCAAATTTATTTGAAAGCGAAGAGATTCGTTCTTTCAGCTTTCAAGATTCACCTAGTTAGAGAACTGACAGAAAATATCTTCAATAGGCGAACAGAGTTTTGCGAAATTTTGATGAACAGGTGCAATTTCTTTCTGATGAATCAGAAGCTTACCAGACCAAAGAAATATCTGGCTTCAACAAGATCGGTGAAATTGGTGGCTCTCCAGATCGCCAGATCTCGTTCTTTTGAATTTTTATTTATGGAGTGATTTGAGGAGTAAAATTTACAAACATAGGCTACTTAATATTAAATAATGATATTTTTGACAAAATTTAAATTGAACTTAAGGACAGACTTGGCTATTGGCTAATTAACAATGGCATTTTGAACATTTCATAAAGTACTATTTGTCCGATTTTCAGTTGTTTCTCATTTCGATTGTTCTTGTTCATTTATTTAAAATTTATATTCATTTTGTACAAACTCATTAGACCCTACCTCATTCAGGGGATTATTAGAATCTTTGAAAATATACAGGATGTTACGTTTAAAACAAAGATGTTGGTATGTTTTCTGAGTCACCGCTATAATCACGGAAACAATACAACAAGAGGTTACTAATGAAATGAACAAGAACGCCTTGGCGTAACCTTTATTGTTATTATTTATTGTTGTTAAAAAAATTCGCTAAAAAGGAATATGGCGTCACAAGACTTTTTTTAATAATGTGATTTTGGCCTGAAAACATATACGTTAAACTTAGATTATCGTTAACAGACTTTCAAATTCTCCTAAAAAAAAATTGTACATATTTTCCAGACGTTTATACTAACTTGTCGATACCAAATCTAGTCGCCTCTTTAGTGTTGTTCTCGTAATATATCCTACAAGAAGTGGTAATCGAATTAGTAACCCAATACAGCATAACATTGTCCAGAAGCTTGGTATAATCGTATTTCTCCAATAAACCACCATCAGCTCTATTGATCCAGTTACTATTGGTCCAGGTGGTGAATTTCTCGATAATATAAGCAGCTAAACCGATTGGGGAATCATTTAACCCAACACCAACCGTATCCGGTTTTGTGGATTGGATTTTAGCATAACCATTCTCTCTAGTGAAGAACGTAATAGCCTGTGCCATCTTTCTTTGATCTTCAGCCGTAGCGAATATCATCGGTAAGAATGATTTTAACATATTCTTAATCTTGGCTAGAGGGTGGTCCCATACAAACGCCAAGTTTATATGAGCCCCCAGAACTTCATCTGGGAATGTCGTTGCCATTATGGAAGTAATTAAACTGCCCCAGTCACCTCCTTGTACGTAGAATTGTTTAAAACCGATGCGATTCATTAGGTTTTTAAAGATTAGCGCCATTTTGATAGGGTTTAGACCAGGTTTGTAGGCGGCAGATGAGAATCCAAAGCCTGGAAGTATATACAAAAATTTAACAACAAAAAAAGATATTTTAATACAAAAGATCATTGCTTACCAGGTAACGAAGGAGCAACAATTTCGAAAACGAAATCTTTACAGGCGCATGGTTGGGTTAACAACGGTATCATTTCGTAAAATTCTCTCACAGAACCGGGCCAACCATGAATCAGCAATAACGGAATAACCTTCAAGCCGTTTGCACTGGAGGGTTTCTCGTGTATGAAGTGGATGTCCAAACCTTGGATATTGGTCTTATATTGCGGGAATTGATTCAAGAACGTTTCTCTTTGCCTCCAATCGTATTTGGTCTTCCAAAATTCGATTACTTCCGTCAATAATTTGGAGTTCATCCCATACTGTTGCTGAACACCTTCCAACGAGGGTGTTAATGGTCTAGCATTGTTCAATCTTTGATGTAGATCATCGATGACCTGTAAATTATAATTTGGACGATGAAATTTTTATTTTTAGTTGAGTTTTAACATTCAAATTTAGTCCCAATTTTCGCTGTGATAATTACAATTTTCTGTATGGTAAAGATAAGATCGACTTCAACTAATAGAAAGTAGTTGCAACGATGTTAATTAAAGTCTTAGGGTAACGGATTAGAAGATTACTATTATAAAGCAGAAGATAAACTATCTTGACTTATTGTTTACGATTTCTTCGTTTCCCCAGGAATAGCTAATTAAATTAGGAAAGGATATCTCAAATTAATCCAATGAAGAATACATAACCGTACCTTTTGTTCAATTACAACTTTAAAAGGTCTTATTGACGGATCAACTTCGACTTGTTGACCGGGGCCCCACCATTCATCTTGCAAATTAGGCCTCGATGGTATTTCGAAAAACTTTTTAATCTTCAATCCAAGAATCACGAAAACGATGGCCAAAATCGAAAGTACCACCGCGCAAAACATGATTGTTTTTAACAGATTTCGATGCACTATTTTATAACGTTCTTCTGCACGCGCATAACGTAAACAAAACCTAATTTTGCATGTACTGGAACGTACGCCGTAGCGCGCTATAGGAACTTAAGATTAGGCAGGATGTTTTGTAAACTCACGCAATGACCAAGCCTTTCTTTATCTGATGATTGCGTAGCATTATACAACTTATTATTGTTAATTTGCAGTAAGAAAGAACAAAAATCGAGTCTGAGAAACGAGTATATTAAGACTACGGCTTTACTGTATCGTGTACAAAAAAAAATTCTTAAATATCGTTACAATATCTTTTCTCCATGAACATTACCTTCTTAATTAATAGATTAGTTAAATTCCCTCTAAGTAGAAGTAGATTTAACAGAAAACTTAAATTCATAAAAAACGTAGCTATTTATAACGGTTACTATTTTATAGAAGTCGATCGCATGCTTAAGAAAGTCCAACAGAGGCTTTACGTAAGAAATTCCACTACCGTAACCCCGGTAGAAATTAATAGTAAGAAATTCGTGAAACTCCCCTTTCGCGGCATCGAAAGGCGTGAGTACGGTTTTGAAGAGTCAAGATGTGAACGTATGCTTCGGTTCGCGCAACGCACTCAAAAATCTTCTCGGTAATCCTGAAGATAAACTGAAAATGGGAGAAAGGTCGGGTATTTATAAAATTGAATGCAGCGACTGTAATAAAGCCTACATAGGTCAAACGAAAAGAGCGATAGAAACTAGATTCAAAGAACATATAAGAAACTATCGCTACGGAAGATTGGACGCGTCGAGTGTAGCGCAACATATAAATGAAGCCGGCCATTGTATTAAAGTAGATAATGTTCGAAAGGAGTATGAATTATTCAGCGATTCAAGTAAGTTCAAAGATCATGGAAACCCCAAAGTAATACTATTCATTGCGTGGTACGTTTATATTCTTGTTTCTCTAACTTGCAACATGTTACGTAATATAATACTTCATACATGATAACCGATTCATAACTATACAATGACTAGGTGTATTTATAATCTTACCCGTTCTAACGTGAGACGCTTATTTTGAGAATGACTTGCCTGATGTTTCTCTAACTTGGAAATTAATGGGATAATGCCGAATGAATCAGATACTTAGGAACCATTTTGGTCATGTACACTACCGTCTTCGGAAGTTTGACCAATGAAGAAAGTTTTAAGATGCCTTAATTTAAGAGGTTTTATTGCATTCTACGAACATATTGTCGTTAAACACATCTGCAACTTATTTTAGACACGTCTTATCGACGCACTCCTCTCTCTTTTTTAGGGGCTTGTCCCGAAATCCTACGTTTTGGAGGGCTTAAAAAAGCTGGAGAAACGCTTGGAAAAATAGAGATTATGTTTATCTTATAGACCTTATAGAGAAATGAGAAAAAAACCCTTTACCAGCTATGATCAAGGAAACGAAAGAAATTCTGAAAAATTCTCCAAAACTCATTAACGCGAACCTTAAGTTTAAACTGTTAATTTCAAACCCAACAGTGCCTAAAATTTACTGCCTACCGAAAATCCATAAACCGGGTAAATCTATGAGACCAATTGTTTCAGGCGTAGATTCGCCCACGTACAAACTGTCCAAATGGCTACTAAATGAATACAAAAATTTTCCCATCAAAGTAGACAACCTCGAAGTAGAAAATTCGTTTGTAAATAAAGTAAACAATATCAAACTAGAAGATGGGGACATTTTAGTATCGTTCGATGTTTGTTCACTCTTCCCTAGTGTACCGATCCCTGAAACCATAGAGTATTTAGTTGAGCCCCTAAAGCTCAACAATATTGAAGATGCCAAAATAGCAGAATATAAAAGACTTACGTCACTCTGCATGAAGCAAAATTGTTTTCAAGTCGAGGGAAAGTACTATGAACAATTAGAAGGTACAACAATGGGTAACCCCTGTCCCCCTTCATAGCCAACTTGTTCATGAGCAAATTTGCGACATGCATGAGAGCGGATGCTGCATATTTTCCTAGAATTTGGCATAGGTACGTAGATGATATTTTCGCGATTTTTGATACTAAGAAAAGTAATATTCCGGATTTCCTCGCGACCCTCCACTCAAAATTTGAAACCATTAAATTCACAGTAGAAGAAGAAGTGAACAATCAACTTCCGTTCCTAGATAGTTTAGTGATCAAAAATAATAATAAAAAAAAAGAGCGATAGAAACTAGATTCAAAGAACATATAAGAAATTATCGCTACGGCAGATTGGACGCGTCGAGTGTAGCACGACATATAAATGAAACCGGGCATAGTATTAAATTGGAAAACTTAAAATTGATAAAAAACGTAACGTCGCCGCGAGAATTAGATGCGTACGAGACGGCTTACATAAAAAGTAATAAAAATCTGATGAACGGAGAAAACGGACCGTTGTGGTACTCTGTCCTTTTTGACCTTTTGCAGTAGGCTGGCACTTGTTTATATTTTGAGTCATAAAAGAGATCTTCCCGTCTATCTGGCCGTGTTTTTCGCATGTCGTAGTTTAAGACGCGTAGAGGGTAGAACAGGCACTTGTAAAACAATATTTCTTCTCGGAAGAAGGGATAGGTAATGCATGTTATTTTTCGCACGTCGTAGCTTCAAGGCGTGCAGGAGGTACAAATAGGCACTTGTAAAGAATATATTTTGTAGGAGGTAGGGATAGTACATGCATGTTTAGTTTTAGAAAATTTTCTCACATCATTCGGTCACCGGTTGATGATGAGGACCATTCGTGTCCTCGAAACGGCCGTCCCGGACTAATTATTATATTACTATATAATAAATTAAACTTGTGTGGTGCGGAGGATGCCAATACTTATGTGTTGTTTACCATACTACGCCACAGTCCTTGCTCTCATTATTGAACATTACCAACTTTGTTTTTCCTTTTTTACTATATGATTTTTAGTCTCGAATGTTGCCAACCTCTAACAATTATGTGTTTGTAGGTTTGAATAACATTGAGCTTGATGCCTTGTTCGGTGCTTTATTTCTAATAAGGAAACTACGAACTCGTTAAAAACATTTGCCGGAGGCATAGATTATTTTTGTAAAAAAAAAACAATTTTGGGACATTTGAGGATTGATTTGCAACGAAGTGGCCCAAGTAAAATCACTAGTGTGGATGGAAGATATTTGTAGCAGCAAAATCTTTATCTGTTGTCATCGCGCCAAACAAAGAACTTAAATAATAACTTAGTAAACAGCAACAATGACGATGAGGTTCACCATTTATTAAATTATATCACAACGGCCTCACCTTCGGGTACCTTGAGGCAATTTTTATTTTAGTGGTATTGCCACACATGGGTTCCTTACAATCATTATTCCAATAATGATCGGTTTATTTAAAAAATCTTACAAAAAATTTAAAAGAAGAAAGGTTTTTAATTTCAGTGACGTGCAGAATAATCAACCGCAGTTTATATAACCCAACAGTTTATTTTTACAAAACAAAACACAAACAGCATACAAAAATAATAAAATTTGATGAATTTGTTATTTAGATGATTTGGCACTCTTGTAGAACGTTTCCATCTTATTAACGGCAGTCCAAACATCATTGGCGAATATTTCCGGCAACTCGAAAGCGGCAAAATGACCTCCATCTTCTATGTCGCTGGTGTGGACTAGATTCTTATACTTCAGTGATAGGAAATTATCAGGTTGATACGACATTTCGTTGGCAAACCTGACGCACGCGCTTGGAACTTTAACCGATATGCTGTTGAATGCAATAGATTTATATTAGATAATCATATCTGCTATTTTCTATCCAAATGTTTACCTGGAGAATCCCAGATCCATAGTGGCTTTGCTAAAAGCCTCCGCGTACAACCTCATGGATGTCCCTATCGTATTCGTCACCCAGTATATCATTACGTTGTCCAACAAGTCCACGTAGGAGAATTTTTCCTTTAAACCACCATCTGATTTAGTTTTGAATCCCACATTCGTCCACGTGGTGAATTTCTCTAAAATATAAGCGGCCAAACCAACTGGAGAATCGTTCAAACCTACGCCAACTGTATCCGGCTTGGTGCCTTGTAAATGCATGTAACCAAATTCTAGCAGAAGGAATTCGAATAAAGAAGAAAGGGGGTATAGCTTCTCCTCGTACTTCTTATCAACGACAGCCGGTGGATAAATGCTACCTAAAACCATTTTTAGCGTAACCAAAGGCGAATCAACGAAACACATATTAGAATGCACCCCCAAGATCCTGTCAGGGTACAAGGAAGACATTATAGAAACGACAAGAGCACCCCAATCACCGCCTTGGATGTAGTACTTCTCAAAGCGCAGACGTTCCATTAGATTCTTAAAGATGACGGCAATTTGCGCGGGGCCCAAGCCTGGTTTTGACGCGGCTTGCGAGAACCCGTAACCTGGCAACGATGGAATTACTAATTCGAAGACGAAATCTTGCCCTTTCCTAGGAGTCGTCAGAAACGGAATGGCATCGTAAAATTCCCTAAAGGATCCCGGCCATCCGTGCAGGAGTAACAACGGAAGAACTTTGAGACCATCCGTTTTAACCGGTTTAACACGAAGGAAGTGGATGTCGAGACCTTGAATGTTAGTTTTAAACTGAGGATATTGATTCAGCCATGTTTCTCTTTGTTGCCAATCGTAACGTGTCTTCCAGAACTCGACGACTTCCGACAGTAGCTCGGTATTCATCCCATACTGCTGTTGGATACCTTCTAAGGGAGGTGTAAATTGCCTTGCGTTCCTCAAACGTTGCTGTAGGTCATCTATAGTCTAAAGAAATAAGCTTTATCGTAAGATACTTTAAGGAATATTGAAGATAAGAGATCAGATAAGATATCAGAAAGAAAGCAGATTCAAAATTTGCAGACTTATTTTATTCGAGGGGGCTACC
>LR737398.1:4630972-4645439 GCA_902655005.2 Marronus borbonicus | reverse complement strand
AATAACATTGTATCCGTTACCAACATATAAAAATTAAAATAAAACGACCAATTCGTATCTTACTTTCTGCGGTACGTTGATTTTGAACGGCCGTATAGACGTATCCACTTTTGTTTCGCGTCCAGGTCCCCACCAAACGTTTTCCAACACGGGAAGAGGCGATTCTTGCAATAATAGATTGTTGATTTTTATTGCTAATAGCACGATGGAAACTGTGATAATGGCGAAGAATATTTTCCTGAGTAATCCCATGTTATTAAATTATACCTTTGAACTAATGGTACAAAAGCGGACTGTACATTTGCACGCGAATGTAAAGGAGTAACTGAACGAGTTCTTCACAAGAACTAACCTAGAACTCTACTGCTGTACTTTTTATGTATATATTGTATACGGCAGATGTTGGTGTGCAATGGGAGCTGAAACCCGTTACATAGGCAATTACATTAACGTATGTAACGTTATATAAGCGAGAAATTGGGTTATGTATTTAAAAAGAACATATAAAAGTATTGGCTTTCGTATTATTTAATACTAAATATTTCGTCAGCATACGAGGATAGTTTGAAAAGTTTGAAGTATAAGTATTTTTTTTATCAAATTTACCTTTACACAGTTTTCACGGCGATGTTCCCTTTGGTTGTAACGGAGGATGTAGATGCTTTGCAGAAAATCTGAGATTTCAACAATTTTCGATAGATTTTTAAAATTAGCATATTATTCCTGCAACCTAGAGCTAACGTCTCATTTGAGACAAAGATTTTAGGAGCTTTCACGCAAAATCAGGCAAAGTAGTTAAAGTAGTTTTGAGAAAAACTTAATTCGAAGTGGTAGAGACAGAAATGATATTAAACAATTCTGAACACTGTAAGCAAGAAAGGACGTACCTTCGATCGCATCGGGTACGTTTTTAGCATGTTTCCAGAATTGCCGCCATATTCTGGGAAATAGAACTTAATCTTGTTTTCTATTTATTTATATTTCTCATTAATTAAGAGAGAGACGACAGAAAAAAAATATTTACGTATTCTATTAAACATCTTTGTAAGCAGAACACATGAGAAAATGCCTAGAAACGATAACCAAAAAATATAATGCTAAGATAGCTTAGCTTCCTCATGATATTGACGGAATAATTCACGGCAAACGCAATAAAAGGAGAGAGAAAAAAAAAGAGTTGTGGCATTAACTGTGAGGCAACAGCGATAGAAGGTAGAGATAAAAAATTACTCTCGGAACCACGCTGATGACGCCGGGTAGGCGGAAACATGTCCGTGTGTTAGTGTAATTTTTTTCTCTCCTTTTGTTGCGTTTGCCGTGAATTATTCCATTAATACCATGAGGAAGCTAAGCTATCTTAGCATTATATTTTTTGGTTATCTTTGTAAGCTTTTATTTTTCATTAAAGCACTATAAAAAATAAATCCCTTCTGTCGTTATCCTTAATTTTGCAACATAATTTATTATCCAACAAAAAGTGATGAAGAAAGGACGCATGAAAGTTCGTTAAATTTAAACGTAGTAAACGTAGATTTCTGGTGGAACCAAAGAAATTTTCCAACGCATCCTGATTAAATCTGCGATTAATTTACGTACGTGAAATTCCCATGTTTTATATCATTCCATACATTTATAAAGGATGAAATGGTGATCTGCCAACATCGAATAAATTTCGCTTTGTTTATAATATCCCGTCCTGCTTCGCTTATAAAACAAAACTTGCAAGATTTTAAAGAAATCTAGCATTCCCTTTAAAAATGTTTCCTGGTATAAACTTTCTGATGTTTTGTACATTGTTTTGTCAAGAAAGAGTGTAAAACATCAGCCAATTTATTTAGTTTATCAACAGCATTAGCTGCACTTGTCGCTGCCAACGGTAAATAGCCAGAATTAATCGAACATGTACATTCCAGCTCAGACGCTGTGACTAAATCTTTGTGCAGCATACCGAATTTTCATTTTGATCAACAGTTGTTGGGATTTAAATGACTTTCAGTCAATTTAAGTGCTGCTCTATTCGATAGCGATTTATCCCATTGGTAAAAGCTTTCTATGCATCTTTCCGTGATGCACAAATGTCGTTGGAGCGAAAAGTGTTCTTCGATAAATTATTCCTGGCTGGAGAATGAGCACTAACCACGAGACTCTTAAAAAAATTAGTTAAGGTATCACAATACATCTCGTGCACCATGGCTACGAACATGGCACCAGAAAAAAATGGCCAAACGATCTTGGAAAACAGAGATATTTTCAATCAAATGGGTCTGATTTTAATTTCTGCCAGGGGTGCTGTAAATTATCTCTGTTCCTGAGTTTCATCCCTGTCGAAGCAGTAGACTAAGAGGGAAGAAGGAAAAACAACAACGGTGGCATATCACGCACCATTACTAGATAAAATGAAGGCAGAAATTGTGGAAAAACGACTACATTTAAAGAAAATTAAGGTTTGATTCCACCAAGACAACACTTAGTGGTCGCAATGGAAAGAATTCTCGGATTGGGGTTCTAATTGATAGATCACCCATCCTGGGAGGCTACGTTGAGAAATAAAACTGAATTTCACAAAAAAATACTTGTTTCTATGTTAGGCCGGAAACTTTTCAAGCTACTCTCACAATATTTAAGGTACTGATGTCTTTTTCAGATTTTTTTAATAAATATTTTAAAAATAGTTTGATTTTCTTTACAATTTGTTCCATTCTCTTTGTTGATAAAATATTGTGCTTTGTTGTATGTACAGGTCAAAATAAAAAAAGAAAGGGACTTTATGTTTGTTTTATAATTTGATTTTATTGGTGAAGCATCATAAAAGAAGGAGGCGAAATGTATTTATCCACCTATCTATACTTTTATATCACAGAAGAAGGTCAAAATCTGATGTTAAACATGCTGTAAAGTACTGGTAAAGAAATAAATAAAAAATGTCTAAGAAAAAAAAAAAAATTCATCAAATCCTTTTATTAAAGTATAAAAGAAGCAATATCGCTACGACGACTTTTTCTGGCCTTTGTAGAACGCCTCTATCTTAGCGATTCCAATCCATATATCATCGGCTAGTAAATCGGGGACTTCAAATGCTGCAAAATGACCTCCATCCTCCAGATCGCTTGTATGGACCAAATTCTTATATGTAGTGGACAACACGCAGTCAGGTGAGTACGCCAGCTCGTGAGGGAATCTCGCACAAGCGGCGGGAACCATTACTGGGAACCTGTAAAGTGGATAAGTAACCAATATTGTTTCCGGGAACTATTTTAGAAAAAAAAAAATTGAAAATTTATCTATTTTGATAACACGCAGAAAAGTCTCCGTTAAGCAATCACCTCACGTCACAGATGTCTGTTCATACAGAGAAGATTTTTTTGGACAGCAACCTTTGTATTTATAAAATAAGGACAATGCCTATTAAGAATAAAATAAACGTGAAATTCTTAGTATAAGTCGTCCTTATTTTGAAAGTACAAGGGTTGAGGACAACAAAGAGGAAGTTGCGCTGGAAAACCTGCTCCATGAGAAATGGCGGACGATGAACATTGAATTTCTAAAATTCTCGAAAAACGATTCAACGAGGAGTACCAGATCTAAAACAGCTCAAGTTGGAGTAGCTCACAGCAAATAATAAACGTATCATTATCAAAGGGTGGAAACTTTGCAGCCGCAAGAGTTGAATTTTGTCAGTGGTTTTTACAGCGATACCACACTGAAAAGAAATATGGTGAATAATTTTCGTAAGAACCACGTTTGGGCATTAGAAAAATTGATTGGTCCATTAAATGGCATACTTATTGAACCAAACGTCTTTCTTTCACCACATATGGCAAGTGAAAATTATTTAGATTCCCTTCAAAGCACTATTATTCAATGTTCTTCTAGATGTGAGACAGATTATGTGGTTTCTAAATGACGCAACTCCGACATATTTTAACCGAGGAGTTCGTGAACATTTAAACAATACATTCCCCAATGCACGCATAGGATAAAATGGATCAATTCCTTGACGTGCACGCTTTCCGGGTCGAACACCTTGCGGCTTTTCGCCTGAGACAATTTAAAAGCGAAGTGAATTTGCAATTGCTTTGAGAAGAATTCGTGAAAATTAGAACGCCTTGAAGCGCCTACCGCCATCACTCCAAGAATTGGCGAGATTGGTTCGATTTATGGAAGAGCGACACCTGTACGTCGTCGAAGTGGTCGTTCAAAAAAAGAATTAGATAAATACGCGAATTCGACTTCGTTCACAACAATTGGAGCACCCCGTGCAACAAAGATTTGCACTTGTCGGCATACAAAACGACAATTAAATGTTACAACGTTGCGTCGTACGTTTGCCGGCTGGGTGTTGGAAAGCAAGCAAGTTGATGCTGATTTTCGCAACAAAATATGAAAACCATTGCATTCGAGTGGATCCGTGAGTAGACAGAATTGGCGCAGAATTGGGGTGAAGAAAATCCATATGCTTTACATGGGAAAGAAATGCATTTACGGAGTTGCACATTTTGAAGCGATGCCTCTTCGAAAGTGAAATTAATGCAGAGGAACAAACAAATCAACCAAATTGATGAATTTGAACGACAAGAACGGTCACTCTATAATCATCTTGCGAAAGCCGATAACATCAGCGTCCAGGGTAGCGTGATTTAACACCACTTGACTTTCTCCTTCGGGGTTTTTTTTTGCAGAAAAAGTGTAATTCTACAGCGTTAGTCAATTGCTCACTGAGTACTTTCTGTAGAACAGTTTTATTAAAAGAGGTGCGGTAATTAACATCACCAGGAGGGATCAGTTGAGGGAATTTGTTGCCACAGGAGAGAACAAAACAAGCAAGGACGAAAGAGAACGTTTTGCATGTTAGAAATGTGATTGAAGAATATTCTGGACAACCTTACGCCACTCATGGCAACCAAATAGGAATTTCTCCTGAGTCCGCACGAGCAATATTTATGTGCATTAGGATACGCTTTAGTTTTGCCATTGGAAAGAGACCAAAACTTAATTAACAACATGGTTATGAACGACCAACGTCCAAAGATTGGGGTATTGATCTGCTGAAAATACACGGACTGTATTCGAGAAACCTCAGTATTCTGAAAAGGTAACTGTTCAAACTGGCTCAAATATCATTAGATATGACTTGATGCCAGCAAGACGACGCAAAGCCTCACAAGTCTAATTTATCAACGGAAAGCTTGCGTGATATGTTTCTAGCAGTCTGGTATCTCAACGTGGAGATCAATTTGAGCCGGTCAATTATTTTCTGTGGCGCTGTATTAAGTCAAAAGTGTACCAAAACAGTCTGTAAATTTTGTAAGATTTAAAAAATAACATCAGGCAAGTTATTTCAGAGACTCCACTCCAGTCAAAATGTGTCGACGTGCAATGAGCTCATTACTGTTCAACTATACATTGATCATAACGGGAGGCTTCTAATGGACGTGACAATTAAGTATGAACATTTACAAATACAATTTGAACATTTATTCATTGATTGTACACTGCCGTTCAGTGAAGTTCGGTCATACAATAAAAATGTATTATATCACACTGTATACAATTAATAATATATAAAATTAGAAAAATATTAAGCATACACTCTTTTCTAAGGGATTAAAGCCATAAATTATTATGTAAAGTAGAAATATTGCGACGACCACAATAAAGTCCCTTTTATTATCATTCCAAGAATTTCTCGGAAGTGCCGATCTTTTGAAACGGGTCGTTTGGGGATTATTAACGAACAATACATTTAGGAAATATACCGCGGTATCATTCTTCTTTATTTATCGCAGGCGTAAAGATATAAATTTGCTTCGTTTTACTGTTGAACGTGTGTTGGTGTGCATCTGTCGTTTTTGCGCGAAAGTTTTAAGAAAATTTACTTCAAAATGGCACGTGGCAAGCCTACCAGTGTAGAAAAACGTTCACGCATTATTACGCTGTTTAAAGAAGGATATTCGGAGCTACGAATTGCTGAAAAAATAAATATGAGAAGTTCAACAGTAAATAACATCATAAAGCGATATCGGACAACTGGAACTATAGAAAATCGTGTTCGTCCCGGAGCATCTAGGAAAACAACAAAAGCTGAAGATTTGAGAATTGTATTATTAAGCAAACGCAATAGAAAATTAACAGCGCCACAAATAGCAGCCGAAGTCAATCGCGGCCGTGAAGAGCAAGTTTCGGCGAGGACGGTAAAACGTCGACTTCAACAAGCGGACCTTCATGGACGCACTGCCATTCGAAAACCCTTATTACGTCGGGACAACAGAGCAAAACGGCTACAGTGGGCCCGTTCTCATCTAGATTGGTCGTTAGATGATTGGAAACACGTGCTTTGGAGTGACGAGTCAAAGTTTGAGGTTTTTGGGCAAAATCGACGAGTTTATGTCCGAAGATCTAAAACCGAAAAGTGATCCCGAACTGCATTGTGCCTACAGTGAAGCAAGGGCGTAGTTCTGTGTTAGTGCGGGGATGTTTCTCCTTTGCTGGGACGGGAGATTTATGCAGAGTGCAGGGTGTAATGAGGAAGGAAAATTATTTTGCAGTACTCCAGAATCATGCAGTGCCATCAGACTTGCGTATAATAGGCCGTAACTTTACATTCATGCATGACAACGACCCAAAACACACTGCGTTAGTGTGTAAGAACTATCTAAAGGAGCAAGAAGAACAGCACACCCCGAAAGTAATGACATGGCCCCCACAAAGCCCAGATTTGAACCCTATCGAGTTGTTGTGGGATGAACTGGACAGGAGGATCCGAAAAATATGCCCAACTTCACAAGAACATTTACGGAATATTCTGCAACATGAATGGATCAATATTCCACAATCCGTTTTAACAAAACTTATCGAAAGAATACCTAGAATAGTTCGAGCGGTGATTTACAGCAAAGGAGGTTTTTTCGACGAAAAAAAAATATAATGTTCAGTATGTTATATTAGGCCAGAATAACTTTTTATTTATTTATTTTTGTGTTTTTTACCTGTACATACAATAAAATTGCATTTTGTTTTTAATTTCGTTTGTTTCTGTAACCTTTTCATGTTTTTTAATAACCGACCGAACTTCTCTGAGCGGCAGTGTAGATAAAAAAGAATTTTAAAACTATTTTCACATATGTGTGATTAATGATTCAAATTGGCTTCCGTCGATGAATTATGAAAAACGGAAAATGTCAGGTTCGATTCCTGATTGGGACAACATTTTTTCCAAGAATTTAGTTACGCTGGAAATATCAAGAAAATCTCGAATATTCAACGAATTGTTCAGAAAATAGAGCCACCTTTATATGTGTATGCAGTAAATAATATCACCAAAATAATGGATATCCAAATAGAAAGGGTCAGTCGATCGTATCACAGACAATTTTTTTTTTAAATCTTGAAAAACGTACGTTCAACATTAAACACTATTCGTCAAAATCTTTGAAACAGACGTCAAAAATGATAAACCAAATTAGTTCCAAATTAAATAAAAGTAGTATGCATTACTTTGATAGTCCCAAGGTTTCCTTGCTCAAGCTCTCAGCGTACAATCTAACCGACGTGGTAATAGAATTGGACACCCAGTAAATCATCACGTTGTCTAATAAGTCGGTATAAGTGAATTTCTCCTTCAGACCACCATCAGGTCTATCCTTCCATGCACGGTTGGTCCATGTGGTGAATTTCTCTATGATATAAGCCGCCAATCCGATTGGAGAATCGTTCAAAGCCACTCCTACCGTGTCAGGTTTGGTAGCTTGCAGATGCAGGTAACCCATTTCCAACATCATCAATTCGAATAAATTCCATAGAGGATAAACCCTGTCTTCAAATCGCTTGTCGACAACCAGCGGTGGATACAGACTGCCCAAAACCAGTTTTATCATACCCAAATGCGAATCGGAATTGCACATACTTGAGTGCACCCCTATAATTCTATCGGGGAACAAGATAGACATGGCATGAACAATCAGCGCTCCCCAATCTCCGCCATGGACGTAATATTTTTCGTATCCTAACCGTTCCATCAGATTCTTCATGATGACGCCGACCTGCGGTACTGCTAAGCCCGGCTTGGAGGCACCCTGCGAGAAGCCGTATCCGGGCAAGGATGGGATCACCACCTCGAATACGAAATCGCTACCTTTCCTCGGTGTCGTTAATTTTGGTATGATTTCGTAATATTCTCTTACGGATCCGGGCCAGCCATGTAAAAGTAACAGCGGGAGAACCTTAAGCCCGTCCGTTTTAGCCGGTTTGACGTGTATAAAATGGATGTCCAAACCTTGAATGTTGGTCTTGAACTGGGGATATTGATTCAGCCATTTTTCTCTCTGCCTCCAATCGTAACTGGTCTTCCAAAATTGGACTATTTCCGACAGGAGGTCTTTGTGGATTCCGTAATGCTGATTGACGCCTTCCAAGGATGGCGTGAGCGGTCTAGAATTGTCCAAACGCAAACGCAAGTCGTCTATAACCTATACAAGAAGAACAAGGAAATATTTTCTCGATAATCTATATATTCAACGACATAATATGAATTTTTTGAAGCAAAAACAAACACAACTGGAGGTCTTAGATATATTGATTCCTGTAAAAGAATTTCTGATATGATGCGGACTTTTTGCGTGGACTGTTAAGAGATCGGCGATTTTGCCGTTAAATTTAGTGATTTTTTAAGCTTTGAACGGCAAATTTAGCGACAATTTGAACCAATTTAAATCGTCCACGAAGCTTAGAAAATATTTAGTAGGTGGTTATGCACAAATGAATTTGGTGGGGTATCAAACACGCTCTTTAATTCTCACTCAACTTAAGTCTTACGTTACACCCTCAATTCCTTGAGGGAGAACAGTGAATACTCGGATTTGAGAATTCCCTCGCTGAGCTTCCGTGGCTTGGGAGTCGATAATACTAAACGGGTAAAAGGAAGGACTTCACTCGCCGTTGGGGTCGGTCTTCCCCACGCTCGAATTTTTAAAGGCGGAAACGGTCCCGCCAATCAGGTTTCATTATATTAAAACAATACATAGGAGAAATTGTTCTTAGCCGTATATAATTATTTTTATATTGGCAAGATATTATTTTTGCTTATGTTTTCTGAAGAAAGCAATAAATTTATTAGCGAAACGTAAAAAGAAAAGCTTGGCGTTTTATTTGTTGCTACTCCCAAGAATTCTCTCTGCATAAAGAAAATATATTCTTCAGACCTTTATTGGGATAAATGATGTCTTATTATTTTTAAAAATATCAAGAATGCAAACATATAAATAGGTAGACTATAAGAGTTATGGGTAAATTTCAGGGTCACACGTTCACCAGGCTCACTTAGTATAAATAAATATACGTTTTCTTATGAACAAAAGACAAGTTTGGTAACTTTTTCGAACTTGTTTATCGACATTTTGCTATCCAACACGTGACGCTGTGTGATGTGGTATGGAACCGTAAAAACCACACTTATTTATTTTCCTTATTTATTTTAAATAACTTCAAGATTACCCAGTTACGTCTGGGCTGAATATCTGAATGTGATTAAAATGTTGCTAGTGATTTTTTATTTTGTTTGAAATATTTTACACATTAGTAAGGTGGAGATTTATCGGTTATGGGATCTCTAAGAAGGAGGTATTATTCCCAAAAAAAGGAAGATTTCGATGCATTAAGAAAAAATATTTGTTGATCCAAGGAAGCCTGCATTGAGTGAACGAAATTATATTTTACAATACTAGCAAAGAAATATTGCCTTCTACCACAGACATTTTTTTGTTATATTATTTCTTTAACTCAAGAAAGTATTAGAGATTAACATCAACAAAAATTGCTATTTGAAATAACGAAATTGATATGTTTGAATCAAAGAATTCACTTTAAGAAATTGAATTTTTAAATGAAAGAAATTAAAGAAATATTTCAAAAAAAATACTGTTTTATTTTGAAACAAATAATATCTTCATATTTACTTATATCAAATGAATATTGCTTTCACTTAAGGAAATAACGCAAAAAAAAATATTCCTTTAGTTCGACCAATCCTTTTTTCTGCGTGGGATGAATAATCCGAAAGACAATTGCATTTTAGTTCGATAAATAGATCATGTTACGAGACATTGAGAATTGTATAAATAAATTTACACATATGATATGATGATACGATAACAATTTCAAGTTGAAACTTGAATTGGCTAATCTGAAATTTTGCCGATAAGTTGCTGTGTGTAAGCGCAAATTCGGCAAGTTGGACAATTTATCGTTTTTATCGTTTTATTTATCGTTTTTATTTATGGAACAAAGTTTATAGACATTATATAAAATGTAAATGAGGGTTATTAACACTTGTTATGTAAATAGTCCATTTATAGATATTTCTGGGTATTTATCGCTTTGTGAGGGGTAATTGAGATTTTCCCAGATCAAAATAGGAATTTTAAATGCGACAAAAATTTAGACCCCGTGCATTTATTACATTAATATGAGCAAAAATTTTTTAATTTGATACTTCTCTTTATATGCAGCGGTTGTGCTGGTAAAATGTGCACATTTCACCGCGAGAAATTATATTTTATAAAGTGTTTGCAATATGGGTAGAAAAAAGCAATTATCCTTGATAGAAAGGGGTAAAGTTCTAGCCTGGCACCCGGATGGTGTTAGTAAGAAGGAAATTGCTCGCCGGTTACGAAGAAGCGATCATTGCGTTAGATATTTCCTAAAAGATCCGGAAAATTACGGCAAACCAAAAGGCCAGGGGCGACCGAAAGCTGTAAGTGAGCGGGATCAACGCATGATATTGCGGTGTGCATCCAATTCTTCTGCGTCGGCGAGAGTTATTGCAGAACAGGCGGAGGCACAAACGCACGTGCGTAATGTTCAAAGGATTTTAAAGGCGTCACCGGTAATATCACGGACGAAAATGTTGAGAAAACCGCCACTTTCGGCGAAACACAAAGAAGCGAGGTTGAGATTTGCTGAAGAACACGTATCCTGGAAGAAACAATGGGAAAAAGTTATATTTTCCGATGAGGAACGTTTTAATTTGGGCGGACCGGATGGGTACTCGCATTATTATCATGATCTGAGAAAGGAACCAAAAGTGAAAATGACCAGACAATTAGGGGGTGGACCTGTGATGGGTGGGCAGCGATTGGATTTCGCGATAAAAGTGGGATAGTGTTTTACACAAACAAAATTACATCTGTGACGTATAAAGACTTATTGCGTGACAATCTTCTACGTTTTGGAAACCAATGGGCCGGGCGCAATTTTGTTTTTCGGCAAGATAACGCGCAAATTCATAAAGAAAAAACCATTACTGAATGGTTTAAAGAGAAAAAGATTAAAACTTTACAGCGGCCGGCACGGTCGCCAGACTTAAACATTATTGAAAACATGTGGGGTGAATTGGCACGTCGCGTTTGTGGCGGAGGCCGTCAATATTTCACGGTACAGGAACCGAAAACTTCAATAGTGACTGAATGGCAGAATATCCCTCGAAATTACGTGTTAAATTTATATAAATCTATTAATAACAGACTATTGGAAGTGATTAAGAACAATGGGGGATCTACGCATTACTGATCGCTCATTTGTTTATTTTTGTTTCACATTTGCAACAGAGCGTCTAAATTTTTGTCGCAGAAATTGTTTAAACATTGGAGTAATAATTTATTATTTAGTTCATATATTACCGGAGGAGATATTTTTAAGTTTATTTCACTTTTACGAATAAAAACTTAATTAGATATCTCGCTTTCGCAAAGAAATGTTGTAACCCTTAAAACCCGTAAAACATCTTACCCCGTCTAAGTTTTTGTCGGGGAGTGTATGTAGGAAATGTTTAAAATCATTGAGGCCATTTTCCTTTAAAGTTCATTTATCTTATCTTATAATGTTTGAACTACTATTTTACTCGTTTTCTTCTGGTCGGTTCACTTGGCATAATTATACAAATTATTTGGGGTTTCAGAAATTCGCCACGTTGTTATGCACTACATGAAATCTGAACGGGACCGGTTATGGAGCTGTTTGCAAAATTCTGGCGATTTGAAGTCGGCCAATTCATTGTTGTGTGAATGGGCCGGTTGTTAAGTTGCCAAATTGTAGCGATTTAAAGTTGAATAATTAATCGTTGTACGAATGAGCCGCTTTAGACTCTTGATGAGATCGCAAAACTGACGTAGCAATAAAAAATAGCGAAATTTCATTTCTTTCATTCCTTTCATTCTTCTAATAATATAAATATATACCTTCTGTGGTACGTCTATTTTAACCGGTCTTATTGTTATATCGACTTCTGACGATTCCCCTGGTCCCCACCAAACACTCTCAAATACAGGCACCGACGCCGTTTCTGAGATATTACTTAATTTGATGCCGACGAATATCACTAAAAATGCAATTGCTAATAAAACTATTCTTCCAAATAAAGTCATGATGCACTATTCTATCTTAACCGGAAAATAACAGCACGAAAAAAATTACTCCGTTTTATCAACTTAAACGGGCAAAAAGTTTACACAGAACAACGTGATAAAAACCTCGCTGTGTCATTGATATAAGTAAACATATTTGGGAGTGAGCGATTCGGTGATTTGAAATATCTAATCCTGAGATTATATAACATAATAAGCGTCCCGAAAGAATTCAGTTATGGATCGGTATCCATATACAGAGGTGTGCGAAAGTATTGCAACCTAAATAAGTAAGAAATTTTATTTATTAATAATACCACGGAGAAATATAACGATATAAGACGAACAGGATTTTATTTCAAGGGTAAATGCGGCCACAAGGTCAAGGCCGCACGGTTTGCCTAACTTTCTCGTAACTCCTGTAAAAAAATTCTACAAAAACAATCAAGTAAGGCATTTTCTGCATAACTTCTAAGAATAAAAAAAATAGCTTTATTTTATAAAAAGTTTATTCCCTAGAAAAACAACTTTTCTCGACGCATTTCAACAACCTATTCACGAAGTCTTCGACTGCGCGTGGAATTCTTCCATCTTACTAACTGACGCCCAAATATCTTTGGCGAGGATCTCCGGCACCTCGAATGCGGCAAAATGTCCACCGACATCGATGTCTGTCGTTTGGACCAGATTCTTGTACTTCAGAGAGAGCAAACTGTCCGGCATGTAAAAACGTAAAAACAAAAAAAAATGTCCGCTGGGAACCGTCACTGGTATCCTGGAGAAATTAGAGCAATTATTACAAGCCCAACAGGAACCTTTTTAGACCCTCTCAAAAATATTAGCTGCTTGATTTTTGTCTAAGTGTATGATTAAGTTTGGACTATAGGACTTATGGTAGAAAATGAGATTTTCTGAGCAATTTAGAGAACAAGCAAATATTTAGAAATAAGTTCGGCACAATATAAAATCTTGTCAAATATACAACGCGTTCACTTTCTAATAGAAACGATGCAAGTGTAGTTTTTTTTTTTTTTTTTTTTTTGGCACGCCCTATAGTTTATTACATTTTTATTCAATAATCCCAATATCCACCTATGTTTGTTTCTTTAAAGGCCAATATCCTAAAGAAGGAATTATCTTCCAATCAAACCAAGATTAAAAATTTAAAAAAAAATGGAAAATGCCCAATTACAAATAACATAAAAAAAAATCTACTGAATTCACCTTCCGATTTGTAAAGCGTTTGTCGCCTTGAACAACAAAAACGAGTGATCAGTAATGCGTAGATCCTCCATTGTACTTAAACACTTCCAACAGTCTGTTATAAATAGATTTATATAAATTTAAGACATAAATTTGAGGGATATTCTGCCATTCAGTCACTATTGAAGTTTTCATCTCCTGTACCGTGAAATATTGACGGCCTCCGCCATAAACGCGACGTGCCAATTCACCCCACATGTTTTCAATAATGTTTAAGTCTGGTGACCGTGCCGGCCACTGTAAAGTTTTCATCTTTTTCTCTTTAAACCATTCAGTAATGGTTTTTGCTTTATGAATTGGCGCGTTATCTTGCTGAAAAACAAAATTGCGCCTGGCCCATTGGTTTCCAAAACGTAGAAGATTGTCACGCAATAAGTCTTTATACATCACAGATGTCATTTTGCTTGTGCAAAACACTATCCCACTTTTATCCCGGAATCCAATCCCTACCCATATCATCACAGATCCACCACCTAATTGTCTGGTCATTTTCACTTTTGATTCCTTTCTCAGATCATAATAATAATGCGAGTACCCATCCGGTCCGTCCAAACTAAAACGTTTCTCATCGGAAAATATAACTTTTTCCCATTGTTTCTTCCAGGATACGTGTTCTTCAGCAAATCTCAACCTCGCTTCTTTGTGTTTCGCCGAAAGTGGCGGTTTTCTCAACATTTTCTTCCGTGATATTACCGGTAACGCCTTTAAAATCCTTTGAACATTACGCACGTGCGTTTGTACCCCCGCCTGTTCTGCAATAACTCTCGCCGACGCAGAAGAATTGGATGCACGCCGCAATTTCATGCGTT
>LR737398.1:4514538-4620972 GCA_902655005.2 Marronus borbonicus | reverse complement strand
AACGCATGAAATTGCGGCGTGCATCCAATTCTTCTGCGTCGGCGAGAATTATTGCAGAACAGGCGGGGGTACAAACGCACGTGCGTAATGTTCAAAGGATTTTAAAGGCGTCACCGGTAATATCACGGAAGAAAATGTTGAGAAAACCGCCACTTTCGGCGAAACACAAAGAAGCGAGGTTGAGATTTGCTGAAGAACACGTATCCTGGAAGAAACAATGGGAAAAAGTTATATTTTCCGATCAGAAACGTTGTAATTTGGACGGACCGTTGTTTTCGAAAATACATTTACCGTTGAAGTTCTAATTCGCTCAAAAAATTCCACAACTGATTTGTGAAAAGCTGATTTCGTTCTTGAAGAGAAATATGGTTTTTAAGTTCTGCTAGCATTGATTATAGAAAATCTTCAAGGTCGCGAAATTGATTTTTGTGCATAATCGCCACTTAAGCTTTTCGAAGTCGCTATTTTCGCGACATGTCGTTATAAATGATAACACTGACTATACACGGAAGGAATACATGATTTATAAATTGCTTACCTTCAATGAGATCATCGAATTCTTCTACGGATTTTAGGTTGCTCTTTTTAGAATTTTAGACAAAATTGCACAATAAAAAAATTATTTTATTTTATTCTAAGAAGATTGTAGACATGCTAAACGTTATAAAAATATTTTAAGTTACTTTTTAAGTAATAGAGTATAGTTTACAAATAATCATTGTAATTTGTTACGTTGCAGATTCCTGTACTTTTGGTTTTACCAACTAAAAATTATTTAAAACGATTTTGCGATTTTACTGCAAAGGTATACATTACATGTTAAACATTAAAAAATTATTTTAAGTTATTTTTTAAGCAATAGAGTAAGTTTACAAATAATCATTGTAATTTGTTTCGTTGCAGATTCCTGTACTTTTGGTTTTCCCAACTAAAAATTATTTAAAATAATTTTGCGATTTTACTGAAAAGGTATACATTACATGTTAAACATTAAAAAATTATTTTAAGTTACTTTTTAAAAAATAGAGTGTAGTTTACAAATAAATATTTGTTACGTTGCAGATTCCTGTATTTTTGGTTTTCCCAGTTGAAAATTATTTACCGAAAAGCAATTACATAAATTAATTCGGAAAATTCCAAAAAATTGCACAATTTCCTTGATTGTGGTCAATAATTCTTTTATCAGGCTTCTTACAAATATCCCAGGTTTATTTCATATTTATGGTGAGCAGCACTATTATAGCTTAAAAAATTTAACAAAAGAAATGGAAAAATGTTAATTTAGCAATTCTGCCGCAATCGGAATTCGCAATTAAGCAATTTATTGCGAATATGTAATCGCTAACGATAATTGTAGCTGACTATGCAATTCTATGCGGCATCTATGGCCATATCGCTTCACGTTTACCAGCAATACTAATCTGATACCGATGTTACTTTAATTGGAATTTATTTTATTACTTAAAAAAAAGGTAAACTAACACATATCAAATTTTACATAACGTTACGAGTGATAATCTATTTGGTTTTTCAGATTAAATTGCACGAGGTTTTGTAGGTTATGAAATATAAATTCGAAGGATACAAAGGGTAACAATCATGTTAAGTACAATCAACAAGAAGTTAATCCCCATGAAGGGGCACTATTTCTTATGGAATGCAGGTGAATACTTACTTTAAACAATTAAAATTACATTTAAAACAAAAATGTTACTCTTCTCTTAGGTACGGGGCCTGTCGTTCCCTTTCTCTCAACGTACGCTAAACAGTTAGGATTTAGTAGCTCGACTGTAGGTGTGATGTATACTGTGATGCCGTTCATGGGCATGTTGGCCAAGCCGTTATTCGGTGCAATTGCCGACAGATACCGTTGTCAGAAGATCATCTTTTTAGCGTTCATATTGGTAACAGCCGGTGCGTTTATGGCAACATTTTATTCACCAACCATAGAGCCGGAACGAAAGATACATTTCTCTTGTGATAATTCGATTACTGCATTGGATACGTGCGTTAATAATGTTACAGTATCCGATTGTACTGAAGAAATTCTTCAAACGCATTTCGACAACAATATAACACGTTGCCATGTAAGTATTGAAGTGTTTAACTTTACGTTTCGATATTTTTATATTAAACTTAGAGTGTCCGCAAAAGATTATACAGGTGCATTTTAGATTATCAGCAAAATACATTATATTGCTTGATAAAAATCATTTTATTTATTTGTGTTGACACTTGTTTGTTTCGAAAGTGTATTTGATTGTCATCTATCATCAATAAAGGTAGATTATGATATCAAATTGACACGTATAGCTGAAAACACGAAAGGTTGCTTTTCGCTCGTGAAGTTTTCTTCGCCTGTAACTAGGGTTCATTCGATACCATCGTTATGTTTAAATCTTTAAGGCATTTTTTCAATGAGTTACCTTTTTCTTTGTTTATTAAAGTGCTGCCATCTTTTGTGGAAACACTATATAGGTGCTTTGATTTACATCATATCGGATGCAACTGTACTCCAATAGACCCGTTAAATAAGGAATATATCAAAAAAGTCATGAGTTAAGAATGGTGTCTACCAAAATTTTACTTTTAATTCTAAAATATAGTAAAAACTTTAAAATAAAATTTTAAGATATCCGCTCGATATATTTATACAGGGTGATGAATCTCAACCGACCGCGATTGGCAAGTACATATTGATTTAATGAATGTTTAGATTTTAGAAGTACCAGCCATATGTGCTACATTTGTGTCATATGGAAATATCGTAAAATGAGCTATATTCGATTTACAAATTAAAAAAAGAAAAGATAATGAAGCTTAATTGTTGCGAAGATAACTCTTGGAATCAAGTTATTTTGCTTTTTCCCATGCTCCATTAAACCCTTCTTCGTTAGTTGTCCGGATCTGTGTTCATCTTCTTCCAGTTCCATCAGGTTGATGATCTTCCTGGGGTCTTCTGTCCTTGGTGTTAGGATCTCAGAATCTTCGTCCTGGACCCCTTTCTCTACTGTGCCCCTTAAAAAAGAAAGATATACTTGTTATGAATAGTGATACTTATGCCAGCCTACAAAGGTAGTTGTAGGTGGTCCTGAAGGGGTTCTTCGGATGGTGGTGTCCTTCATCGCGGGATTCTCGCTAGTATGCGTCTTCTCGAAGAACTTTTTGTTGAGCCTTGCAAGGAATTCCTGCAGCTCCTCTGTCTCGCTCAGGTGTGTTAGTGTAGTCCATTAAAGCCGTTGGAGTCTGGGCCCTGTATTAGAACTAGAATCGATGGGCATGCGTACAACTAATAATTTATAATTCTCGAACTCGTTCTTAGGTGTCGGGTTACCTAATATGTTATTCCAACTTGATAACTTGAAAGCATTGAAAATATATATATTTGGAAAATTTAGCACATTTTCCACACACTGTAATACTAAAATTGAAGCGCAGCATATTTTCAAAACAATACAGACGGTTCATCAAGTACATCGGATGTAAATAAATATCGTGACGTCATTATGGCAAGTTTCACGTGCCGTAATAGTACTTAACCTTAACGGAAAAGATACATCATAACCCCGAATATTTGAATTTTATTTTTTTTTTCACATGTCACTATAATCCGTTTCAACATCACTATGCACAATGGACAGGTATAGGGGAGCTTGCGTCTCTTATCCCTCTAACACACCAATATAGCTATCCCTATTACCGTTTGCTGTGTAGCCAGATGCACATGTTTACGTCCTAACCAACAAATCTTTTAAAAATTACCGGACAAGGATAGCGTGCTACCAAACCTGGTACCATGTTAGGAGCTCTTTATGTTTACGTTGCTGGCCAAAAAAATATGTTATGAAATGTTTTAAACTAAGGTTCAATAAGAAAACCAATGTTTGGTAATATTTTGACACTGTCAAACGTCAAATCGTATAGCGGAACTGCGGAAAACACGCCTGAATATAGCTCATAAAGATTTGGCAACTCTGTACGCTACTCCCATAAGAGCTGTACTGCATAATGGGGTTGAGACGGACTATAGAGGGCGCCACGACGCAAAGCTAGGGATCCGTTGGTCTTTGATTAAAAGTATTTTTTTTATTATTTGCAGCTAACCTGCGCAATCTCGGAAAAACACTTTTGGACGACGATCTGCCAAAATTGGAACGTCTCAACGTATTGCGACTCCTCGAACTGGGTCGATAGCTTGGGTTTTCATGTAGACATAGACACGTCACGTTCCCAGGAGATAGCGGGCTGCCTTTATCTGCGAGTGTCCAACGCCATCTTCGAGGACGGCGTAGAACGTTACCCTAATTGTATTAACAGCGATAACGCCATATTCACCACATGCGATATGAACTGCGAATCGGCTTTACTTAACGAATTGGTCGCGCAGCCTAGGTTAAACGATGACGACGTTTATGGAGCTTACCAGTTTTGGTTGCTTTTCTTCTTCATGGTCTTGGGTTGGATGTCGCAGGCTATCGTCGTTAGCGTTACTGACGCTATTTGCTTCGAAATGCTAGGTAAGATTATTATGTTTTAATAAATAATTTCGCAGTTGTTTACATTTACAAGTGAGACTCACATAAAATCAAAATATTTACATCGAACGCCCAGTATATTAATAAAATAATAGTGTTAAAATGAAAACATTCCTCTTCATTTTTTATATTTTCAGATAACAGACCCGAAAAGTATGGAATGCAGCGCTGTTTTGGTGCGTTAGGTTGGGGCTTGTCGACGATAATCGCAGGTCTCCTAATGGATTCGTTTAGTACCGCGAGCTCGACAAAGAATTACATCTTTGTCTTCTACATGGCGTTCGTTATCCTTATATTAGATTTTATCTTATCCTATAGACTGAACGTAAGACTCCATCCATTTTATTACTAGAACGGATCCGAATGTATTTAAAATATCTCTTTATAGTACACCCAAAAGAAAATGTCAACGAACATCCTTCGCGACGTCGGCTCGTTACTGAAGAATTTCCGCATCGTCATCTTCATGCTATTCTGCGTCTTCATCGGAATGTGCACCGGATTAATATGGAACTTCCTCTTCTGGCTGATTGAGCACCTAGCCGCCGATCAAGGTTGCGATTCGATGAACTGGATAAAGACCCTGGAAGGTCTTGTCGGCGCCGTTCAGTGTTTACTCGGCGAATTACCGTTCTTCTTCCTATCGGGCTGGATACTTCAACGGATCGGACATGTCAACGCGATGAGTCTGATATTGTTAGTGATCGGAATCAGATATGTTTTATATTCTATCATATCGAACCCGTGGTGGTTCCTTCCCGTTGAATTGACCAATGGCGTGACGTTTGGGTTGTTCTACGCGTCGATGGCGTCTTACGCGAGTATAGTGGCTCCATCTGGTACGGAAACTACGGTCCAAGTAAGTGGTTTTGATTGTTACCTTTATCAGTGCTAACTTGATTTGTGTAAGCGTTGGGCATGGAACTGCATATATAATTGACGTATACCTAAACAAGTTAAGACAAAATAATTTAATATTTGTCAAAAAAAAGAATCCGTTAATTAATTTAATTTCAGAATGCTTAACTGAACTTAGACACCTAAACATGTTATCTGGAATATTTCCCTGCGCCCTCGACAATCGCCGTAAAGTATTTGATATTTCGATGCATTTGTCGGTCGAATTTATCCTGAAGAATTAGTAATAATGATAGCAAGGACTGTGGCGTAGTATGGTAAACAATACATAAGTATCGGCACCCTCCACACCTAGATAGTTTAGTGATTAAAAATAGTAATAAACTAGAAATTGACATCTATAGAAAGGAAACCAACACGAATAGGTACATTATGAGCGATTCTAACCACTGTGGACAACACAAAATGGCCGCGATTAGCTTCTTAATTAATAGATTGGTTAAATTCCCTCTAAGTAGAAGTAGATTTAACAGAGAACTTAAATTCATAAAAAAACGTAGCTATTTATAACAGTTACTCGTCTATAGAAGTCGATCGCATGCTTAAGAAAGTCCAACATAGGCTTTACGTAAGAAATTCCACGACCTTAACCCCGGTAGAAACTAATAGTAAGAAATTCGTGAAACTCCCCTTTCACAGCATATCGAAAGGCGTGAGTAAGGTTTTGAAGGATCAAGATATGAACGTATGCTTCGGTTCGCGCAACACGCTCAAAAATCTTCTCGGTAATCCTAAAGATAAACCGAAAATGGGAGAAAGGTCGGGTATTTATAAAATTGAATGTAGTCACTGTAATAAAGCCTATATCGGTCAAATGAAAAGAGCGATAGAAACTAGATTCAAAGAGCATATAAGAAATTATCGCTACGGAAGATTGGACGCGTCGAGTGTAGCGCAACATATAAATGAAACTGGGCATAGTATTAAATTAGAAAACTTAAAATTGATTAAAAGCGTAACGTCGCCGCGAGAATTAGATGCGTAGGAGACGGTTTACATAAAAAGTAATAAAAATCTGAGGAACAGAGAAAACGGACCGTTGTCGTACTCTGTCCTTTTTGACCTTTTGCAGTAGGCTGGCACTTGTTTATATTTTGGGTCATAGAAGAGATCCTCCCGTCTATCTGGCCGTGTTTTTCGCATGTCGTAGTTTAAGACGCGTAGAGGGTAGAATAGGCACTTGTAAAACAATATTTCTTCTCGGAAGAAGGGGTAGTTCATGCATGTTACTTTTCGCACGTCGTAGCTTCAAGGCGTGCAGGAGGTAGAAATAGGCACTTGTAAAGAATATCTTTTCTAAGAAGTAGGGATGGTACATGCACGTTTAGTTTTAGAAAAAAATTTCTCATCATTCGGTCACCGGTTGATGATGAGGACCATTCGTGTCCTCGAAACGGCCGTCTCGGACTAATTATTATATTACTATATAATAAATTAAACTTGTGTGGTGCGGAGGGTGCCGATACTGATGTGTTGTTGAAGAATTAGTATTCACTAAGCTGACAATTAAATAATAACACCAGGGAGAATTACACTGTCAACAAAGGTATTATAGAATTCAAAGATTTAAGGATGAGGTGAGGGCCGCGGGATCACTGTACACTGTTTATTGTGCATTCACATAACTCGCCAAGTTACGTACTGGTTGCTCTTGGTAACTCTAAACTAAACTATAAATAACAAATTATTTATCGAAATTCGATGCACACCAAAATGAAACCGCGCATACTTCCATGAATTAATTAATTAAACCATAAGTATTCTCTTTCCATTTTAGGGCCTGGTTGGAGCAATTTTCGAAGGTATAGGAGTCTCATTGGGAAGTCTCGTGGGCGGTTCTATGTTGGATTACTACGGACCCGTCTTGACGTTCCGCATTTTCGGCATAGCGTCCCTAATACTATGCTTGGTGCACGCAGCTCTTCACTACTTCATTGATAAAGTCGATAAAGGTAATAAGAAAACGTAATGTTGCTTTCCCTGTAGTAGACATCGTATGGTACTTACATGTATCTGTTTTTTTTTTGTTTTTTGACAAACAAATAGTAGAATTGTTATTTTTTAATGTTTTTGTAGAGGTCTTAGCGGGACTAACGTAGTATTCTTTAAGTATGAGTATTATAGTTTTATTCGATGTTTTTTTTTGTTTTTTGATCTAGTATTTTTACAAATAAATATAAAACTATCGTCTTTTTACTAATATTTATTTACGTTCATAAAAATGAAGCGAAACACAAAAAAAATAATCCTTTTAGATTTAAGCTAATGTACCATCTTTTTCGAGTCGAATCTGGGTAATTCTTCGATTGTTTATGCAACCGAAACTACACGACGAATTCCATATTCGTGGAGTTTTTCATAAATAATTTTTAATTCATATTTTAGACTGTGGTGAATGACCCATGGTAATGATTAAAAAATACACACACACACAAAAATTTGTTCGAATTGTCTTCTGGTAGCAACTAAACATATTTCAGCGCGTCTTGCAATTGGTTAAACAGCGTTACGTAACATCTGTTGTGCTATTTGTTCCATCTCCTGGAATGCAATTCTCTAATTTATTCTAATTTATTAACATTGGTCACGGGTGTTTGGTATATTAATGCTTTTAAAACTCCCCATATGAAGAAATCGCAGGGTGGCAGCTGTGGAGATCGGGGTGCCTAAGGTATTGTATCAATGGACAGGGAAAGTATTTTCCAGGCAATTCCGTACGATTCGTGCTAAGTGGAGACCTGCGCCGTCGTGTATAAAAATCATGTTTTGCCGGAGATTTAGAGAAACGTCATCCAAAAATTCTGGGAGGTTGTTGGAAATGTTATCAAATCAATGACCAATTACAACCGCCATTTCTACGCGGTTGTATTGAGCAAGACAGACTTGCCAAATGACGTCCAAGAAATCGCTTCGCATACAATCGCGCTGCATGACTACGTTATTATATGAAGCACCAAGAACCATCAACATATCAATTTGTATTTAAAGTACAAAAACCGCATCTTTTCAATGATAAAAGTAGAAATGTTAACTAATGATTTACGCACCACATTTGTTTTATGTATTTATAAATAATTGCGAAGTCCCTTTGGACCATATTTAGCTGCTGCCAGAAGACATTTTGACCAAATGTTATAAAGTATTATAATATTTGGTTGTCTAACATTTTGTCTGATATTAAAAATGTGATAAGACGATTAAAAAATGGTGAAGAAACATTCGTCTCAGTTTTTGATGTTTAACGTCGTCCCATAGTCCGTGTCCGCGACTTACGTATCGCCCTGTATAACATAAAAACACACGCTTAATAACATACGAGGGTAATTCATCTAACCAGTCTAACATAGCCTAACAAATTCAAACTTTTTTGTTAAATTCGGTTTTATTTCTCAACATAGTCTCCTTGTAAGCTACTTTCCCCAGCGATGCTTCCATCTCCCTAATTGGCTCAAATTTTGAAGGCTTCTTCGATGAAAATCTCTGTTCTTTGAATGATAGCTTGAGTCTAGGCAACAGAAACAAAACGGTGGGTGGTTAGGTCTGGTGAATAAGGTGGGCAGTCTATCAATTCGGTGAATTTTTGCCATGGCGTCCATCGCAATGTGAAACGGTGCATTTTCTTGGTGGAACCAAATTTTTTCTTCAAATGCGACAGTTTTTCTAAAAAATCTGTCAAGTAATAATGCGTATTGTGCTCCCGCTTTTCATGTCCAAACCCTCAGTTCATATGTGGCAAACTGAATAACTGAATATCCAACGTGGCTGATATTTTCAAAAGTATCTTTCAAAGCATACGCAATTACATTGCCAGGATGAGTAATCTTCATGTTGAGACTTGAAACTTTGTACAGTGCCCTCGTATATAGTTCTTTAATGTTGCCAATGCATAAAATGATTTCTCACGATTGTGGGATACCCAAGTTCATCAATTTCTCACTTTCTACTTTGGGAACGCAGCATAATTTCGTGACGTCACTAATCGCAATTAAACTGTAATCATCGATTAAATTAATTCGTGATTAAAATCAAATGTCATTTTGACACCTGTCAATATTAAAGTAAAAATAAAAAAAATATCTAGAATATAAATTTTAGAATTTATTTAAAATAGAACAGATAATCGTGTAAATGCAATAGGTCTTTGTACTGGTAAGCGCCGTAACGTCACTTTAATTCTCATTAGTTAAACCACCTTCAAATAAATTTAATCGGGTATTAAATTAATTTAGGATTAAAAAATAGAAAAATAAAATAAATATGATATGAACTGTTGAATATTTTGGAATTTTCTGTTAAAAACAAAAATTAAAATAAGCGGTTTATTATTTTTAAATAAATTTCCTTCTTTCGCTTAGTACGATCAAAGAGGCCTTTGAGGTAAATAAAACACTCCCATACAGAACTATTTATTGAATCTTTGAATACATTTAATCTTTCTCTTGCAGATACCCGGGTAGAATACGCCGCCCCTCAAGATGCCATCACCATTATCGAGAAGAGGATGATGAGGTAGTGTCAGCTGAAAAAGTAGAAAAAAATTTAAAAATAATTTATCATCAGTCATCAATGAGTTCCCATTAGCGTATTGTTGTTTTCTCTCTTATTAACTTATACAGTTTGTTAATGGAGATGTGAGCCATACAAAGTCAAACAACATTTCAACGATTGCTCACTTGTTAGCCTTACAGCTCGCATCTTAATTAACATAATATGATACACAATGACTAGTTCTTAATAGACGTCTTAGTGAGAATATTTTCTAGTAATACCATTTACAAATATTAATTTTTGGGGGCGAGTTTTGAACGGAACCCTTTCTCATCGAAAATTGTACTTAATTTTTTTTTATGTGTGTATGATTCCAGTGAATGGGCTAATGGAGATTAGCTCTAATATTTCTGTTTATTATTTATTGTAAATAGTCTCGAATGAAACACTGAAGTCAATACAACATGCAGTGCTAAGCAATTGAAAGTTTTATTGGAAAAATCTTAAATTTGGTTTCGCGAGATGGTGTTAAACTATATTAATGGGATTCAACTATCCTCATTCAAAGTTGGTGGAATCCAGTAATAATAATAATAATACAAGAAGGTTGTAAACTTAAAAAAAAATTAAACATTAGATAATACAAATGAAACCTGACGTAGACCCAAAATCACCAGCTTGTGAATTTTGGGCACGACCATTGCATAGAGGAACATTTTACGATGAAAGAGCCTCTAAAATCTTTTTTATTTTTATTGTATTAATATAAAAGAAAAAGAAAATGAAAATTGAGATTTTCAAATGATCGCCAAAATATCCTGACGTCATAATATTTATTTACACATCTCTGATAGAAAACTTCAAACACTGCAACATATTAAATGCCGATCGTTAAATTCAAGGCTATTTTAAGTTAACACGTGACGAAGTAGGTAGTGATCTTGACTAGAATTCGTGAGCCACAGAATATTTCTGCTGAATACAAATTCTTAAAAAAAAAGATTTAATGGTCGTTACTGTTTAATTAAATGAATTGAATTTAAAATTACAACGGCATATCAATAACAATTCTTCAAGTATTTGATAAAGTCGGCACCATAATACAAAAAGAATTAATTTGTGGAAGACGCTTCAGAGGAGAATGTTTGTGAATGAACGATTGCTATTTTCACTGGAAATTCAGTGTCAGTCAGAATTGATGAAATTCAAAGTTTATCAACTATCGAAGAAAATCAGTTAGTAGAAATTTCCTGTGACGGTACACTGAAAAGAAATCGACTAAATGTGGAATTTCATTTAAGAATTCGTCTCTCAACAATTTCCCCAAATGAGAAAATGTACACTGCCGTTCAGAGAAGTTCGGTCGGTTGGTAAAAAACGTGAAAAGGTTACAGGAACAAACGAAACTAAAAACAAAATGCCATTTTATTGTATGTACAGGTAAGAAAGACAAAAATAAATAAATAAAAAGTTATTCTGGCCTAATATAACATACTGAACATTATTTTTTTTTCATCGAAAAAGCCTCCTTTGCTGTTAATCACCGCTCGAACTATTCTAGGCATTCTTTCGATAAGTTTTGTTAAAACGGATTGTGGAATATTAATCCGTTCATGTTGCAGAATATTCCGTAAATGTTCTTGTGAAGTTGGGCATATTTTTCGGATCCTCCCGTCCACTTCATCCCACAACAACTCCATCGGGTTCAAATCTGGGCTTTGTGGGGACCATGTCATTACTTTCAGGGTGTGCTGTTCTTCTTGCTCCTTTAGATAGTTCTTACACACTGCGTTAGTGTGTAAGAACCATCCATGAAGATCCGCTTGTTGAAGTCGACGTTTTACCGTACTCGCCGAAATTTGTCCTTTACGGCCGCGATTGACTTCGGCTGCTATTTGTGGCGCTGTTAATTTTCTATTGCGTTTGCTTAATAATACAATTCTCAAATCTTCAGCTTTTGTTGTTTTCCCAGATGCTCCGGGACGAACACGATTTTCTATAGTTCCAGTTGTCCGATATCGCTTTATGATGTCATTTATGTTGAACGTCTCATATTTATTTTTTCAGCAATTTGTCGCCCTGAATATCCTTCTTCAAACAGCGTAATAATGCGTGAACGTTTTTCTATAATATATATAATAGATTTTTATTGTATGACCGAACTTCACTGAACGGCAGTGTACAACAACAATAACCAAAAGAACAATGCTATAAATAGCTTTCTCTCTTGAAACTGTATCGGACACATTTGCCTCGCATTTAAATCGCAATGCTGGAAATAAAGTATCCAACCTAGTGAACAAATAAGTGTAGTTGGCCCGGCTTCAGCTGTAATACTTGTTGCACAATAATCTTCGTTTTTAAGCAAAAAACAAAAAACTAAAGACCATTTTATAACATGATCACATCTTCAGTTATATCTTCAATACGAGTGGTAGCACCAGTCCCTGAACGCAACTGTTCATCTCTTATTTCATTTCCTTGAGCAATACTGCCAGTAGGTATTTGTCATGATGTACTAGGCTCAACAAGAGTAACAGGCGTTCGTTTATCGCCTTTTCTTTTCTTTTTTAGCACATGAGAGTCAAGATTCAGAAGAAACATTGCTTGGTTTGTAAATTTCACGATCTTCTCCCTCTGACACAATTTCTTTCCAAAATGCTAACGAAGGGGCGGCTTGTTCTTTTTCATAATTCCCCGTTTTAATTTTTTTACACATGTGAACTTTACAACATGAAGTTCAACGTAAGCTGACCGTATATATTAGCGTATACTGTCTGCTTGTTTAGCAAATTTGTAATTCTGTGCCTGCAAAGCGTGTGGCAAGCGAGCATTGCGTGGCCTCTGTATTAAACTGTTGGTCACTAGGCCGCGTGATGGGCGCTTTAAAATCTTATTTAGAGACAAAAACTGCAGCATGTGATAATATCATAACATCCTTATAAACACACTTATAGTGTTTAAAAGCAAAAAAAAATGCGCGGCCCCAGAGCTCGCAAAAATTCTTACCATTGTGGCGGTCAACGTGTTAAATGTCACGTTTCCTTGAATTTTCTTTAAATTTATCTTCAATGATAATTTCTTTGAATTGCTTAGGACTGTATATTTTGCATCTTATAAAAGACAAAATAAGTAATCAGTATTAAGAAAGAAACTGTAGAGTAAATGGTATTATTATATTTTATTTAGTACGTATTACTTTTTAATTTGTTCTGATACAGAATTAAAATGTATATAGTAAAGAAGAAAGAATATGGTGTTCAGAGACAAGTGTCTTAAAATAATATATTTTTTTTATGAGAAGGATGACTTTGTTTCCGTATATTGTAAATGCTCCAATAATAATTTTAATTTTCGTTGTTACAAGTACTTTTTACCGTATCCTTCTTAAAAGACCATTTGATTTTATTTTGTACTTAAGCAATTTCTATTCGAAGAAATTGTTCAATATAATTCCAACCTTGTTATTTTAATAATGATAGCATCGGCACACTCCGCTCCATACAATCCGGGACGGCTATTTTGAGGATACGTCGATCCCGGATTAATCGATTAAATTTATCTGGTGCGGAGTGTCCCGATACTTTTGTGTTGTCGGCTGGTTTAATACTTAATTATTACCTACTGCATGAGCGCAAAATAATTTCTTACCCGAGCAATTCAGCGAAAAAGTTTCCAAACGCAACAAATATACGAAGACATAAAATTAAGTGAAAGTATACAGAACGCCTGTATAGTATTACTTATTCGCTGTATCCATCCATCCTAGTTCTTGAGATAAATAATTTGAGATCTTTGCCTCTGTTTCTTTAACGGCAACATCACAGGTTCAAATTTTATTCGATTGGGTATTTCTTAAATAAGCTGGATTCTACAGGATGGCCATGGATATCATTGCTAAGCTTGATTCAGTTGATTTTCGCCTCTAGTATGGTTCACGTGTTGACTTGCCATGATCAACTACCTCTCCTGAAGAAGCCTCATATGATTGTGAACGAAACGTCGAGTTTTCGTTTAACGAAAAAAACGACATGACACGGTTCAAACCCACAACACGTTTAGTTTTAATTGATTCATGTTAATTAATTTTTTTATTGAACTGTAAACCTGTTGAAAGCTGAAAAATATAATGCTAAGATAGCTTAGCTTCCTCATGGTATTGATGGAATAATTCACGGCAAACGCAACAAAAGGAGAGAAAAAAATTATACTAACACACGGACATGTTTCTGCCTACCCGGCGTCATCAGTTCCCTGTTGGGAACAGTATCCGGTTTATGTCGCTGCTTCCTGAACGGTAGGCATGCGTTTCTTTGGCACTAAAGGGCGCCAAGAAATGTCGAGTTGATTATTTTGAAAGCTGTGGTATTAACTGTGAGGCAACAGCGATAGAAGGTAGAGATATGAAAAATTACTCTCGAAACCACGCTGATGACGCCGGGTAGGCAGAAACATGTCCGTCTCCTTTTGCTGCGTTTACCGTGAATTATTCCATCAATACCATGAGGAAGCTAAGCTAACTTAGCATTATATTTTTTGGTTATTGTTTCTAGGCATTTTCTGAAGTGTTTATGTTGAAAGCTATTTAAAAATTGGCACAATTCGGAAATCGATCATGAAAAAGATTTCGATGGCCATCCTGTAGACGCCAATTGATATAAAAAATCTTTGTTCTATTGGCGATAATTCCAATAAATACACAAACGAATAAAATTTGATTCTTTTCTCTGGCGCGCAAAGCATTGAAGACATCTCCCGTTACGGAAACAGCGGCGTTTCGTAAAAATCTCAAATTAGGGAATGAGTTATATTCTACTCATGCACTAGGTGGACGGCTGTATACCTTTTTCGAATTATTGCGAACGTAATGATAATTTTTTGTCAACTTTACCTTGTTATTTATCTAAATTATATGCGTCTAGATCGTCTTATATATGGATTCTTATCTTATCATTAATAATGTATAATTGAGGTAATTAAAATTGGATAAAATGAAGCAAAATTGTAACTAGACGGAGGCTCGTACCTTAGGGCCACTATCAATAATTTAATAATATGGTTCAATTGATATAAGCTTTGGGCGGTGCCTGCGCAGTACACCGCAGTTCTTTTTTTTTTTCACTGCGCTTGTATTACACAATAAATTTACGGTCATCCGAGGGTGTTGGAATAAACCTTTTAAGCCACGAAATGACTTTGTTTATTTATTTATTTCAACACGATTAGATTAGATATATAATATACGACAATTACTGCAGTGTTTTGGGATTTTATTCTATTGTTATTTCAATTGTTTTTCGAGCGATAATGGCAATTGTTTCAATCAAGTGGTTAGTGGATTAGATAAGTTTGTTTTCCTTGTTTAATTTGTTAATTTGTGGACACCTGATGGACTGATTAATCTTTAATCTTTACAGATTGCGCAATACAAGTATAAATTAAAACACAAAATTTTAATTTCGCAACTGTCAACTGTTTTATTTAGCTTGAAAATATGTTTTTGGGAAAAAAATGCTTGTTGCGTGTTCTCAAAACTACTTCATGTAAATATAATCTGCTTCAAATAAGTAAAAAGAATCTAGTATGTCTCGATGAAGTTTAGTTCCTAGAAAAGTTGTTATGGTATAAAGGTTAATTTAAATTGTATTGGTTGTTTTATATGTTTCTGTTTTGTATTTGTGAAATAAAAATCGATTCAACGCAGAAGTATTATTTGTTACGATTTTTTTTTTTTACATTATTTTTTGTAATTATATAACAGTATTGTACAGTGCAGGGCAACATTATTCGCTTATGTTAAATCGCTTAATTCGCTTATGTTAAATAAATCGAAAATCAGTTTGTTTTTGACATAAAACTCTTTACGAAAACCACCCGCATGAAGCTCTTAAAAAAAACCTACTTCTTTAGGGTGAATCGTTTATACTTCAAAAATTATATATCGGGCAACATTAAAGCCCTCTTTACTTATTTTACCGGAGGCTTAAATAATTATTCCTTTAAAAAAAAAAATCCGATCTGGATATAACGAACTTTGCTACGCTGTTATTAATAAATTAATAAATTACGCTGTTTGAAGAAGGATATTCGGGGCGACAAATTGCTGAAAAAATAAATAGGAGAAGTTCAACAGTAAATGACATCATAAAGCGATATCGGACAACTGGAACTATACAAAATCGTGTTCGTCCCGGAGCATCTAGGAAAACAACAAAATCTGAAGATTTGAGAATTGTATTATTAAGCAAACGCAATAGAAAATTAACAGCGCCACAAATAGCAGCCGAAGTCAATCGCGGCCGTGAAGAACAAGTTTCGGCGAGTACGGTAAGACGTCGACTTCAACAAGCGGACCTTCATGTACGCCTTGCCATTCGAAAACCCTTACTACGTCGGGGCAACAGAGCAAAACGGCTACAGTGGGCCCGTTCTCATCTAGATTGGTCGTTAGATGATTGGAAACAAGTGCTTTGGAGTGACGAGTCAAAGTTTGAGGTTTTTGGGAAAAATCGACGAGTTTATGTCCGAAGATCTAAAACCGAAAAGTGATCCCGAACTGCATTGTGCCTACAGTGAAGCAAGGGCGTAGTTCTGTGTTAGTGTGGGGATGTTTCTCCTTTGCTGGGACGGGAGATTTATGCAGAGTGCAGGGTGTAATGAGGAGGGAAAATTATTTTGCAATACTCCAGAATCATGCAGTGCCATCAGGATTGCGTATAATAGGCCGTAACTTTACATTCATGCATGACAACGGCCCAAACCACACTGCGTTAGTATGTAAGAACTATGTAAAGGAGCAAGAAGAACAGCACACCCTGAAAGTAATGACATGGCCCCCACAAAACCCAGATTTGAACCCTACAGAGTTGTTGTGGGATGAACTGGATAGGAGAATCCGAAAAATATGCCCAACTTCACGAGAACATTTACGGAATATTCTGCAACACGAATGGATTAATATTCCACAATCCGTTTTAACAAAACTTATCGAAAGAATGCCTAGAATAGTTCGAGCGGTGATTAACAGGAAAGGAGGTTTTTCCGATTAAAAAAATATATAACGTTCAGTATGTTATATTAGGCCAGAATAACTTTTTATTTATTTATTTTTGTTTTTTTTACCTGTACATACAATAAAATTGCATTTTGTTTTTAGTTTCGTTTGTTTCTGTAACCTTTTCATATTTTTTACCAACCGACCGAACTTCTCTGAACGGCAGTGTACGTTTGTACCACGTTTCGTATTTTTATTCGAGAAAGCTGTATTTTATTCAGTGAGATATATATATTTACCAATTTACGAATTATTGTATAGTAAGGTCATTACGTTAAAAAAAGGTGTGATTAATGATGGAAAATTTAGGTCACCATTGTACATTACCTTCGTGGGATTTCCCCCAAACTAAGCGCATGCAAATATTTACACATTTCGAAGAATCTAAAGAACCGGATTGCAAATTGTTTAGCGGGAAGTATTTATATGTTTATTTTTTTTATATTTTAATCGACACCGTATGGTACAATTTTCTTTCTTATACGAGGCGTTATCTTTCTACAATAATTATTTAATTTTATTTATATTTTTTATATAATTTTAATAATATTCCGCTCGTGTTATTTAACATTCAATCGTGCAATGTTTATGTAGATTTCGGAATTCGAAAAAACTTTGCGAAATTATTAATAGAAGTCATTGAGACGATCTTCCCGACGATGCATCAATGAATTCGTCAAATTTACGAAATACAATAATATTTACTTACACGTACGACGCGAATCACAGGTGAAACTAGCACATGCAATCAGTCGTTCACTCACCTAACGTAGGTATAAGTTGCGTCCGTTTGAAAGAAAGGCGGCTGAAGTTAATCATCGTTTGTGTTCCCCACTACTCAAGGATCAAATTGCAATAAGACGCGTACGCGTAATACTCGTATCAAGTTTTAGACAATTATTTCCATTTTTGTCCAAACCAATCAAGATGTGAACAATGCATGCTAGGAATGATACATATTTTACAGTCAATTAGCTTTCACGTTATGGATTTAAATCCGTATTAATTGCTATGTCATAGGTTACATTTTTTCTCAATTATTTATTATCATTGGAGAATACGTGTTGCTTTGTATCACAGCTTGTAGTGATGTAATCACTAGCCATAATTATAATTCGAACTTTGTCTTGGAAGAAAAGCAAATACACGGACACAGCGAAAAATATTATAAAACAGAATTTTTTAATTCCTGAAAAACCTAAAACCTGCAACTGTTTTTGTACGCGATCAATTGTTTTGTGTCACAAATAAAAAAAAAACATTTTGATTTTTGTTTTTGAGAGATTTACAGCAATGTTTTATAATACTTTAATAATGCCCCGTAAATAACATTGAGTAGGCTTACCCATAAAAAAAAAAGAAAACCAAAGTTCATTGTTACAATAAAATATTTTTTTGATTAAAAAAACATGATTTTGTGATTATTAATTAATTAATCATGGCAACCTTATTCCAAAGATTGAAAAGCGTGGTGGGGGTAGGAAGAATTTAGTCCCAAATTGTAATAAAAATAAAAAACATAACAAATCGCTTATTAAAACCTGCAACTGTTTTTGTACGCGATCAATTGTTTTGGCTCACAAATAAATAAAAAAACATTTTGTTTTTTGTTTTTGAGAGATTTACAGCAATGTTTTATAATACTTTAATAATGCCCCGTAAATAACATCGAGTAGGCTTACCCATAAAAAAAAAAGAAAACCAAATTTCATTGTTACAATAAAATATTTTTTTGATTAAAAAAACATGATTTTGTGATTATTAATTAATTAATCAGGGCAGCCTTATTCCAAAGATTGAAAAGCGTGGTGGGGGTAGGAAGAAGTTAGTCCCAAATTGTAACGAAAATAAAAAACAAGAAATCGCTTATTAAATGTGGGGAATTCTCGAAATTAAATTGATTAAAATTATTTAACTTTACGTAAAAATTTCTTCAAACTTGGGACGATTAACGGCGATTAATTAAGAAAAAATTATTCGGCTCAAATATATACGATAAAATTCGGCGAAATTAAAAACAATTATTCTATTTTGTTATTACATAGAATATTTGATAAATTAATCAGTGAGCTTTCTGTAAATGTCGATAAGTACATCTAAATTTCCATGATGCCCCGAATTAAAACAGTTGAAGTATCTACAATCCAGATGGCGCCTCGATGTTATTCATTTGAAGAGGGATTGTATTGAGCTACAAGAGATGGTGCTTGGCCAACGGAGAGCATACTTACCTGGCGTAGGGGTTACCATGATCACCAAGGCGGTTCCCCCAGGACGAGGCCCTTCCATTGCACTACGGTCGGGCTGACACCTGCGATTACCCCTAATGCGGGTAACTCGGGCGCGTAATTTTTGGGAGTCGGGACTGCGTACGCGCTGTCCCGGTCATAATTATAATTAAAACATAAATTGTTTCACTAACAGCTTCCGTTCCCCCCTTGTTTAATTTACTAATAACGACAATAACCGTTTTGTTGATTTAAATAAAATCGAGATAATTTTTCGGAATTAATTTTCAAAAGATTTTTTCAATTTTGAGAACAATTGAATATATTTATTGCAAATGCAAATAATCCTAATGTGTACATTGGTGATAGGTGCACTTACCACTATTATTGAGAAACAATCTGTTTTAAACCAGTGTATGATATACAGGGTCAACCGTTTACAGAAAGCAAACACTGTAAATTCTGAGTATTTAGATTTTTATTGTGCACGGTGGGGCGCACATTTCAACAGACAATTTTAATTATTTAACATCACGTCACAGGAAACACAACGTACACTTTTAAATGGAATGTATACTTTATTTTGCGTTTATTAAAATCTACGTATTTTTGTGGGTATCTTAACATAAACCGTAATGTTTGTTAATAAAAAAATAAACATTGATAATATTTAAATATTCCTCCGCGCGCGTTTACCGGACGCGTAAATTGCGTAAAACGCTAACGTACACGAGTAGTACTCGGGCAAATTTGCTACGAACTGCCAACATGTTAACATATTAATAAATATTAAATACGCTTGAATGTTGTTTACCTTTGTTTGTGTATCTGTTTGTTATTGTTAGTTTATTGTCTTCGGGTAAGGTAAAATAATGTTAAATTACATGTTGTGCGCGTATGGTTGTATACTGCTCAGGCGCTGTATTTCACTGTACTATTATGTGGGTTTCGTTTAACTTAGGTTGGTGATGCAATTATTTTGTGCAAATTGTGTAAATGCACGTTTTTAAACGGCGGGAATAAAGATATTCAAATTTTAAAGGAATTTAAGAAAAAACTTCTACATTAAAAATTTATGTAAAAATGCACAATGGTCGCTTTATGTTTTGTCTCCCCTTTGCAACAACTGCAATAAAAGCGTAGGACCGCGTTTATTGGGAATACTCATATCGGAGTAATAAAATCTATACAAAAATCCAAGGGCACGGCTACGAGTGGTAAAAAGGTAGATACATTACCTCAGGGGGAGACAAAATATAAAAAGGTCACTGTACAATGTATTCCAAATGACTTTTTTCAATAAAGGCGTATAATAACTAGAGTGGGCAAATTCGGGTGCACACCATAGGCGTAGCTAACGAATGGACTCTTGCATGCGAAGGGAGTCAGTATGCAGAGATATATTATCGCGAACGGTGCCGTTCCGGTGTTAGATACAAAAAAGTTTTTAAGATGGTTTTTGTAGATTATGAACCGATTTCGAACCATTTTTGAAATTACTTGGGCAGTACATTCTTCTATTCGTCATTTTGTGCACCATAGCATTAAGAACAGATCTTTTTTTGCAATCAGTTGTTTCATCCACACATAATCACACATTTTTATTTTTCGGTTCAGGCTTAATTTTCTTTTCTGAATGTTAACGCACAGACGGTAAATAATTTCATAACGTGGTCCTGCTCGGTATTGTAACATTGGCATATTTGTTCCAAAATGAAATAAATGATACGTTGTTTAACGAGGTAAACGCCAGATTATATTGTACTTAAATCAAATAAGAATTGTTCGTATTTTGCGACGACACCGGTTTTGATATTATTATGGTTTGCACTTTGCGCAGGCTGTGTTTGTGACCAACACGTTGGATATACACTACCGGGTATAAATGTTTACCCACCCTTAAAATATTACAAAAACAAGTCAAATACTCATTGTAAAATAAATCTTTATTCTGTGCTTATACAAAGTACTTTAACCGTTATAAAAACAATGTGCTTGTCAATTTTCTAACAATGACAATCATAAATTTACTTAAATTTGGGATTGGTCAATATGTCCACCTTTTGCTTTTTTTTTATTACTGCCACACACAGTTTCGGCATTCTTTCTAACAGCTTCGCTAGTGTTAGTGGCTCTATTTTCCTCCACGTATCCTGTAGTTGCGTCCAAAGTACTGTTGTCGATGCTGGAGCAGATTTTCGAACCTGTCGCTCGAGTTCTTCCCACGAAAGCTCGATCGGATTAAGGTTTGGACTTTGGGGCGGCCATTTCGTAACAATAATTTGGTTTCTGTGCTCCAGCTGTTCTAAATACTCACGGCATATCTTGGCAGTGTGTTCCGGATCATTTTCGTGCTGGAACACGAAGTTCTCACCGATTAATCGTGTTCCAGATGGGATAGCATTCCTCTCCAAAATCTCCCCATAGCCTTCTTTTCTCAGGATACCATCTATTTTGACCAAATCTCCAACAGAGGCACCTCCAAAACAACCCCAAATCATAACTGATCCTCCTCCATGTTTTATTGTTGATATAACACAGGATTCAAGTGCTCGTTCCCCTTTCGATCTACGGACAAATGTCCTTCTGTTTCAACCAAAAGTGAGAAATTTAGATTCGTCGGTTTAGACTTCTTTCTTCCAATCTTCCAACATCCAATCTTTGTGTTCTCTTGCCCATGTTAACCGTTTAGCTTTGTTTGCTTTGCGTAATAACGGTTTCCGCATAGCAATCCTTCCGTACAAACTAGCTTCGCGCAAACGCCTTTTCGCTGTGGTGACATTAACTGGTTTTGGACGTGAAACATTCACTTCGGCAGCAATTTCTGGCGCTACTTTCCGTCTATTTCGCTGGCTTGTAATTACAATAGCACGATCTTCTGCTGGTGTTGTTATTTTTGGCCGTTCGGGTCGCCGTTTATTCGATGCACTGCCACTTGCTTGATACCTTTTCACATTATAATCTACGGTTCTACGGTTTAATGTCAATAATGTAGCAATTTCTCGGTTACTTTTACCGATGTTGTGATATGCCACTATTTGAACGCGCGTTTCTGTTGATAATTCTCTTCTTGCCGACATTACTTTAATTTTACCGGCTGTTTTAAAACACTTTGCACAAACTCTTCACTATTCGCTGCTTGCAATAGGAAAGGTAATTGTAAACTATTTTTTTTCATTATATTAAAGTGCCTGTGTCGTTTGTTATATTTTACGACAGCTGCAATAAACATTTCCCAGAAACTGCTCTTTATCTAGTCCGTCTACCTGAATGGACCTAAATCGCAAAAAAGGATCATTTCCAATATCTTAATGCCAGTCGGCTCATTACGTAACACAGAACATTACATAGCAACTATAATCAATCTCGTACTTACAGTTTAATAATACAAATACTTTTATAGGAATAACATACAGTATATTTGAAGAATCGCCAATTATGAAGGTGGGTAAACACTTACGGCCGGTAGTGTATATCGCACACTAATTATTTAATTTTTAGGCCGCCGTAAGTCAAATCCGGATAATCCTTAATGAAGCTATTCACTGTCTTTAATGATAGCTGTTTTCTCAATTTACGTACCAATAGACAGAGACTTTTTGCTAAAAAGTAAGAACATTTATTGCTACCAAAGAGATTTCTAAGGGGCTTCATATACCAACACTGAATTTTACACAACATTCCTTAGCCTTCTGTTGGAATACTGTTTAATGATACATTTTTATTTCAACTTGTGAAGTGAAGGGAAACAAAAATAAGCAGATAATTAGAACGATTTCTAAAAGAAATATTACCAGAAAGCTGAAATATGCGTTAAAAAACAGAATTTGTAGAATGCAGTCTCCATAAAATGCTTAGCATTCCGTGTAATCTGAAAATATCCCGTACTCTGGCATTTTTCAACTAAGAATACATTTTTCTGTTGTGTGTAGAAACACATGATACACATTGATCCTGTTAGGTAGCCGGTGTTACTAGAAAGTTACTAGACCAAAATAAATTAAATTCGTCGGCAATAGCTATTTCCGAAATAGGTTTTTAGTAATCATTCTATTATTACCTTTAGCAACAACGGATCTTTTACACACATACACTGCCGTTCAGAGAAGTTCGGTCGGTTGGTAAAAAATATGAAAAGGTTACAGAAACAAACGAAACTAAAAACAAGATGCAATTTTATTGTATGTACAGGTAAAAAAGACAAAAATAAATAAATAAAAAGTTATTCTGGCCTAATATAACATACTGAACATTATTTTTTTTTTCATCGAAAAAGCCTCCTTTGCTGTTAATCACCGCTCGAACTATTCTAGGCATTCTTTCGATAAGTTTTGTTAAAACGGATTGTGGAATATTAATCCATTCGTGTTGCAGAATATTCCGTAAATGTTCTTATCTTTCGGATCCTCCTGTCCAGTTCATCCCACAATAACTCTCTCGGGTTCAAATCTGGGCTTTGTGGGGGCCATGTCATTACTTTCAGGGTGTGTTGTTCTTTTTGCTCCTTTAGATAGTTCTTACACACTAACGCAGTGTGTTTTGGGTCGTTGTCATGCATGAATGTAAAGTTACGGCCTATTATACGCAATCCTGATGGCACTGCATGATTCTGGAGTATTGCAAAATAATTTTCCTTCCTCGTTACACCCTGCACTCTGCATAAATCTCCCGTCCCAGCGAAGGAGAAACATCCCCACACTAACGCAGAACTACGCCCTTGCGTCACTGTAGGCACAATGCAGTTCGGGATCACTTTTCGGTTTTAGATCTTCGGACATAAACTCGTCGATTTTGCCCAAAAACCTCAAACTTTGACTCGTCACTCCAAAGCACGTGTTTCCAATCATCTAACGACCAAACTAGATGAGAACGGACCCACTGTAGCCGTTTTGCTCTGTTGCCCCGGCGTAACAAGGGTTTTCGAATGGCAATGCGTCCATGAAGGTCCGCTTGTTGAAGTCGACGTTTTACCGTCCTCGCCGAAACTTGCTCTTCACGGCCGCGATTGACTTCGGCTGCTATTTGTGGCGCTGTTAATTTTCTATTGCGTTTGCTTAATAATACAATTCTCAAATCTTCGGCTTTTGTTGTTTTCCTAGATGCTCCGGGACGAACGCGATTTTCTATAGTTCCAGTTGTCCGATATCGCTTTATGATGTCATTTACTGTTGAACTTCTCCTATTTATTTTTTCAGCTACTTGTCGCCCCGAATATCCTTCTCCAAACAGCGTAATAATGCGTGACCGTTTTTCTACAGTGGTAGGCTTGCCACGTGTCATTTTGAAGTAAATTTTCTTAAAACTTTCTTTTTTTTTAATTTACTTTTTATTTTCTTAAAACTTTTCGCGCAAGAATGATGCTGCGGTATATTTCCTAAATGTATTGTTCGTTAATAATCCCCAAACGACCCGTTTCAAAAGATCGGTACTTCCGAGAAATTCTCGGAATGATAATAAAAGGGACTTTATTGTGGTTGTCGCAATATTTCTACTTTACATAATAATTTATGGCGTTAATCCCTTAGAAAAGAGTGTATGCTTAATATTTTTCCAATTTTATGTATTAATAATTGTATACAGTGTGATATAATAGATTTTTATTGTATGACCGAACTTCACTGAACGGCAGTGTACATAAAATGGTTTAAATGGTGCAGATAATCTTCACCATAATTATATTCATAAATTATTGCAGTTGGTTCTTATCTCTTTTAATAATATTTGTATTTACTGCTGATAAAGCAGGGCATGGGAACCGCTTATTTTATCATTATTCTCGTTGGGATATATTACATGTTTATATAAAGTAGAACGTTTTTCTTTTTAAATTTCTGATATTCTTAAATACTAATTTTAATAAATCGTCCTTTATACTTTGTTTTTCTATTGAATAAACCACCAATTAAAATTTACAAAATCTGATTTAAAATCGAAAATTTCAACAAAATACACGTGTTTTTTGGAACTTCTTATGGATCTCCGCTTTTATTGCTAACGCTTTACCTTTAATTCTTCCAATGTGCATGATTATCTCCTCTTTCCAAAAACGTGTCTTTCCCTCAAATTTGAAATTGGCGGTCTTCCATCCAATCTATAAAAATCATGACAAAGAATATTTCGAGAATTATATGATACGTTTTAATTTCGTATTTGTCAACCGACACGGATTCTCTCGAAATAAAACGTAAAAGTTTTGGCGTTCCATAAGTCGGTAAAGTGATGGTGATTGTTTTTTGGGATCGTGAGAGGAAAGAAAATAACGTGGCCATACTCCCCATAATTGCCCGACGAACTGAAGCTAGAAATTTCGGAAGAACCGCCGCCTTTGAAGAAAAAAAAGTATTGTTCCTTACCAAGACAACGCGATGTGTCAACACAGTTCATGGCAAAAATTCACGAATTGGGGTTCGCATCAATAGGCGCTTCCTATTCACAAGATCTAGTCCCAGACGACTTCTTTCTGTTTCTTGGGTCTCAAAGACGTCAAAGATGGTCGGAAGACAAAGATCTTTAACGAATGAGGGGGCCACTATTTGAACTTATTAAAGAGATAAGAACATCCTTGGGAAAAGACTTACAAGGAAGGAGACTATGTTGATAATTTGACAAAAGAATATTTGTTATATACTTGAGCATAATTTGAAAATTCTCTGAAGAGCTTAGAAAAGGAAATATTCTGTATATTTTATTTCCTATTCTTATTGTTGTTTTATGTCTATTGTTTCTTATTTGTAAAGTTTCAAGAGTTTAAAGAATTACATAACTCCCATACTGACGCCTATGAAGCCCACGAAAAGTGACAAACTTATTTCTAAACGGTATCTATCTACCCTTCTATTGGTTGCAGCCTAAAGTCATCTTCTAGCTTTGTTCTATCTAGAAGAAAACGTCTATTTCTGTTAAAAGTAACTATGGTAGATTTATCATTTAACATAGAGAGGCCTATCTCAACCAAATCTCAACCAATCTCAAACCAAACCATCATCAGGATATTGGATTAGTTTGCATCATCAGTTCATCAACTGCACGATCAAGATCAAAAGTGTACAGAGTGTAAAGCAGTGGACTTAGAATGCTGCTTTGAGTTAACTTGTAGGGCGAGGCCCCAGGAAGGAATTATTAAGTTGATTTGAATACAGACAAAAAAAAATTAGGTGCCATATTAATTAGTATTTTTTTGGTATGATTACAAAACTCTTCTATTGTCTAACTGCGACTCCTGCTAACTGCTGGTAGTTGTGCTGCCCTCTATTATCTAATACTTACACCTTGTACATCAACAAATAGAGCTGCTACCGCATCATTATTGGAATAAGAGAGCTGAACGTTACTGACGAGTTGAACAATTGCATCTTGAGGAATGAGGAATGAGCATCTTGAGGAATAGTTCTTTGTAATTATTGGTTCTAATCAATGCTCTATGCTGTATTTTAATCCTTTTTTAAAAATTTGCATTACGCAGGGAGATAAATAATAGCTCTATATGAAGCCTCGTTATGGACTTCTTTATTGGGCTTTAATACGCAAGTAAGTTTCTAAATTCCCCAAAAACAATCATCTTCATTTACATTAATTAAATAAAACCATTCGTAACATAAAAGAAATAAAAGCAACCCACCGAAGCGAGAAATAGAAAATTACAAAAATAATTTTTCCGAGCAAAATATTACTTCGAACTAATTTTAACCAATGACGATAACGTTAACATAAACACCCCCGGAATTAACGCAGAACCGTGAGAATATCCACCCATTTAACCGAAATGCGTACATACCTAGATATGATACTAAATATAAAAAGTCGGAAAAGTTGGCGAATCCAGATTCTCTGAGAAGACTCCCACCGTTTAGCAATCATCAATGAACCAGCTGCGTACGCAGCTTCGACTTAAAATTGCGGCTCTTCTGAAATCTCGTCTCAGAGTAGCGAAAGGCGTTCGCGTGATAGAAACAGGGTTAAAGTCCGCTGTGATTTACTCGTTTGATTTCTCGTAGTGGCGGATAGTGTTTGAAATGTTTTCCGAGTTGTTGAAGCAGGTAGTGTTTAATTGTTGAAATTCCCGTTTTGCACGAAAGGTTTATGTTATTTTACGTTTGTTACTAACCGGAGTTTATAGAAGTTGATTCATCTCTGTAGGAGGTGTTAAATTGAAATATTACGTGCTATATGCGACGTCTAAGTGAATGTACAGGAATACATAAGTACGTTTAGTGATAAATATAGACGCGCACGTTAATGGAGCGTGAGATTACTACGCGTCTTGATTGTTTTTAGATTTAACAAATTTTCAAAACAAAAAGATTTATTTCAGCAAGAACTGCTACTCTTGTTTAACTTGGTTTTTTGATTTTTTGTATCCCATCTAATTTCTCCAACCCTGCAAAATAGACCAATCACCTCATCGTTTGATCCAAAACTTTTTCCGTTGAGCCATTTTCTCATACTCGGAAATAGGAAATAATCGCTGGGACTGGTCTGGCGAATATGGTGGGTGCCGAAGCAATTCGCATCCTAATTCATGATATTTTGCCATAAGAATGGACGCTTGCATTGTCTTGTAAAAACAGAATTCATTTCATTGCCAAATCCGTAGCATTGCCGAAACGATCCAATAAGTTGGCATACTACTCGCCATTAATCATTTCTCTCCCTTCTCGGCCGATCTAGCAGCTTTGGTCTTCTTTGGCCGCTGCTTGGACGGTTTTTTGGTCTCTGATGTGCGGTGATGAATCCACCGCCAAACATTCCTTTGAAGTTGACCGCCGTGCGTGTTTATGGTGAATTGTGAGCAATCGTGGCGCCCATCTTGCGGGAAGCTTCCTTATATTCAAGGGGTTGTTAATACGTTTTGCACCCAGTCAATTGAGATGCCCACATCAACGTTTTCAGTCTCCGATCATTTTTTGATGTGGTGACGAAAAATACACACGCAACTACATACGTACTGGTGCCACTTCCAAAAACAACACATGAATGCTCCAAATCTGAAAAAAATCTGGAACTTGGGTGCTCGTGGAACATTGTTATTTCACGGTGAAAAATATTTGCTGGGAAAAACGCAAACATATGCATTTATCTGCAATAAAAGTAATTTTTCCAGCAAGAAAAAAAACTAATAATTTTGTGGATATTTTTCGTGATAGGATTCTATTTTATTTTATTATTTTTTAAATTAATTATATTTTTTTCTATTATTTTTTCCCCCAAAACTTATTTTCGTCCCGGCTTTAAATTTGGAAATTACGACAAATAGATCACAGAAAAATCACAGAGAAAGAATCCTTTAACTAAATTTGCAAAAGGAAGTAATTGTAGGTTAAAACGATTTATTTCGGAAACGAAAATGAAGTATTTCATACAGAACTTCTTTTGCTCTAAACTCTAAAGTTTGCTCTGAAGTTAGGCATCTGTCAAATTTCCCTTAACTCAAGATTCTGAGCTAAAAATAATATATATGCTTAGTAAAGCGTGCAATAATTAAACGAATAGATTTAAAAACTCCAGAATAAAATTTTTTGACGGCAACAGGGTAAAAAAAAATACCATAAATAATTTTTTTTCTTTTAGTTGCTAATTTCACACCTATAAGTGGGTGCCAACATTCAGCTACTATCTTAAGGGAAAATCAAGATTTTTGACTTAATACCTACGTTTTACATTCAATACTTTAAATAGATCCAATATTTCGAAAATTATAAAAAAATAAGGTTATTTTACTTTCTATACACTGTTTCTTTTTTTTTTTGGGTCACCATTACTATTACCTCTTACATGCAAAATGTAGCACACAATTAACTAGAATTACAGCGTCTTATTTTAATTGTATTAATTAGTATCTCATTTCACATATCTTTAATTGAATAAGAATTGCAATAATGACATAATTACATGTTTAATTATTTAATTTATGTAAACGATTAACTTCCTCGCTTTTGCCTTGGTTATTCTATGATCTATTTTATCAGAATTTGTCGTTTTTACTTGAGAAAAATCAAAATCAAAAAGAAAAACGTTAATTTTCGTAAAATTTCAGTATAATACGGACGGATACGCCGTCATCGAAGGTTTCCTAACAGACCAGGAAATTGAGATTATGAAAAAAGAAATCGAAAAGGTCGTCAAAGACATGCCGGAGAAATCCAATCGGGCTATATTCAGCACGACCAATTCGCAAGCAACGCAGGTAAATATTTTGACCACTAAATTTATCTCATATACTTTATTTCGAGCACCTAAATTTAGCTATTAATACGCAATTCGATTTTTTTTTTTTTGTAAATAATTAATTGGCCCCAATACATCGTAAATTGGCAACGTTCGCGCTTCCCGTACTTCATTTTTAACGATGATTGCTCTTTTCTAACGTCTAAAATATGAACATCATTCTTGAATCACAGGCTCTTATTAGAGCATATTCACGTAATAATAATAATGCAAGCGCTATTTTTATCTTGTTTCTTTTTTCCTTTCCAGAGTAAGGATAAATACTTTTTGGACAGCGGTGATAAAATTAGCTACTTCTTTGAATCGGGAGCTATCGGTCCTGATGGTGATTTGCTCGTGGAGCCACAGTTAGCTTTGAACAAAATTGGACATGCCCTTCACGAGTTAAACGAAGCGTTTCGCGAAATCACTTTGGACGTGCGGGTCAAAGAGACTTGTTTCCAGTTAGGCTTCCAGGAACCCGTGATCCCGCACAGCATGTACATCTTCAAAAATCCCGGACATGGGGGAGAAGGTAAATTTAAAAAGTATCTCCGTCAAATGATTGGTTTAGTGAAAATCAAAAATTGCCAGAAAGTAGACGTTCAACGTTTTGTGTTGCAGCTGTTTCTCCTAATTCTTTTAATATTTGGATATGGTTCAAATTAAGTCTATTTTCTTCTGCCCATTGGATTGATGTGTTCAATGCATTTATTGCATTTCTTTGTGATTTTTCTTCAGTTTCCACAAGAAATGTTAAGCACCTCGGTTTTCTTTGGGACGGCAAAAAAATTACGGCAAACCAAAAGGCCAGGGGCGACCGAAAGCTGTAAGTGAGCGGGATAAACGCATGATATTGCGATGTGCATCCAATTCTTCTGCGTCGGCGAGAGTTATTGCAGAACAGGCGGGGGTACAAACGCACGTGCGTAATGTTCAAAGGATTTTAAAGGCGTCACCGGTAATATCACGGAAGAAAATGTTGAGAAAACCGCCACTTTCGGCGAAACACAAAGAAGCGAGGTTGAGATTTGCTGAAGAATACGTATCCCGGAAGAAACAATGGGAAAAAGTTATATTTTCCGATGAGAAACGTTGTAATTTGGACGGACAGGATGGGTACTCGCATTATTATCATGATCTGAGAAAGGAACCAAAAGTGAAAATGACCAGACAATTAGGGGGTGGATCTGTGACGATAGGGGCAGCAATTGGATTCCGCGATAAAAGTGGGATAATGTTTTGCACAGACAATGATATCTGTGACGTATAAATACTTATTGCGTGAAAATCTTCTACGTTGTGGAAACCAATGGGCCGGGCGCAATTTTGTTTTTCAACAAGATAACGCGCCAATTCATAAAGCAAAAACCATCACTGAATGGTTTAAAGAGAAAAAGATGTAAACTTTACATTGGCCGGCACGGTCACCAGACTTAAACATTATTGAAAACATGTGGGGTGAATTGGCACGTCGCGTTTATGGCGGAGGCCGTCAATATTTCAAGGTACAGGAACTGAAAACTTCAATAGTGATTGAATGGCAGAATATCCCTCAAAATTATGCGTTAAATTGATATAAATCTATTAATAACAGACTATTGGAAGTGATTAAGAACAATGGAGTAACTACGCATTACTGATCGCTCGTTTGTTGATTTTTGTTTTACATTTGCAACAGAGCGTCTAAATTTTTGTCGCAGAAATTGTTTAAACATTGGAGTAATAATTTATTATTTAGTTCATATATTACTGGACGAGATATTTTTAAGTTTATTTTACTTTTATGAATAAAAACATGAAACATTAAGTTGTACTGTGTACCATAAGTACATGCGTACCGATGCGGGGAAATCCCTTCGCGTTCAATTGTTACGAAAGTGGTTGTTCACGTTATCCCGAATTTCCATTACCCGGTGTTCACGTTATTGAGCGCCTGCTGTATTCGTTACGTTTCTACAAACACTAATATGCCTAATAAAGGAAGATTGAGATGAAACACACGATTTACATGTTTAATAACATCTGGTGGATCTTAAAATTGTATTATTATATTTTAAAATACATCGAAATGTATGATGACTAAGCGGAATACGTTGAACTTGTGCCAAATATAAAAATACAAGAGATTTTTGTATGTCACAACGTTCTGGCATACCCACCACTGCATCTGCACATCTAGATTTGCATTCCAAGACGTTGAATGTATCTGCATGGGCGTAGCCAAAGGGGGACAGGAAGGGGTTATGCCAATCCACCCCCAAATCTCTGAAATAATTTCACTTTCGTTTATTATTACCAGTCATACAAAAGTGTCTAAAATGCGGGCCCCCTTTTTGACCAAATTCTAGCTACGCCTATGTGCTAAAATTTAGATAGAAAGATGATTTACATACCAGGTGTGTCGGTAATTCCTTTCCGGTTTTTCCGGCAGATGTCACTGGCCATAAGTATGAAATGTTATGATTTGATACATATGTAATTTTATTCTACTGACATTAACCTTAAAACTACACAAGTTACGTTCCGCCAAAATAACAGCGTTATAGATTTATAATTTTTTGAAAATGTCGAGTTTTGTGCCTGAAAACGTGCATTTGCGGCACGCATTACTTTTCTTGTTTCATCAAAAGAAAAAAGCCGCTGAAAGTCATCGTTTGCTAGTAGAGACTTACGGTGAGCATGCTCCAACCATAAGAACATGTGAAACGTGGTTTCGACAATTCAAATGTGGTGATTTCAACGTTCAAGATAAAGAACGTCCTGGTAGGCCGAAAACGTTTGAAGACGCGGAATTGCAGGAGCTATTGGATGAAGACTCAACACAAACTCAAAAACAATTAGCAGAAAAGTTGAATGTGGGCCGAGTAGCAATTTGTGAACGATTACAAGCTATGGGAAAGATCCAAAAGATGGGGAGATGGGTGCCACATGAATTGAATGACAGACAAATGGAAAATCGAAAAATCGTTAGTGAAATTCTGCTTCAAAGGTATGAAAGGAAGTCATTTCTGCATCGAATAGTAACGGGTGATGAAAAATGGATTTATTTCGAAAATCCCAAGCGAAAAAAATCATGGTTATCACCTGGCGAAGCTGGCCCATCGACTGCAAGGCCAAATCGCTTTGGTCGCAAGACCATGCTCTGTGTCTGGTGGGACCAGATTGGTGTCGTATATTATGAACTGTTGAAACCGGGAGAAACAGTTAATAGTGATCGCTACCGACAACAAATGATCAATTTGAACTGTGCATTGATCGAAAAACGTCCACAATACGCTGAAAGACATGATAAAGTGATTTTGCAACATGACAACGCGCCGTCTCATACAGCAAAACCAGTCAAAGAAATGTTGAAATCACTTGGATGGGAAGTTTTATCGCACCCGCCGTACTCTCCAGACCTGGCTCCATCCGACTACCACCTTTTCGCATCGATGGGGCACGCGCTTGCAGAGCAGCACTTCGCCGATTTCGAAGAAGTTAAAAAATGGCTCGATGAATGGTTTAGCTCAAAGGAGGAACTGTTCTTTTGGAATGGCATTCATAAATTGCCTGAGAGATGGACAAAATGTATAGAATCAAATGGCCAATACTTTGAATAAATAAATTTTAACTATCCATTCTAAGTAACGTGTTTTCTTTAGCGAAAAAACCGGAAAAGAATTACCGACACACCTGGTAGATGTAATAAAAAATATTGTTTCCTTATATAATTGTAATGTTTGTTGTTGCTTGTAAAAAAAAAAATATATTTCTTCGCCTAATGCAGTGGTTGCTCATCAAGATGTCTCCTACTTACACACGGAACCTGTAAAAGTAGTCGGTTTCTGGATCGCCCTAGAGGACTCTACAATCGAAAATGGTTGTCTCAGATTTATAAAAGGTTCCCATAAAAGCGGGGTTCACAGACGTTACATGCGAAACCCCGACAAATCCTCAGACGAATTACTAATCTACGATTCCCCAGCGCCGTTTTATCAAAAAAGCGCCTTTATTCCAGTACCGGTTCCAAAAGGTAGGAATCTGTAATTTAATTAATTCCCCTTTCAGGGAATAAGTTTTTTCGAACATGCTTTTAGGTGCCTGCGTTTTAATTCACGGCCAAGTAGTGCATTATAGCGAGGCAAATAGGTCAGATAAATCTAGGCACGCCTACACGTTTCATGTAGTCGAAACCAAAGATACGAAGTATTCCGAAGAGAATTGGTTACACCCAGCTGAGGGGAAATCATTTTTACATCTGTATAAAAATTGAATTTTCTAAGATAATTTAAGTTTTATTGTAAAGTATATTTTTTATATTTTATACGTAATAAAATATAATATGTAGTCAACGTGTTAATATATTAATTTTACGAAATGCTCTAATTTATTTAATATACTGCGTCATCCTACATTAGATTTCAAAAGTTATTCGGAACGAGACTCAGGACTCTACTTTATCGGCCGAGTAAAGCTGTTATCCAAAGTGGTTCAAAGAATAAAAAGAAACTATATTCAAATATTTTATTGTAAAGTGTATTTTTTATATTTTATACGTAATAAAATATAATATGTAGTCAACGTGTTAATATATTAATTTTACGAAATTCTCTAATTTATTTAATATACGGCGTCATCCTACATTAGATTTCAAAAGTTATTCGGAACGAGACTCAGGACTCTACTTTATCGGCCGAGTAAAGCTGTTATCCAAAGTGGTTTAAAGAATAATAAGAACCTATATTCAAATATTTTAACCTAAGAAACGGGTGCAATTTACTTCCATCAAAAAGTACAAAATATGTAGTACAAACCCATGTTAACGTTATAATGATGATTGACTTAATAATTGGAATATTCTGCGGCATCAAGAACCTCCTTTACTATGGATTATTGCTCAGCTACGAGATCGGGAAGATCGTAGTGAAGCTCATCCAGATCTCATGGTTTATTCTACGATACCTCTACGACATCTGCCAAACTTTAGCGACTGTGATATGCGAAGATTTCGTAATTTTTTTATACGATGTATATGAATACGTGATGTGCCTAGCTCATGTCATTAGCAACACGTTCGGTGGGATTCAACATTTTGCTCAGGTAGTAGCTGTAAATGTGAAATATTACTGTTCTGCCGGAAAAGATATTATGTGGTCGCTATTTTATAACATATTAAATGGAAATTTGAAAGTTTTGAACATTATCGGACAGTTACTTGGAGGAATTAAACAATTATTTGTTTTACTCGGATCCGGAGTGTGGTTTACGTTAACATTAATACCATTGAGCATCATTTATTCATTTTCACTATGTACCTATTACATCGGAACTTGCATCGATGAGTTGGTTGACTTAATGTCAATGTTATTCAAACCGCTAGTGAAATTTCTTCAAGATATCATTGATTTTACGTTTGATGTTCCGTTTGAGGCTACTGCAGGATTAATCGCGGGAAGTTGCATTTTGTATTTGATAATCAAATTTCATATGTTTGTATACACCTTTCTGAAGGAGCAATTTTTATGGTCGCTAAGATACACGATATATTTGGTCAGAAATCAATTGCCTCAACGACGCACTCCTATACAACGAACTGTTACAACACCTCCAAGCAGATCGAGTCCGGACACTTCCAGAAACAGAGATACGACTTGCGTTATATGCCAGGAACGTGAGAAGTGCATATTAATTTTGCCTTGCAAGCATATGTGTTTGTGCAGCGAATGCAAAGATGAACTTTATCGTAATCATAGCAGATGTCCAATCTGTCGGGCTTATGTCCATCGAACTATGAAAGTGTTTGTTTAATTGTTGATTATTATGTGATTTCTTTCAATTAATTTTTTTTATCCTAGTAATTGTAACTTTTATAATTAATTTAAGTGGGATAGCAAAGAGAAGCTGAAATGCCTATATTTTGTTAAAAGTTTACAATATTCCGTTTTGTTCATTTGTTCCTTTTAAGTGCCTGTGTTTCTGATAATTGCATTATTAGTTACTTAAATATATTATTTTAGTGAGTTTGCACTGATTGTATTTGATAATCTTGTCTATCTGATAATGTCGAAGAAAAAGAGAGCTATGCAGTATTTGGGATTCGAATCATAGATGGTAATTCTTTACCATCTCGACTATGGAAAATTCTCAACCTGGACGAAATAATCTGGCTTGCTAAAACAACTATTCTCTTTCCTTCATCCGCTTTTAGATAAAAACCATTTTCATTTTTGAGGTCTTTATTAGTCTCGAGATCGCTTGTGTTATTTCTAATGCTTTTAACATCGTTCAAGCTTTTTCTTTTGTTGTGGTAAGTTTTTTATTGTTTGATGTTCTTTACCCGTATTAGGGAACGAGAAAACAATAGGACAAATATGTTTTTCTACAAACCAGCAATATATTTATAAACATTCAAGAAAACAAATATCACTTCATCTTCTTTAAATGTACCAGATGGTTCCTTAGAGCTATTTGCTTATCTTTGAAACTTCTCTTAACTTTCGATTTCACCTTATGTTTGATCATCTGGAAGTTCTTCTTCTTCTTCCTTTCCCTGTTGGTTCTAGAACAGTGAATATTTAATCTGCCATCCTTGTAGCCGAATTTTTGCCTATCTTTCTGGCCTTCCTTAACGCTAGCGATTCTGGCCGCTTTGTCGTGTTTTCTTTTCTTGAATATGTTCTCGATATCACCCAATTTAACTAATTCCGATCTCTCGGATTCTGTTTCTTCTAGTTTTCTCTTAGTACCTCTGGTTGGTAATTGTTTTTTAACGTTAGCCACGTCGATCCGTTTAAAATCTGCATCCGTAAGAATTCTGCCAAGGGATATTTGCTTTGCGGCTTCAGCCTTTCGTTTTAACTTTTCCACCTTTGTAAGTTTCTTGTTGACGGTCGCACTCGGAATTTTATCACCTTCAATTGCTTGACTTTCAGTTTTCTCGAGTTTTTCTTCATTTTCAGCCGTTTCATCTTCACCGATTGACTTTTCATCGTCGTCCTCATCCATCGAATCTTCTTCTTCGCCAGATCCACATTCTCCTGCTTCATCCGAAGAGTGTTTAATGTCAATCCACTCTTCGTCATTTGAGTCAGAGCCTGAATCTATCTCAACCTCTCGATGTTCCTCTTTCAATAAAACCTCCGCCCCGGGAATATAATCTTTAGCGTCAATTTCTCCATAATTCATCGCTGTTAATTCCTCAGCAGCCTCCGTAGGACGCCCTCTATCCTTTTTGTGTAGCAGGTCGGGCCTTGTTGTTCTAAATAGGTGGATCAGGGAGCGAGCGGCCATCATAACGGACCTATCGCGGTAATTCTTATACTGCGCCAAATCTCTGAGTAAATCTTCACCGATAGCCAATGGAGATCTGGCACAGATCTCTCGAACTGCGTTTAAACCTATAGCCATAACGTCGGAAGTGTTTCTTTCCGTAATAAAATTGTTCGCTAGCGTTTTTAAGATAGGTTCGAGTACATCTGGAGGCACTAATTCGTGACTAGCTTGTGCGGCGAATTGAAGAATTCTGGTGACTTCGCGCTGGTGGGGTTGCATAAAACGTTGAATGAAAGGGTAGTAGTTGAACAGGAATAACTGATGCAGGCCTATTAGCCTCGATATCACGTCTAGCGTCATTAATTTGACTTCAAACCTTTTCGTTGTTGTTTCTAGCTGTTTGAGTAGTTTCTCTGCCATCCCTGTAAAAAAAAATTGTTGAAGTTTGAAATTTGTAACAAATTTAACAAGGAATGTACTTCTTTTGAAAGATTTCGTTTATTAAATTTTAACTGAACGTGGTGTTCATACCTTGAGGGTCGTGCACCAAATGCAACGCAGAAAAATTAAAAACGGGTGCCTGCGATTTCTTCTTCTTCGCCTTTACTGCTAGTTTCTTAACCTTATCCAAATGTTTTTCTCTTTTCCGAGTCTTCTTATTAAATTTATTAGCCATCATTACTTCTTTTGGATCAACCTCATTTTCTGAATCTGATTCATCGGGATCTTTTTCACCGGCATCTTTACCCAAGAAGAACTTTAATGATGCAACCATAACCTATAATAATAAATAAAACTATAGTTTTAAGACATGATCAACGTAGTAGCAGAATTACCTTTGTCACTTTAGAAAAACATCCTGTAGCTATAACATTCACAGTTTTACTATCATTCCAAACGTTTTTCTTGTATAACTCAATCATTATATCTACAGACATCTTCGCAGCTTTCGAATTCGAATCTTTTAACATCGTAAACATAAAATTTTGCAGCGTAGTATTTACTTTCGCATTTTTATGCTTCGAATTTAAATTTTTAATATCGTTTATAATGTGCGTTTCTAGAAACACCCTCAAATTTTTATCCTGCGATCGTAATAGCCTAAAGAATAACTCCAAAAGATCTGTAGGCGATAGTAAATTCTTGTTTCTCAATAGAACCAATCCTCGACATATTTGCATTCTAGTATCGTTGTGTAATACCGTACTATGTTTCTCTAAGATATCGATAAGTTGCTGTGGATACGTTGCCAGTTCTTTAGGATAACATTGCGATACTTGCGCTAGGAATATGATCAATTCGTCCAGCGTTTTATTCGGTTGTTCCGGGGAAAGTTGGAACACTTCCACGGTGTTTTGAAAATGTTGATATTGTTGCAGGAATTCTTCATGGTACGATTGAGAATCACGTTTTATTAAATTCTGTAATTGCGGTAGGTTATCGGGTAATTGATTATTGTGTCTTTTCACCATTTTTCTGATTCTGATTTAATTTTATTGCCTGAACATAATAAATTTTTATTTACAAACAGGCACGTTTTGCATAGGTTAACTTTTTTTTAGGTTATGAAGAAGTTAGGGAATTTGTTTTAATGGAGTTGGAGCAATAGCTGGTGTGTAGCACGTGGTGTGGCTATTCTGTCACTGGCATTGTTTTTCGTGCGAAGCATGCTAAAGCATCAGGGCATGCTTTGTTTATTTTACAAATCCTTAAATTTAATTTTTGTAATGTACGTAAACACTTGGATTTAATCTCAATTTACATATTTTTTTACAATCTATCATGCATTATTTATCACATTTTATACCCAGAGAATGTCCTCTTTACGCCATTTAGTAGGAAATCGCGTTATTTATAAATCATGGTTATGTTTACGGAAAGCATATTCCATGCGAAACTACAGCAATATCGATATCGAAGATATCCCTGATGTTACTCCAGCTTCTATAAAGCGAATGTTTAAACAAAACAATATAAATTACGAGGATGGCTACACATCGTTTATAGCGAATTGCCTTTTATGTGGCGAACAAACAGAAGCGCCCACAAAGTCAGTCCCTTCAACCAATAAATTGTACGTTAATAAAACCACAGGTGAGACTAGACAAGAAACTTATTCTAGGCAATATATAGGAGTAAATACTTCCAGGATATTTTATGTGCACGAAGTGCAAATCTAGCGGGCAATGGAACGTGTTAGACAGGATAATAACGAAGAAAACGAAGAGAAAAGATTTGGGAGTAGAGGTATTAAACGAAAGGGTTTTAATCGAAAACTACATAAAAAATGTTCGGGCAAGAACATCGGAGTTGCAAACGTTATCAGAAGAAGTTCGCTCATTTATCAGCAATAAATTTAAAATACCGGTGAGTATTTTTTTGTTATCCCCTATTAGTTTTGTACTATATATGCAATATTTAAGGACTTCAAACTTAGCCTGCTAGAAAATTTAAAAGTTAGAATAGATAGATCGCATACGGAATTATATTTTCCATTGGAGAATGTTCAAATGGAAACGGTGGGATATAAAATATTCAAAGATACCATCGACGAGCACAAAATAGAACCTACCGTAACCAGCGGTGGTATCCTCATTGGAAAATCGATGAAGAAAAAAGATACGGCAATTTTAGTACCAAATATTCTAGATTTTTTAACGTTGATGAACGCCGGTATTTCCCGAAATGTAATATGTCTTCCAAATGGTCTCTTAAATTTACCGCTGTATATATTACCTAGTTTCGAAAGATTTAGCAAGCTTATATTATGGTTTGGCGATGATGTACAATCGTGGGATGCAGCTAGGAATTTCGCTAAGAAATTAGGAGAAAAGCGATGTTGTTTTATCAGGTAATTTGTGTTTTTAGTACGATTTTAAAAGGAAATTTGTGTAAGTTGATTTAAGGCCACTTGAACAACATGCTTCTCCGCATTTAGATCCAAATCAAGATTTTAAAGCCGTTATATCGGGTGCTCAACCGATTTGGCATAAATCTATTACTACGTTTGCCGGGTTGAGGCAGGATGTTCTTTCGGATCTACAAAACTTAGACAAGGTTTGTGTTTTAGATATTTGTGCTTTACATTTAGTAGGCCTTGTTTTTGATTTCACTTTTTATTCTTGGCTGATTAGAATCGGTTCTGGGGCTGCGTTCCTAATTTCATTATTATACAGAGTGAACCATTTGAGACGTAAGCACCTCTGCAGAACCTATATTTTACACTAAAATTAAACCAATTTTTTTTAATGGATCAAAAATCTACTTTCACATAAAATTTTAGTTTATTTAAATTTTCAAGGCAAGAGTAGCGAAACCAGTGACTAGTTCTGACTATTGTATCGGAACCAATTTAATTATAACTTTATTTTGTGCTTTAAACCCTATTTTGCCGTTTCTCAAATTTGTTTAACCATGCAGGTTCAAGGTGTAAAGTGGAAACGATTTCCCGCATTGAATAAAATCTTGAAGGGACATCGGAAAGGCGAACTGACCATCTTAACAGGGCCTACAGGTTCCGGCAAAACCACCTTCATAAGCGAATATTCCCTCGATTTGGCGATGCAAGGGGTAATAACTTTTTAATTCCACGTAAAATCAATTATACCATCTTAGATCTTGCTAGGTATCAACGTTATGGGGCAGCTTCGAGATTAGAAACGCCAGATTGGCCAGAACGATGTTACAACAATTCGCCGGCGTTCTACTAGACACCAATGTGGAACGATTCGACCATTGGGCGGACAAATTCGAGAAATTACCGCTGTATTTTATGACATTTCACGGGCAACAAGCTGTTAAAGTCGTTATGGAGGTGGTATGATTATGTTATTTCGAAAAGTGCATATTATATAATATAATGTTTTGTCTTTTTCGTTAACAAACGAATTTTAATTGTTTTTTTAGACCGTGGAACACGCTACCTACGTCCACGACATATCCCACGTGATCGTAGACAACGTCCAATTCATGATGGGCTTGAGTGAAGACCCGAAGCATATCGACAGGTTCTGGAAACAAGATCTGATAGTGGCATCGTTTAGGAATTTCGCCACTAAGAAGAATTGTCACGTCACCTTAGTGATACATCCTAGGAAGGAAAGGAATGACGAAGAACTGACAACTAACTCCATTTTCGGAGGTGCTAAAGCATCGCAAGAGGCCGATAATATCTTGATCATACAAGATAAAAGACTAACGTCACTGAGAGGGAAGAAGTATCTTCAGGTATGGAAAATATCCGAAATGGATAGAAACAAGTTTAAATTGCCGATTCCTTTTAGGTTGCCAAAAATCGGTACAGCGGTGATTTGGGTATTATGCCGCTCGATTTCGATAAGACTGCGTTGAGTTATGCTCAGAAAAAACGAACAACCAAGTCAACTAGTAGTAGTGATCAGAAGACAAATGAAAATCTAATTGATGATAGCCCACTAAGTCCAAGCTGAAGATAACTTGGTGGTTCGATTTATTTCATTTGTATTTTTATACATACTGTGATTTAATATTAATAAAAAAAGAAGAAACACACCAACAGGTGTTTTCGTTTTGATGTTGTTTGCACATGCGTACTTTATGTTTTGGAACTCTATAATATACATCTAATAAAAATGAAATTAATCGAAATACAAAGAATTGAGATATTAATGATGATTGGTCACGGAGATAGAAAGTATACCCAACAAGAGGTTTATCATTTGTTTAATGAAAAATATTTATAGGTAAAATCGAATAAAAATTTGGACAGTTTTAAGCCACATTAGGGATGCTTGCAAACCGAGGGAGGGCATGGCCCCTCTAGCTATACCCATGCATGTGTTCTCTTACAAGTTAGGTTTTATTAACTTTTCTGTTTTAAAGGGTTTCTAGAACATATTTTCCCATTAAAGGGATTTGTGGGATGTATTTTCGTGAGTCCAACTTCAAATTCAAATGTTTCAAATAGGAATCTTTACCAATTGTTACAAAATTAACTCATAAACCTTAAGTTTAAACTTTTCAGTTTTCAAACCCAACAGTGCCTAAAATATACCGCCTACCGAAAATCCATAAACCAGGTAAATCTACGAGACCAATTGTTTCAGGCATAGATTCACCCACGTACAAACTGTCCAAATGGCTAGTAAATGAATACAAAAATTTACCCATCAAAGCAGACAGCCTCGAAGTAGAAAATTCGTTTGTAAATAAAGTAAACAATATCAAACTAGAGGATGGGGATATTTTAGTATCGTTCGATGTTTGTTCACTCTTCCCTAGTGTACCGATCCCTGAAACCATAGAGTATTTAGTTGAGCTTCTAAAGCTCAACAATATTGAAGATGCCAAAATAGCAGAATATAAGAGACTAACGTCACTCTGCATGAAGCGAAATTGTTTTCAAGTCGAGGGCAAGTACTATGAACAATTAGAAGGTACAACAATGGGCAACCCCTTGTCCCCCTTCATAGCCAACTTGTTCATGAGCAAATTTGAGACATGTATGAGAGGGGATGCCGCATATTTTCCTAGAATTTGGCATAGGTACGTAGATGATATTTTCGCGGTTTTTGATACTAAGGAAGTAATATTCCGGATTTCCTCGCGACCCTCAACTCAAAATTTGAAACCATTAAATTCACAGTAGAAGAAGAAGTGAACAATCAACTTCCGTTCCTAGATAGTTTAGTGATCAAAAATAATAATAAAAAAAAAGAGCGATAGAAACTAAATTCAAAGAACATATAAGAAACTATCGCTACGGCAGATTGGACGCGTCGAGTGTAGCACAACATATAAATGAAACCGGGCGTAGTATTAAATTAGAAAACTTAAAATTGATTAAAAACGTAACGTCGCCGCGAGAATTAGATGCGTACGAGACGGTTTACATATAAAGTAATAAAAATCTGATGAACAGAGAAAACGGACCGTTGTCGTATTCTGTCCTTTTTGACCTTTTGCAGTAGGCTGGCACTTGTTTACATTTTGGGTCATAAAAGAGATCTTCCCGTCCATCTGGCCGTGTTTTTCGCATGTCGTAGTTTAAGACGCGTGGATGGTAGAATAGGCACTTGTAAAACAATATTTCTTCTCGGAGACGGGATAGTTCATGCATGTTATTTTTCGCACGTCGTAGCTTCAAGGCGTGAAGGAGGTAGAAATAGGCACTTGTAAAGAATATCTGTTCTAAGAAATAGGGATAATACATACATGTTTAGTTTTAGAAAAAAAATTCCCACATCATTCGGTCACCGAATGATGATGGGGGCCGTTCGTGTCCTCGAAACGGCCGTCCCGGACTATTTATTATATTACTATGTAATAAATTAAACTTGTGTAGTGCGGAGGGTGCCGATACTTATGTGATGTTTATCATAAACCTTGGATAAATATATGCACTTACATGTGTCAGCAATTAAATGCAGCTGTAAACATGACATAAGCTATTAATAATTTCTTAAAAAAAAAATGAATCATTGTTTCAACCCAACATCCAGTCTTATTCAAAAACAAATCGAATCATGATTTTTCAGCCACATCCTGTGTACTACGTGCTAAAAAAGATTTGCGGAAGATCAGCATAAAGCAAACGGCTCGGAATTCGGGCACACGTCCTAAATCCCAAATCAACACATAAAAAACATGGCGTTTTTCTTATCATCTGCTCGCTGATGTTTCTCATATTGTTCTTGTTAAACGCATTAGTTAATCCCGGCTATTCGGTAATCCAGTGCCACGTGTACCGGTACGAAGATGTACAATTTCGTTAAAACGTGCTGTGTTTTTCTATTTTACATCGCGATCCCCGCACATATTTGCGCCGCACAAATTAAACATCCCACCGTGCTGATCAGCATTCTGGCCCGGAATAAAGCCCACACCTTGCCGTATTTCTTATCGTCGTTGGAGAAGCTGAATTATCCTAAGGCGAGGATCGCTTTGAGGTAGGTGATTTTCGATCGGATTCGCTAATCTGGATTGTTTACGTTTTGCGCGACGTGTTAATGCCGGCCTTTGTTTACTTTTACACGTGCAGGTGCGAGTGGCCACGCCCCGATGTTCGGTCGTGTTACGGATCGTGCGAGATCGTAAAATTCAAGTCGATATTTGGCGGAATATTTGAAAATTCGAATTGTGGCTTAAAGAATTGTAAATAATGAATTTGTCTACGCGTAATTTCCATGAGACCTAAATGAGACCTGGCGTTCCATTAATGATATTGAATGTACAAACATTTCTGGCTATAAATTGGTGCCGACGAAACATAAAGGCTGGTCTGGTTTAGCCTAGGCGAAAATTGTATTGTATGGAACAGGTTATCGAAATTTGTGGTGTTAAATGGAATCTTTTACATAATTAGTCTTTAAGTTAATAACAGTAACAATTACACCGGCTGTGAAAGCCTACGCAATGTTACTTTATTTATTTCTTGGTCATATCCTGCTTTCTTTTGCCAAAATTCGAATTCAAATTCATTTTCTTTATTTGCACCGCTAGAATTTGATAACCAAAGCAATATTTTGTAGAAATCGTGCTGCAAGCTGAAGTCTAACAAAAATACCAAGGGTGGAGTTTAGTATACCGCATAAACCTCTTTTATTTGCTAAAATTATAAACGGTAGCCTATTGAAAACTTGGATTAGTGCTTATTACGAGCATCCAGAAGACTTTAATCCATTTCGATTCTTTTCGTAACCACAGGTTTATCAAGCTTAAAGATGAGTTTCGGTTAAAAAGGAAATAATTAAAAAAATAATTCTTCTTCGTGTAACAAACCCTTGTTAACTCCTTAAATTTCATGATAACCGGACTGTATTGTATATATATATATATATATATAGAAGTATTCTTTAATTAATCGTAAAACAAGTCTAAACTTAACAGGAACCGATGAAAACCTATCCTCTCATTGCTAATTTTGTTGAAACAGGATTCGCAGCGACCACAATATCGACAACACCGTAGAAATCCTGGAGAAATGGATAATCTCCGTCCAACATCAATACCATTCTATAAACAGCGAGTTCATCGATAGCGACTCCTATGCTGACGAGCAGGGTCCTAACGATTGGTCAAAATTCCGCTTCGAAAATGTGATCGAATTAAGGGAATCGGGTCTGAACCACGCCAGGACTTATTGGGCTGATTACTTGCTCGTAAGTGTCGTTCCTTTGATTTTTATCCAAAGATAATTTGATATTTTTTTTACAGACTATCGATTGCGATGTCTTCCTCACCAATCCCGATACGTTGCACTATCTTATGGCGAAGAATCTTACGGTTATAGCTCCCATGTTGAAATCTAGTGGGCTATATTCGAATTTCTGGTTTGGTATGACCGATGAGTACTATTATCTGAGGACGGATGACTACAAACCGGTAATTTATCACGAGAAATTGGGTTGTTTTGAAGCTCCTATGGTGCATACTTGCGTCCTCGTGGACTTGAGGAAGACCGAATCTGACTACTTGACTTACCTGCCTGAAAACCTCGATGATTACGATGGTCCAAGGGATGATATCATTGTTTTTGCAGTTTCCGCTAACAAGTCTAATATCTCCTTAACTGTTTGTAATGAAGAGAGGTTCGGTTTCCTTATGATCCCCCTTGAACAAGACGATACCCTAGAGTTTGACATGCTCCAGTTGACCAATTTAAAGCTGGAGGTGTTGAACGAACAAGAAAATTTGTTCGTTAGGGATGATTTGAAGGAATACACCGTTCTGCCGGACAAAGATACTTTAGGCTTCGACAGGATTTTCATGATTAACTTGTTGAGAAGACCAGAGAGAAGGCGGAGGATGATGGAGTGTTTCGACGAGTTGGGTTTGGAGGTGACCACCTTGCACGCTGTTGATGGAAAGTAAGTTCTTTTCTGCGTTCTCGCCGAATGTGCTGGTTATTCCCATTATTCTCCAAACAAACAACAAAATAATTAATTTTTCAACTTTTATATAAGATTTCTAGCATTTACATAAAAGTTGCCAAGTAACGGAGGTGTTTTTACCATATCTTTTAAATATAATTTCATAGAGCAATGTAGCAGCAATATTCTTTGGAAAATTGTGCTTTAATCTGTTACAGAAATACTCCTAACATTTTTTATATATTTGCTAAGATGAATCAGATTGAAGACAGACTTGGATTAATTTTTCTTCATGTCGGTGGCGTTAGTTTAACGATGGGCGCGCTGAATTCTTTGCAAGACACGACTTTTTCAAGTTCGTGGTAAATTAGGGAAACTCAGAAAAACTGAGAGCAACAAGTAAAGTGTATCCAAGGAATAGAGGCCCAAAAATATTGCCACTACTACATTCATATTTTTGTTTGTAGTATGCAAAAAAAAAAAAAATACCAATCATTTTCGACAAAAAAGCATTTTATTTAAACACAATGGTCAATAGACAAATTTATTTGGAATTTTGGAATTATTAAGAACTTGAGCCATTTATTGACAACCAAAAGGAAGACCGTTGTGAAGGAGCACCACTTCATTTTACGAGATTACTCAACGAACTGCTGCCTGGAAAGTGGATAGGTAGGAGGGGTCCAGTTGAGTAGCCTGCTAAATCGCCGAACTTCGTCATAAGGCTTTTTTCCGGGGTTTTTAGAAAACTGAAGTTTACGAGATTGCTCCTAAGTCTGTTGATGATGTGAAGCGATCCATCAACAGACTTAGGAGAGACAAGAAATCAATAATATTGCACCCGATAAATTAGAATATTAGTTATTGTATTGTTAAACGACTTTTTTTGTAGGGAGGAAAGAAGTTTAAGCATTTATTGAAAGTTATGTAATTTCTCAACTATGTTGTTTTTTATCAACAGAGAGAAGTAATTAATAATTTTAGCCTTCCTCTAACGATTGCTCTAAAACGGCTACTCCAGCAAAAAATTATGTCATAAATTGTATTAATCTATAGATGTTGATCGCATGCTTAAGAGAGTCCAACACATTTAAAAATCTTCTTGGCAATCCGAAGAAAAACCGAAAACGGAAGAAAGGTCGGGAATTTCTCAAATTGCATGCAGTGACCGCAAGAAAACCTATATTGGTTAAACGAAAAGAGCGGTAGGCCAGATTCAAGGAACATATCAGGTGTTATCGTTTCGGTAGATTAGATTCGTCAAGAGTAGCACAACACATAAACGAAACCGAGCATAATATTAAATTAGAAAACTTGAAATTGATCAAGAATGTAACTTGGCCGCGGGAATTAGACGGTTTACACAAAAAGCAACAGAAAGGCTGCACATGTTTTATGTCTCGGGGCTACAATGACAAGAGACCCTTCCGTCTATTTGTCCGTATCTTTTCGCATGTCTTAGTTTTACGATAAAATCAATTAATTAAACTTGTGTGGTGCAGAGGTTGCCGATACTTTTGCTTTTTACAGGTATAACGTTGAAGTTCAAGTATTTCAAAAAAATATAAAAATTTATGATTTAATGCTTATAACTCGCTTTGAGGGATACATCTTTAACTGAAAAATACTCTTTCATTGCCAGTAAGTTTTATTTGGTTCGTGAAGAAACATTATTCATACAATAGAAGAAGATACTTGTAAAAAATGATGCTACACAGTTCCAGAGAATGGTTTTCACTTAATTTCTAATAAAAACTACACCCACATTTATGGTATCAATTAGAATTAACGAACATTAGATTAAGTTATTCAAAGGAGGTTACACCTTGGTACAATCACCATAATTCTATATTAAAAAAAAAACCATTAACTTTTAAAACAACCTTCTACTTTACATATACAAAAGTTTTATAAGTAGAAGCCAAACAACAATGATATTGAACAAATAATGGTGTGAATGTTCATAATTGCCTATAAGTCTCCTATAAGTGTATCTTACACTTCTTACACGTCTTCTTACGTCATCAATAAATGTTCACTTTGTACATGGTTTTCTACTGACTGATTTGCGGAATTTGATATTAAAAGGGGGTGTCTGTGTAATAAATAGATATTAGATATTACAAAGGATGAAACTCCGTTGTTACCGCAATATTTATCTCACAGTTAAAACATCTTAAATTTATTCTAATCTTTCTATTGAATAATATTGTATAATAACGTAGGCTTCTACGGCCAGAGTTAGTTAAAATTAAACATGTTCCGGTTCGGACCGTGTCATGGTTAAACTCGACGTTTCGCCCACAATCGTACGGGGCTTCTTCGGGAGAAGGAAAGGTGTCAGGCAACAGCTAGCACGGTAACTCAACTTGTAAATCACGCCAGAGGCGAAGGCAAAAACCAACAGCTGCTGGCACGGTGTAAACGTTGAGTTACCTACTACCTGAAGAAGTCTCATAGATTGTGGCCGAAACGTCGAATTTTAACCGTGATATGGTCCGAACCCGGAACACGTTTGGTTTTAAATAATATTTTACTTAATGATACCACATAATATAATAATATGTTTCAAACAGTGCAGTTATATTCACAGCCTCGATAAGTTGACTTAAAAATCTATGTACAGTACAATTTTAGATCTTAGAGAAGACTTACGTAGTTACATATATCGAATACATCGTAATTGTCACAATTGGGATACAGAACAAATGAACGGTCATGTTCTTTTGTTTACATATTATTTTGATGTTTTTTTTTTTTATTATTTTATTTAAAAAAATTGCGCGTTGATGTACTATCGTGCATTTTATTCGGTAAGTGAAACATTTAAAAGGTGATGTAAGTATCGATTTTTTTTCTTGTATAAAGTGCATACAATCCTACAACAGATGTGTACAGCTCGACAAAAACAGCTGTGCCGGTGGGAAATTTTAAGTTTATAGGCGATGCTATTTTGGTTGAGTTGTATGTGCTTTTAAATCTAAAATATTCGTATTACTTTAAGTTTACTTTAAGCGTATCTGCTTTCTTTCGTTAGAAATGGTTTCCGTTGAAAATATAACATCAATAATTACATATAATTACTTCATATAGTATGTACAGATTTTTATACATTTTTTTTCCCAAAAGCAGCGCTCAAAATGACGCCGTCGATAACATTTAAAATTAATTAGATGGCGTAGATGATTAAATATATACATTTAAAAAAACTTGGGGACCTGCATTTTGACTAACAACAATTTTTTTTTATATCCCTTCTACAAAAAAAGTGTACCAAGATGTTAGCATATTGATTCAAGTTGTATCTTTTTGCTTAAAATTTTACAGGATGCTTTACACCTATTACACTATTTTTCTTTCATACAATTGCAATATTTTACGTATCTATATGTACAATTAGCTTTTCAGAGCTCCAAAGGGCTATAAAAATGTTTTTTTGATTAAATTGGGAAAATCCATAATTATGCTTAGAAATCTGATAAAGTAATCAGACAACACGAACTTCAAATTTATTCTTATGAAGTCTTTCAAAATATCATTGTATTACTTCTTTTTCACGCTAGCATATCACAAATTGTTGTTACATATTTAACTAAAACCTAAAATATGCCAAAGTTTTTAATTAAAACATATCGAAACATTTAGATTTTAAATATTTTACGTTGTGCATCACGTCCAGAATTTAGTGCCTATTATCCGCGTAGTGACGTTGCTGTAAGTCATGAATTTTTTCAGTATCATTGAATTGGTTGTTTCTCATGTACACTGCCGCTCAGAGAAGTTCGGTCGGTTGGTAAAAAACATGAAAAGGTTACAGAAACAAACGAAACTAAAAACAAAATGCAATTTTATTGTATGTACACATACAATAAAGTTACGGCCTATTATACGCAATCCTGATGGCACGCATGATTCTGGAGTATTGCAAAATAATTTTCCTTCCTCATTACACGCTGCACTCTGCATAAATCTCCCGTCCCAGCAAAGGAGAAACATCCCCACACTAACACAGAACTACGCCCTGGCTTCACTGTAGGCACAATGCAGTTCGGGATCACTTTTCGGTTTTAGATCTTCGGACATAAACTCGTCGATTTTGCCCAAAAACCTCAAACTTTGACTCGTCACTCCAAAGCACGTGTTTCCAATCATCTAACGACCAATCTAGATGAGAACGGGCCCACTGTAGCCGTTTTGCTCTGTTGCCCCGACGTAATAAGGGTTTTCGAATGGCAATGCGTCCATGAAGGTCCGCTTGTTGAAGTCGACGTTTTACCGTACTCGCCGAAACTTGTTCTTCACGGCCGCGATTGACTTCGGCTGCTATTTGTGGCGCAGTTAATTTTCTATTGCGTTTGCTGTTAATATAATTCTCAAATCTTCAGCTTTTGTTGTTTTCCTAGATGCTCCAGGACGAAGACGATTTGGTATAGTTCCAGTTGTCCGATATCGCTTTATGATGTCATTTACTGTTGAACTTCTCATATTTATTTTTTTCAGCAATTTGTCGCCCCGAATATCCTTCTTCAAACGGCGTAATAATGCGTGAACGTTTTTCTACAGTGGTAGGCTTGCCACGTGCCATTTTGAAGTGAATTTTCTTAAAACTTTCGGGCAAAAACGACAGATGCACACCAACACACGTTTAACAGTAAAATGAAGCAAATTTATATCTTTACGCCGGTGATAAATAAACAAGAGTGATACTGCGGTGTATTTCCTAAATGTATTGTTCGTTAATAATCCCCAAACGACCCGTTTCAAAAGATCGGCACTTCCGAGAAATTCTTGGAATGATAATAAAAGGGACTTTATTGTGGTCGTCGCAATATTTCTACTTTACATAATAATTTATGGCTTTAATCCCTTAGAAAAGAGTGTATGCTTAATATTTTTCTAATTTTATGTATTAATAATTGTATACAGTGTGATATAATAAATTTTTATTGTATGACCGAACTTCACTGAGCGGCAGTGTACATAGTTTATTAACTTTGATTATTTTGTTTGGATAATCGACAATACATTGTGCAAAAATGCTACTGCGATCAAAATACTTTGAAGGAAAATTAGTGTCCTTCATTTTGTTTTTTCGTTGCTTACTTTTTAATAAGTTCTTAAAATAGAATTATTTTAAAACTTCGTACACAGTAATTTTTGAGGCTGGATTTCGTAGCAGTTCATTCAGATTTTTTTGCTATTTAAAGATAAATTTTAAAGAAAATGCTGTCGTCTCCAATTCTTACTATTGTATTCGTTTAAATGCGGATCGTGGCTAATTAAGTACAGATTCTTGCGTTAATTTCGCGCTACCCTACCTTAGAATTTGGCAAGAAATCAAACACTCACTCTATTCAAGTCACCCTCGTTTCTTTGAGGTAGAGTAGCCAGTATTATTTTAGGTCGCGATTTCCTTCACGTCAAAGCCCTACGCCGTTCGTCGAAAAAAAAAAATTAATTATAAAGCTACCGCGGCTTCGGGACCGACCGTACCAGCTAAGAGGGCGAGAGGAAGGATCACGCTCCCCGTAGGCGTCGGATCCCGCGCTCCGCGGTTATTTGCACCTTATTTCTCCTCTATGCGCTTGAATCTTTGTCCTTCACGTAACGCAGGAAGGTTTCGCAGCAAGTCGGCGATTATTATATTATAACATATCCTTTATTGCCTTACTTACAACTTAAAGTTGGCTGTCTTACAAAAACATAAATTGCCTAGTTCCAACATTTTGAAGAGGCAGATCTGTACACTTGACTTAAAAATGGGTTCGTGTGTGAAATCATGTTGTTGTACATAGTAATCGGTTACAAATGTTCAAGGTTGGCAACGAAAAGCTTCTTAAATAATCAGTAATATAAATAAATGCTTTTGCATTGTATAGACTTGTCCAAAAAGAGTGCAGCTTCGCTAATTACACAGTGTTGCAGCACTAAATTTGGCGTAGCCAACCCTGTATCCTTTTAAATGCCCAAATAGTACCGCAACAGTGCTAAACAGAGACTTAACTCATTAGTTTCGCGAACATTATCACATTAACTGCATTATGTGGGACGTTAGCTTTGCCCACGCCGGCAGTAAGAATGTCGTTCAAATTCGTTGACGATTGCAATCGATAACTTAGCAATTATACAATGTCCGATAATTCCGACATTCCTAGTAACCGAATTAGATCAGAATTAATTGAATTACACGACCGTGTTGTTCGATTGTTTCCTGCGGACGTTCTTGTGCGCCAAACTGCCGTTCAGGCGATAAGTGGTGGCCCTGGTTGAACCGCTGATGCCCAGCTGAAGCGTTTGGGTGTCGAACGCGTTATCCTGTCTCGGGTTCCTCTTGCAGAACGCGCCGCAGATGGCCTGGTTCATTTTCCGCGTGGCTTCCTGAAATCATTCGTATATAGAGATGATTATGAGGGAGACGAGGTGTTGCATCTGAAATTAATGAGGGCAAAGAGAGAGACGGGGAGAATAGTTCTTTGCGAACGGTGCGCTCTAATTATAGATTCTATGCCGTGGGCCGGTATGGAATTGATTTAGAGCGTTTTTAAATTGAAATGTCATTCTGTCGGTTGCAATTATCGTTACTATTATGGCTTCAGGAAAAGAACTCGATGGGAACTGTTTCCGTGTTAATGTTTTATTAGTTTTGCTATTGTACTTTGTTGTGATCGGAAGTGACCTGCATATTTCCTTTCTATGCGCGTATTCGTTTATTTTTGAAGAATAATGCACAGTTCGTATTAACAGAAATTTAACGCGGATTTTTGAAGTTTGAATAACGAGGTTTTCTACACGGTTAGGGCTTTTGTCCGAATAATGTTAAAGGCGAATGGATGAATTGTGCTTTGTTATCACCAGTTATTTGCTAGTACCATGACCAATTAGGTAGAAATAATTTTAACGAAGGCGCTAGCCAGGGAATGCTATGTTCATAATATCCGTTCCTTTCGATAGGACGTTCTTTACAAAAAGATCTAATTACTTAAGTGAATTGGACACTACATCAGGTTCTGAGCAAATATGTCTTTTTACTGTTGACTACGCTACATATATATCCACGTCCCCATGGAATAGTTCTCGCTCAGACTAACCTATCTAAAAGACACAGTGACGATTGGCTGGGACGCGGTAAGATGTTTTACGGTTTTTTTTTTACTTTGCCTTTTATAAACGTTCGGCGGATTGAACATCTAGCAATAATCAGCAATCATATCTAGATTTCATCTTCCCTGGTACCTTCTTTCCATTTCTTAATATCCTGACGGATTCTTTCGTCTTGCTCTTCGCTGACTGCATCAAAGTTTTCTGGAAAGTAGTTTAAAGCGATTCCAGGAAAAACGTCGCATTTTTCTTGTTTCCAAAAAAAATTCTTCGCAAAGTCTTTCGCTACTTCCCTTCGACTTTGACCCATTCAAGTTTCAAATATTTTATCCTTCGTAACTCTTTTAATATCCGGCCTGAGAAATACGTATTCCTTTAACTTTGCCTCCGGCAATCCTATAAGCCTATTGCAGAGATATTCAAATCATTCTTCATCTTTAGGCAATGCCTTCATGAGACCAAGTTTGATGTGGGGTAGAGGGAGTAAGAGTTTGCTTGGATCAAGTAAACTATCGCGCACAATACCGTTTTTCCATCGCATAGGCGTGCAATAACGGTTGCTGTGTGTTGCTTCTGCAAGATCGTAGATCCTAAATCTATACTCCCCGACAAAACTTAGACGCGGTAAGATGTTTTACGGGTTTTAAGGGTTACAACATTTCTTTGCGAAACTAGCAAGATATCTAATTAAGTTTTTATTCATAAAAGTAAAATAAACTTAAAAATATCTCCTCCAGTAATATATGAACTAAATAATAAATTATTACTCCAATGTTTAAACAATTTCCGCGACAAAAATTTAGACGCTCTGTTGCAAATGTAAAACAAAAATCAACAAACGAGTGATCAGTAATGCGTAGATCCTCCATTGTTCTTAATCACTTCCAATAGTCTGTTATTAATAGATTTATATAAATTTAACGCATAATTTTGAGGGATATTCTGCCATTCGGTCACTATTGAAGTTTTCAGTTCCTGTAGCGTGAAATATTGACGGCCTCCGCCATGAACGCGACGTGCCAATTCACCCCGCATGTTTTCAATAATGTTAAATTCTGGTGACCGTGCCGGCGACTGTAAAGTTTTAATCTTTTTCCCTTTAAACCATTCAGTAATGGTTTTTGCTTTATGAATTGGGGCGTTATCTTGCTGAAAAGCCCCCGGAAAAGCCCCTGAAAAACTGAAAATTGCCCCCGGATCATTGCTTTCCAAAACGTAGAAGATTGTCACGCAATAAGTCTTTCTGCGCCACAGATGTCATTTCGTTCGTGCAAAACACTATCTCACTTTTATCGCGAAATCCAATCGCTGCCCATATCATCACAGATCCACCCCCTAATTGTCCGGTCATTTTCACTTTTGGTTCCTTTCTCAGATCATGATAATAATGCGAGTACCCATCCGGTTCGTCTAAATTAAAACGTTTCTCATCGGAAAATATAACTTTTTCCCATTGTTTCTTCCAGGATACGTGTTCTTCAGCAAATCTCAACCTCGCTTCTTTGTGTTCCGCCGAAAGTGGCGATTTTCTCAACATTTTCTTCCGTGATATTAGCGGTGACGGCTTTAAAATCCTTTGAACATTACGCACGTGCGTTTGTACCTCCGCCTATTCTGCAATAACTCTCGCCGACGCAGAAGAATTGGATGCACACCCCAATTTCATGCGTTTATCCCGCTCACTTACAGCTTTCGGTCGCCGCTGGCCTTTGGGTTTGCCGTAATTTTCCGGATCTTTTAGGAAATTTCTAACGGAATGATCGCTTCTTCGTAACCGACGAGCAATTTCCTTCTTACTAACACCATCCTGGCGCCAGGCTAGAACTTTACCCCTTTCTATCAAGGATAATTGCTTTTTTCTACCAATATTGCAAACACTTATAAAATATAATTTCTCGTGGTGAAATGTGTACACTTTACCAGCACAACCGCTGCATATAAAGAGATGTCTCAAATTAAAACATTTTTGCTTATATTAATGTAATAAATGCACAGAGTGCAAATTTTTGTCGCATTTAAAATTCCTATTTTGATCTGGGAAAATCTCGATCACCCCTCGTAAAGCAATAAATACCCAGAAATTTCTATAAATGGACTATTTACATAACATGTACGAATAACCCTCATTTACATTTTATATAATGTCTATAAAGTTTGTGTCGTAAATAGAAACGATACCGCGTCTATGTTTTTGTCGGGTAGTGTACTTCAGTCAATGTACGGCGTCCAGTGTCTGACGAAGTGTTCTGTCCTTTCACGCTTTTCTACACGCAGCGTAGCCCTTCGTCTAAAAGCTAAAGCAAATACGTCGCTATTCTCACTGATTTGAAGTTTAAAGTTGTTGCTCGGAAAGTGCAACTGCTTCCATTCGGATTTAGCGTTCGTCACGAAGTCGAGTAAGACGGTAAGGTATGAAGGCGAAATACGAACAGAGAGCGGCGCCGTTTTGAGATTCTTATGACACTAGTCGGTCATTTCATTTCTTCGCATCACAGCGCGGTATACAAGCTTAGTTATACATTAGGTACTTAGTTATATAGGGCGAAAGAACCACAACACTAATTCCTAACAACTTCACTCAAATTCTGTGCATATGTACATAGTTTTTCGCAGATGACTTTTGTCAACTTATGCTGTACGAATTCTAAACTCGACGTTCATCACCTTATGCTGCTTGCAACGGATTGCAACGAATTTTGAGCTCATAACGTCGGTCGGATCCCGAGCTAACTTCTAACTTAACAAGGGACGCAATCCCTTTGTATCTTCTCTGCGATCGACAGGAACCTCTTCACATCTTCAGTCACAAACAATCGTGGTTTTCTACTTCTTTCTACTTCTTTTATTAAGCCTTCGTGCTTTGGAAGTAGGTTTCCATGATTTCCTCTGATTCTACGTTACAGGAGTTCGTATCAAAACGTGCTCTATCACGTTGCCTCCTTTTAATCAAACAGTTTACTTCATTTCTGGGCGGCTGTGGTTCGTCACCTGGAGTTGATTACATCGCAGTTTCGTTAGTGACATGGGAACATTTCCAAGAGTAGTTGAGTGTAGGCTTTCACGACCGTAATCCATAGTAGAAATGTCTTTCTGGTGATGTCGTGTCACCCGAAAGACATTTCTACTATTTCCAAGAGTAGTTCGTGAGGCGCCTTCTTGGTAGGAGAAATCCTCGTAAAGTTCGTTCCATGCTTTTGATCTTCCGTTGATGCAAAAAGCGGTACGATTCAATTTTTCAAACCTGGCTGTTGGCTCTTGGCGTTGCCGTAGTATTCAGGACGTTCCTAAAATTACTTTCCGTGGTTCTTCAAAATTTTCAATAAAGGCGTCCACAAGCGCTAGCAACGGTGGCACTCACTATTTACGATCTGTTAGTGTTCTTCTTAGTACATCCATGCACGACTATCAATGTGTCCAATCGACATCATTGCGATTTATTTCCTTTTGTTTTGGTCGACTGTCCACAATGCAACGTTGTCCTAGTTGGGCTTCCAAAAGCTTCTCTTACTTGCTCCTTTCTTCTCCATATTACTTCCCCGTTTTTTATCTTTGGGAAAACAATAACTCTTGGATTTGATTTGTGATTTTTACCCAAAGTTCCACACAGATGGGTTTAGCTGGAAAGATTATTCGCATAAATACTGTGACCTTTCTCCATATGTGGCTCAGCAAGTTTGCGAACGACTTCATGAGCATGACCTCTTTCATTGGTTATCGTACCGCGGTTGTTGCATTAACAAGAACCTATCAAACTCGTGCAACTTAATTCCATACTTATTGGCTTTGTTAGGAGCATACTGGCGAAGCCGAAGCCTTCCAGTTCATAGAACCCCGAAAAGTGCCTCGTCTACAGACAATTGTTTTGCATGATAGTAAATGTTATAAATGTTGTTCAACACATGTGTAACTACGTTGTTAATTTTATAGAACCGACTTAATAATCAAAGGAAAAGCATATGTTTTTCAAAATTAACTCAAATCGAGTTCTGAACATTGTTTGCCCAAAGATTAGGGATTAACACATCTTTGCTCCAACGTGAATGAAGCTCTTTAGCATTTATCTCCTGAGCTGCTGCTTCTATTTTTAATTCAAGTTCACGCTGAATTAAATGTTTCTTCAATAGTTGAGTGTAGGCTTTCGCGACCGTAATCCATAGTAGAAATGTCTTTCGGGTGATGTCGTGTAGTTAATGTTTTACTTGACGTTTCGCTGACCATGCTGCCAGTTTCTTCAGAAGATTTCTAAAGACAGTCTTTAGTCTTGACGTTTGTCAAGTAAAACATTAACTACACGACATCACCCGAAAGAAATGTTTCTTCAGTCCCTTTTTTGCCATGACGTTCACTGAAGTATGGGGCAGTTTGTTAAATAATAAGAAGTGTGCATGTTAAGCAACAACCGAGCATGGCCGAAATTTTCAAAAGTATCTTTCCACACATGCAAGGTGTAAACAATATGCACATCGTCTGTGCTTGCACAACTTAAATGATTTAAAATGATTCCCTCATTGTTAAATAATCGTTATACGAAGTATATTAACTTACCTTAATCTCTGTCATCCTAGTAGAATAAATGATCGGGTTAGCCATCGTTTTCAAGATCAACAGGAAGTAGGAAGTGTACGAAATCATGAAATTAGGAATGATTCCGATCTTCAAGCCATCTTCAGGCGTGTATCTGCAACCCTCCGAACAGACCAGTATGAACTTGGTAACGGAAGGCATCCACCCGATGAGACACGAACCCAGGATCAATAACGTCGTCATTATAGCCTTGATATTGTTCTCCATGGTGCGGCGTTGTTGGCTGTTCGACTTCGTCAAGGTCTTATTCCTTTTGCTTCCTGATCTTTCGAGCGCGGCCCACTTCTGCCTTTGAGCCCTGACCATGAGAAGAATATGCGTGTAGAAGACGACCATGAAAAGGAGCGGGATGAAGAACAGCAAAGAGAAGACGATTCTGAATTTAAACTTGGAGATGAAAGCCACATCGCATTCAATATTACTTGACCTGTGGCTGTAGAAGTACGAATTGAAGAAGACAATCGGAAGCAGCCATAGGAAGAAGATGATAATTGATGTCTTCTTCGTGGTCATAATCGATGTGTAATGCATCGGCTTCAGGATTCCCAGCCAATGATTGATGCTCAAAGTTAACAGATGCAGAACAGTGATGATGATACCGCTTAATCTATATATTTCCACCATATACGCTGCTAGGTAGCAAGGCAACTCGATAGCGTGAACCTGTCTTATGTAGCTGTTAATTAGCAAGTGTACTCCGAGGAACAGCGAAGAGATTGCGTCAGCTGCTGCTAAACTTAGCGAGATGTTAACGGTTGGTGATATCGGTCTTCGAAGCCAATGGATCGCCATGAGTACTTTTATATTGATCACCAAAGATACTAAGCAGAATATTGTGAGGAGCGGAACCCAATATTTGTAGAGACTGGCTAAAATTTGTATCAGTTCTTCTTCGTCTTCCATTGCATTACTTGGGTATGTGATATTCGTGATGTTCAACGTAGATATTGACATCGAGTCTTTTATATCTTCTGTAACGTCTTCGTCCATTTTCTCTTAACTTGTATCTGTAAAAGAAAATGAGAAAATAATAAGAATATTCGTTGGGATGAAGTAGCTTTTGGGGGGCTTTAAATATTTTAAATAAAAGCGTTTATTTAATCTTTAAGCGAATCCTACTGCTGCTTCAAATAAACATGTACCAATATAAGCGTACAAATTTTCATTTAAAACGTTTTTTTCTTTCGCATGCTTCTATGGGGGAATGCCGAAACAAAAGATTATAAATAAGACTCGTACGATCCCTAAACAAATTAATTTTATTCAATAACACTGTCAAATTCGTGGCGTTCGTCTGATTTGAAACGCAATAAAATCGAGTCCCGAGTAAAGCCGATTAATTTATTTGTCAGGCCAAAATTTAATTTACCCTTGTCGTCGAGGACGGTTTATATACACTTCCATTCAATAGTTTTAAAAGTTTCGTCGAAGATAGGCGTAAATCTTTCTACTTTTTTTTTTTTTTTTAATTAAGCTATTTGTATCTGTTACTTTTCTTTAATCCTTCAATTCTTGAAGAATTTTTGAAACGAGTACAATGGTACTTACATATCTAAAAAACTTTTGGCCTTCATTATTATTATAGCTTAATAAGTTTTGCTTGAAGCCCTGTTATCTGCGCGAGATCATTAAACGTGAAACCATATTAAATTTAATCTCAAATTTCTTGCACCATGCGTTATCATTCATTCAATTAGAGTTGAGATTTTCACGAGCGACATTGTACATATGCCATCCGTTTAGTCCCGAAATCAATTTGAAATGAGCGTCCTCTGTTTTACGGCAAAACAAATACTCTCCAATCTTGATTTATTAAAAGGAATAAAGCCGAAAATCTTCTTATCCTAAATCCCGTCCTTCGCCGCTTTAACTTCAAGCGAAAGGCAAGAAGAGATATTTTATGCCGTCGATGTTGCAATTTCGAAATCTTCGGCATTGGCCGCGCGATCTTTAATATCCTGTCGGCCGGAGGGATTTCGTAGAACTCGCCGGGTTTAATCCTCTTCGTTATTGTACATTGCTGTTTTGTTGGTTGTTAGTTTGTTAGCAAAAGTAGAAGGCGATAAGCAACAATTGTTTTTTGAGTAATCGGGGAGGGTGAGATTGCGGAATATGAGATTTAAGGAAATAGGAAATTGGAGTTTGTTCCGGTGCTGCTGGGAATAGTAAAAAAAATTTTTTTGGGATATACTATAATGGCCGTCAAGTTATCTAGAGAGTGTTTTTTTTTCCATATAGTATAAAGACCTCAGAAATTAGCTTGCTGCGTGAACAGTTTGAAAATGAAAAAATGTAAAAATAACCATCCCGGGGTGACTTGGGACAGTGGCGAGAATTGGGTCAAAATGCGTTAAATTCAAGTTGTTCATGTTCTAGCATCTAACAGTAGGTAGTGGAGCGACGTCTGTTGTAACAGATGGTTTAGTTATCGGTTAGAGTGAGCAACATGCTTCGTTCCAAATAAAAGAGGAAGAAGAAGAGGAGAAATGGTCTTATGGGCAGAGAATTGATTTATTTAAAAACAACGTTTTGTCCGTGTCTATTCATGTTTTGCATTGCCCTTAGAATATTTATATTTGTTTAGAACAACTGTATTATTTTATCAGTTTCTTTAGTTTTTTCCCTTTTTTTCGAGCTAACTTAAAAAAAATTGCCATGAGAGATAACGTGTAAATAAATAGTCTGTCCCTAGTACTACAAATAGTCAAATGTCTTGGGATAACCTATTCTTATTTTTTTTTCTCGAAATTGACCCATGTTATTGTATAAAATTTTAACAGAATTGACAACCCAAAGAATTAGGCAATACACAAGAAATTTAGTTTTTTTTTGGTATGTCAAGTGTTATATCTTTGAAATAACACCCATAAAAAAAAAACATTTTTTTTTGTTTTGCCCCAAAAATTACTTGACTGAAATTTTTTTTTTTTCATTCAAACTTGAATTTATTATTTGGATATGTCGGTTTATTTTTACTTCTTTAAATAATAATCGATCTACGTCTCGGAATCTTGGTTTAATCCTTTTCCAAAACGTTCTATTAATAGATTTCTCTTTTTTTTTTCCTTTTATCTTTTTCGAAAAACCAATGGCCATTCTTAATGTGCACTTTTCATATTTTAAAATTTAATATTTTGTGCAGAAGGATCCGTTGAAGCTGTTTTTGCTGTTAAGGGATTTATTTAAACTGTTTAGGGAGCTGTTCAAGTTGTTTAGGAGGGCGATTAAACCGTTACAGGAACTGTTGAAGCTGCTCAAACTGTTTAGGGGAGCTGTTTAAGTTATTCAGTGACCTTCTCAGTCTATTCAGTTCCCCGAACAGCTTGAACAGGTTCTGTTTCAAATTTCTATGGCGCCATAGGTCACGTGACTGTATAGCTATTTCATTCTTCTCATAATAGAAGACCGGCCGCAAATATTTATTTACCAGTAACAAAGAAAAATTTCGAAAATTAATAATTCTTTCTACAATCTCAACTTTTTTCCCAACAGTTACTTCGATTTGGATAAAAACAAAAAAAAATGATTACATAGGTATATCGATTTTTGGATTTCAGAGCCTTAAACGAGAGCGCATTGAAGAGTATCAAATTTTTGCCGGGGTATGCTGATCCCTACCATAAAAGGTGAGTATTTAAAAAAAAAAGCAATATTGGAAATCTTTTGGCATTTATTTTGGCATCTATGTCTAGCAAGCTATCTTATGTAAGTTTCCTTATTTATTTATTTATGGTCAACTTACGCCTTAGATAAAAAAATTCTAATTTGATGTTTTTTTTTTGTCTCATTTCAGATCCATGACTTTAGGTGAAATAGGTTGCTTCCTGAGCCATTATAATATTTGGAAAGAGGTAAGTTGGTGTGAGTCATTTAGTGCTGGAGAAGATTTGAGTTCTTTCAGACAAAATAAATTATATGACGGTGGCCAGTATTAAAAGCAAAATATAGGATATACGAGGCGAGTCCAATAAATATTTGATCTTGGTAAAAAATAATATATTTTTATGTGTAACATTTATTTTATTCTTCAATGTAGTCTCTTTCTTTTCAACGTTTCTCTACTTTTTTTATCCCATCGAAAATATTCATCGTTTGAGCCAAATTTTTCCACGCCGAGCTATTTTTTTCATAATTGGGAAATAGGAAATAATTGCTGGGGACCTAAGTCTGGCTTCCGTCTCAAGTCATACTCTTATCGTAACACATGGAATTTTGACGTCGACACAAATGTGCAGGCGTGCATTGTTTTGATAAAACAAAATCCTTTTCTTCGCCAAATGCGGACGTTTTCCTTCCATAGCATTGTTGAAACGATTCAATAAGTTCGTATAATACTCGCCGTTGATCGTTTTGTCCTTTTCATCCCAGAATACTGTGGCTATGATCTTGTTGGCCGATAAAGTGGCTTCGGCAGAATCCATGTTTTGTCAACAACCAGAAATCGTTCGGATTGCGCTTTACATGCACTAAACATTCACCGTACTCTTAGAATTTTTGTACGGGCCATCGGTTGAGAAATTCACCTTAAATCCGAACCCCTCCGAATTGTAAAAACCCGTGTAGAAACTACGGTAGTTATCGACCCCCTTAAACGTGATGGCGAAAATAAAAAAAATAACAACATCTCGACGTCTAATCGTTACGCCGTAGGGCAGAAATACACATAAACGTCAACACGCCAAGAAAAAAGAAAAGAATAACCGTATTGTACGTATGCTATACAAAAACATTGCATTCCATCGAGGAGATAACGACACGAATATTTTCGTGAACAATCGCACGTCAAACGAGCACTACGGAGCACCTCCTTGTCGACTTTCCTTTTTCGTCCTGCCGTGAAATTTTTCGCCCGCTCGCACGTAACGAAAATCTAGGTTAGAAGTTTGTGGCGTCCTCATAAGCGTCAGCAGCTGCCCTTATCGCACTAAATTAAGGGAATTGATTCTGAATCGAGTTCACGTTTGTTTCGCGGAAATGTTGACGCAAAATATTGCCGAGTGAAATGGACATTCTCTCGTTAGAGATTGTATTGGAAACGAACGAGGTCGCTGGTAGTGTAAATTGGCAGATATGAAGATATACACTGGCCGCAATTAGAAATGCACCACGATTCGTGTAGCGCGTAATCGCAGTGAAGATCTGTGGCTACGGAACTCCATACGCACTATTCGTTTGTAATGATGTTTTATGACCTACGGCGTTTCACTACTGCTGTGGTAGATATGTTATTGATTGAACTGGTGTTGCACAATTAAGCGTTTCAAAAAAAAATCTTCTGGGGGTACTTCAGCGGAACATCTGGCTCTTGTAAATGTTGGAAAAGTAGACTAATGCAGTATGATAAACATCATTTAAGTTAACCTTCACAAAGACATTTATAAAATTTTAACAAAGTACCCCAATAATTTATTAGGGGTGGTGCATTTTTAATTGCAGCCAGTGTATAAATGAAACATTGATGCGGAATGTCATTTTTTGTTGCATGTTAGGGAGTCGGATTGTGTATAAAATTTTCCATTTTGGTGAAGATTTTAGCTCTGCTTGTAATGGTTTACTATACCGGGTGATGACGGTCAGGTGCGAACATGGGGATTTAACATTTTTTTTTATTTAATTTTTGTTATTCATTTTTTTATTTTTTTTATTTATTTCATTTAATTTTGTTTTATCCAATTTGACGCTCTCCTATTCATTTTAGGACAAAAGCTGTAAGTAAGGTGTAAAATTGTTTAGAATTAAATGTTACATACGGATCGATGTAGAACTTAATTCCGCTTCATAATATGAAATAAAAAGTGAGTCCTTGTATTTAAAGAATACAACTTTGAATCAACATTAAATTAGAGTTTTACTGAAACCACCCTGTACATAATAAATACATCGTTGCAATTTTAAGGAGTTCTTTTAAAGGCAAATTAGGTATAGTAACACCCGATGAAACTGTAGTGAAAGTTGAGTGTAGGCTTTCACGACCGTAATCCATAGTAGAAATGTTTTTCGGGTGTCGTCGCGTACTTGATGTTTGATTTGACGTTTCGCTGATCATGCTGTCAGCTTCTTCAGAAGATTTCCAAAGACTGAAAGGCTGAAGTTTTTTTCAGTCTTTAGTAATTTTCAGTAATTCACCCTTTGTTGGAACAGTTTTATAGGGGTACAGGCGGACCCCCTTTTTTGAAGTTGTAGAATAATTCATTTCACCATATATGTACGTCTGTTGCGCTGAAGGTGCATACATCAGTAATGTCTATCCATTTCTCAGCTCGTAACGAAGGTCACTTGGTTAAGTCTCTTCTTAGCTAATATCTTCCCGGTTGCCTTTGTTCTAGATATTCTAGTCGCATCAACGTTGAAAATTATACTTTCCTTGAACTAGTTCTAGGTTATTGTGTCTTCTTTCTTATTGAATTTATTCGATTTATAGATGTTGCTCCAGGAAATAATCGTTGGAATTTTGCCATCACGACAACACAAGTGTGCACGCGTGCATTGGTCTTGAAGAAACAGAATTCTTTTCTTTGCCAAATGAGGACGTTTCTCTTTCAGAGCACTGTTGAAACGATCCAGTAAGTTGGGCATAATACTCGCCATTAATGTTTTATCATTTTCAAAGTAATCAACGTAGATTATGGCGCGTACATCCCAAAACACTGTGACCGTATTTGTTGGCCGATAAAGTGTCTAAAACTTGTTCATTTTAAAGTTGGCAACACCATGAATACCACAAATAACCACGTATCATTGCCAATAGTGATTATTGTGACCAATAGTACAAAATGGCATTCAATTTAAAATTCAATTAAATTATTAATATTGATCATTCTCTTCTGCAACATTTACTTAATAACCAAGCCTCCAGCATATCCAATTAGCGTTTTTCTAACTGTAAACAAGGGGCAATTACAAGGATTTATATTTGCGAATTGTATTAGGAAAGATCTTGATAATAGCTGAAGCCAATCGAGATTTTCCGCTAGTTTTCAGGCAATCTCAATAGAAGCGCTTTCAGCAGTTCTTTTCCAATTCATTTTAAAATCGCCGAGGGAAATATCCCCAAACTAAACCATTCGCTGACTCCTATGAACTTCGGAAAGCGTAATTTTCCAGGTTTCCTTTTAATTTTTGTTTGTTCGCAGATGATCGATAAGGAATACAACTCCATACTGGTCCTGGAAGACGATATCAGATTCGAGCCTTTCTTCCGCTTGAAAGTGCAGAACTTAATGCAGGAAGTGGATCAGCTGGGCGAGTGGGATCTCGTGTGAGTAAACACGACCTGTATAACATGCCTTGAATACTTTCGTTCGTTCGTGTCCAGTCGAGGAAGTGATCTGGTCTATTGGCCGAAGCTGCGGGTTTTAGTTTCGCTTGGCGTAGTACTCCTGACGGGCTTTGTTTTGTTTACGACCGCGCCGTAAACATTGTATAGTTGAGCTTGTGACGACGTTCTTTTGTTTTAAGAACGTAGTTCGCGGCATAATCCTTTTATAAATCATCCACTTTATTCGCCAGTAACCTCGTCCTTTTTGATGATTTGTTGGGTATTGTTTTCTTATTTATGTCCTGTTCTAAAGAGTATAATATATCTCTAAGCTGGGGTACAAATGGTAGAAGGAAAACACATTTTTCTTTTTGGCGTTTGGCATAAAATTTTTGCTATGGTAGCGAGAAACTTACCGATGTATTTGGGACAATTTATGATTGCGGCCGTGGCGTATGAATGCTTAGAATTAGATTCCTTACATTCTAGATGCGAAAGCTGCCCTCATTGACTTTCTTATGTTTCCCGTGCTTAAAGCACAACGATTTTCAAAGAATGAGGAGACCATCCGCCTATTTTACAGAACAAGACGGTAGTACCATTTCGACGGATTGATGAGATAGATGCATCGCTGAGGAAAGGTGTACAGACTTACAAGGGGACCGTAAAAGTGAATTTTTTCCCTTCCATAAGATTATGAAAACAAAATAAGCGACACATCAATTCTTTATCATAAAAACAAAATAAATATTGAGGATAAAATTGGTGACAAAATAGCGTCTTGTGGTAAGCCAATTGTAACAGGAAGCACAAAATTCCGGCTTATTTCGCTTAAACTGCTTCAACAGGGCTTTGGAAGTGTTATTCGAATGTGTTAATTCTTGTGTGTTAATTTCTTGCGTGTTAATTCTTGCGTGTTAATTCTTGCGTGTTAATTTTTTGTGTGTTAATTTCATGACCAAATTTTCGATCAATATATGGCAAACACGTTCTTTCGAAATGCCTACATCCTCTGCTACCTCTCTAACCTCAATTCGGCGATCGTCCAGCACGATTTGGTGAACTTTTCCGATGCTATCGGTAGTGGTTGCAATTTTTTGACCGTCCCGAACGCTCATCGTCAACTAAACTGATACGACCACGTTTAAGTTCAGTCGTCAAAAAATTCCCCGTGGCAAATCACGGCGCAGAGTTCTCTTAAATTCTTCTCGGCTATAATTTGCGTAGGCAGCAACCGAGCTAACAGAATATTTAACGTGTAACGTCGTCTTCATGTTGAGGCTTGAAACTTTTCAAACTATCGTCGTACTTATTATTGCTGTAAAATTGAATAATAATAACATGATTTTTATATAATTTTATATTTCATCGGCAGATATTTCGGTCGAAAACGCCTCCAGGAAAACGAGGAACCGTTCATACCCGGATCCAAGTACCTAGTCGAAGTAGGCTATTCCTATTGGACGCTGGGATACATCTTAAGCTATCGGGGTGCGAAGAAACTGCTTGACGCCGATCCCTTATCAAGGTTGGTGCCTGTGGATGAGTATCTTCCCATTCTGTTCGATAAGCATCCTCAAAAGGAGTGGAAGCAGCATTTTCCCGTCCGTAATCTCAAAGCCTATTCAGCTGCGCCCTTGCTGTTGTACCCCACCCACTATACCGGCGAGAAAGGTTATATAAGTGATACGGAGGATTCTAACATCATTAAGGAGGCGTTACCCAGAGAGGATTTATGAAGTAATAGATTCCTTTTTTTTTAATAGATTGTATATATGGTTTTTTCTTAATGTATTTTTTTTTTATTATTTTTGTACTAGCAATGTATACGTAAATGAAAGTAATCTCTGGAATGTATTCATTTAATTAACATTAGTGGCATTGGTTGCAAAATAATCCAATTTAAAATGGTCAAATTTGCTGCGTTTGGCCACGCGGTTCTATTTATTAAGCTGTACTCGCCATTTTAAATTTGATGAGCTGTACTTTGTGCATTTTATCTTTTAGTTAGTTTTCTTAGAGAAATTAATTGACGATTGACTCTAAAGAAGAATCTCGTTTGAACTGTTGTAAAAGAAAGGGTGCCACGATATTCGAGACAACTAAGTCTGTAAAACAGGGCATTAATTTCTTTGTTGCCATATTAATGGATAAGAATTTTATATAATTTTTTTGCTTTATATTTTAGCCATTTTGCGATGTTATACAGCGTTTGAGAAATAATAATAATATCAAAAATAAAGGATATTGAAAGTTATAATATACAGGGTGAGTCATCACAGGCTTGAGAGATTGTACCTTTGTGAATGGACACTTTTTTTTTCTGTTACAAGGTCTGATTACACTGAGCAACAAAATTTATGCTTTCGAGATTAAAATAGCGTTTTCTTAATAAATTCAAAGTGCTGAACACGATTATGACGAAGATAGACTGAATTGGCTGTAAAAAATGTATATTATTGTATATTTCGTGTATTCTTTGGGCCTGTCGTTTGCAATTGATCCAACAATAATCAGCCAGCATTGACCTGCACCGTTTACCCTGGTATCGTTTCTCCATTTTGGGCAATGTCCTGATCAAAACGTTCGTCGTGCTCATCACTGACTTTTACGGTAGATATTAGGCAGGAAATTTAAAGAAATAAGCGAACCTCTAAGGGCATCTAGCAGCCGAATTTATGAGATGAATTCCTTGTTTATTTTCGCCCTTCTTATTCCCAAAAATGTTTTTTACAACTCGAGAGAATTTCTTTACTTTGAAGAAGCTTCCCAAAGTTAGGATCTCTTGGGACCTGAGGGGTTAATTAATCCGAGGTCCCAAAAAAATTAATTTTGACTTCGTTGAATCGAAGGAATTTTTCATACGACTACTTGAATGCTGGTCCATTCTTATCCGAGGCTTTTATCAAGTTTTTGATGACGTCGAGCTTGATATGTGAAGGAGTATTGAGGACGTGAATATCTTTGCGACGAGAGTCAATAATTTTTTTTTCAATGTGATAGTGTTCGGCACTTTAAATAAGTTCGTAGCCACGAAAAAAATACCGAAAAATATCGGAATGGAAATGTTCAAAAAAGAAAAGACGATACCAGAAAGACAGGAAGGTAAAACATCAGCTATAGAAATGAGATTTTTGAGAAGAATCGAGAATAAAACAAAAAAAGATAAGATCAGAAATATAACGATTAGAAGAAAATTGAAAATACCACTGAAGCTTTTTCTTTTTAACACCTGGTTTCTCAAATTTTGGAATAACCGAAAATTTTTCCTGATTTGAAAAAACAAAAGAACCTTTGCTTTGGATAGTTTGCTCTTGTCATTAGCTTTGGAACGTTGTATAGCACGTTAGGAAATTCCAATAAATAGGAATTTCCCGACCAATCAAAGCTATTCCATTTAGGAAAATACAAAAAGGCGCAATCTTTCGAGCCCTCTGCTTGTATAATATAAGTTAACCTAGAACTGAAGTGCCTTATCATTATTTTTTTTTATTTGTATATTAAAATGGATTTCATACGAAATGTATTTTTTTTTAAGTGAAAAGTTGTAAACATTGTGTTTTTATTTAAACTTGAAAAATAAAAGCTGTTCCCAGAACATAAATAATGTATTTAAATGTATACGTCGTTTTTTTTCTTCATACATCTCCTCTATCCTTTGACAACGAAATATCGGAAAAGAATATCAGAAAGAAATGTATTTTTTTTTGCATGGTTGTTAAAAAAAATCGGCGACGATATAAATTTTTACATAGAAAACCCTTCCAATTTAAGGGCAAAGATTCCAACCTATAGAAACTCCCAAAGTATCAGGAAATTCAGCGAAATCATTTTCGGTATATCGCGGGAACTTCGTATATCATGCATTGAATCACGGTGTAGCGGATATTAAATTGGTCGAGATCGATTGCCGCCCGGAGCGAGATGCACAACGTCGACTGCTCACACCCTATGGATACGGCAAATATTTCAGAACGATAGACAAGCGACATGGGCATATCAAAGAGGCCCATACTCGAATTCAATGGTAATTCGGTGATTCCGTTATTGTTGCTATGGCATTGTTATGCAACGTAAAGTTGGACAAAATAGGGGCGACCGTTTACAATATAAACTTTGTGTAAAGTTTTCAAGGGCTTTGACTCCTTTAAAACGGTGAAAGCACTTTTGGGCATACTATTTTTATTGGTTTCTATAATATCAGGAAAAGACATTATGTCGAAAACCAGGGCTCTTGAGGTATGGGTTTATGCAATAAAAGTGTACAAAAGGCGGTTGTCTTTGTTCTTTTTTGTTCCTTAATAATTTCCCAATTTTAAGGGACACTACTAAAAAAAGATATCAGAAACCTATTTCTTCTACATCATTATCTTTGGGTTACTAACAAGAGAAAAAATCCCCATAAACAGGCCCACACAAAAATACAATAAAATACATTTCAGTGACTAATGATTAAGCCTGCAGAAACGAGTGTGCACCCATTGGCGGCGGTGATATATTTCGAAAGCAGTCGGACATTCCCGAAGTCGGGATTCGTACGCGTACTGTTAGTATGTGGTGTATGAATGACGGGTTGGATTGATGATGGCGAATCAACGCCGTGCTTTGTTAGGTATCAATAGATTTCTTAAATTATGTGAGGTTATAAACGACCTTTTTCAATTCGCGAACATCATTAGACGCAGAACGCTCATTTTCCAAATACGCCAACATATCTTTACCTCGCCGTAGGAATACGACCGAGTCATCAATGGAAGCCATGCTAATTATACAATACTACAGCGAATTTTTGCGTCAGTCTACATCAACAACACAATCAAACTAAAACAGTAAGTAATTACGTACATTACTTTTAATATTGATAAAAACCGAGCCGTACGCTACTGCGGAAGCACTCGTTTCTGCAGGCTTACTAATGACGGTCAGAATTGCCATGCTGACAAATACTTCGAAACTAGGCGAGGTCTTACAAACTCAATCGTAATTCACGAACATCGTATAGAACGGTTACATAATAATAATAATAATAAAGAAAATGATGTGTGGACATTAAAATTATTTAAAAATATTTTTAAAGGATTCATTGCTCATTATTTTACTTCAACAGGATACATCTTTAGAGCAATCTATTAATTCCATTTACGCTGTAACCTGCGCAGATTCAATGTTAAATCATATCAAATCATACGCCACGTCCTATTCGCTCATTATTGGACGAGGGTTCGTACAGCCGTGGCAGATTTCTATTTCAAATCGTCCGCACCGCTTCAACGTATTGTAAATGCTGACATTTGAAAACGGAATAGATTCAAATTTTAGACGTTACTCAATCTAAAATGTACGAAGCGTCTAAGCAAACATCTTATCTCGGCACGCGGGGCGTTTAGATTGACGGCGTGGGCCGAGGAATCAGCAGAAACTGGTCGTTGCGAATAGAGAAATTTTAATACGCCGCTTTTAAGGGCAAACGAGACGGTTCATATTATTTGCATAGGTCTGCATGCGAAAGCTTATTCCCTGTATACAGAGCAAAGCTGATGCGAATTCTCAGAAAGAGGGAACATTTTTTCGTATCGCAAATAATAATCTCAGTCGGATATATTCTGGAATGTGTATGTTACGGAGGTAAGATCTTTTCTTTTTTTGTCTTTTTTTCATTCAACAAAATATTAATCGGCCCAGCCAATGGCATGCTTGTATACGGTCAAACAAATATTTGTTTTTTTTTCAAACAAATCATTTTGTTACAACCAAATATTTGATTGCAACAAATGAACAAACGTGCTAAGTTAAACGAATCCCTTTCCTCCACACAACACTTACATTTAAAAGGGTTAACACCGAAAGAGATCAAGAGCTGGTTTGGACGAAGTGCATGGCACATCTGCTCAGGAGGTATAATTCGGATGAAAAATTAGTTTTCCATGATGGGACAAAGGTGTACATGGACGGCTGGCAAGCGACGGAGCAGTATGGGCAGCGTGCACAAGGCTCACTTTCGTACAGCTTTACTGCGTATCATCCAAGTTTGCTTTTATGCCATTATACATGTTATGTTTACCATACTACGCCACAGTCCTTGCTATCATTATTGTTAGCAAATAGAATATATATATTGAACGTTATATATATGCTAAGAGAGAAACTATTCTATCGAGAGCAGAGTGGCGCAGTGGAAGCGTGCTGGGCCCATAACCCAGAGGTCCGTAGATCGAAACTACGTTCTGCTAAACTTTTTTTTTTTATTTTTTTTTATTTTTTTTTTAATTTTTTTTTTCTATTTTGACATTATACATCCTTAATTTAATTTATTTTATTTTGGAAATTTAACACTGTTGAAATAAATTGCTTAATAGTGCGTAAAACAGCTGGTTTTGTATCTTTTCAAGCGGTTTGGTAATTTTAAATCTAAAATCTTTTCGTCGATTGTTTTTTTTTCTTCGAGGGTCCTTAGAAAAAAACAAAGTATTTTCTGTGGATTATTATTTATTTTTCAATATAATCTCGATTTAACTCTATATTTCTTCGGGTTTTTTGAGCCCTCCGAAAAGTGCGTCCAGTTTTAGTGAAGTGTTGTGGTAAGGGGTAATAGTGAAGATGAATATTTTTTTAAATTTTTACAGGAATTCAAAAATGTAATAATATACAGACTGTCCCATTTAAAATAACAAAATTGACAGTTACTTCCGGTACAATCCATCAGATTGCTAAACGTTTTTTTTGTATTTGTTTTTCTATTTTGACATATACATCCTTAATTTAATTTATTTTATTTTGGAAATTTAACACTGTTGAAATAAATTGCTTAATAGTGCGTATTTGGTCTGGTTTTGTATCTTTTCAAGTAATTTTAAATCTAAAATCTTTTCGTCGATTGTTTTTTTTTTCTACGAGGGTCCTTAGAAAAAACAAAGTATTTTCTGCGGATTTTTATTTATTTTTCAATATAATCTCCATTTAACTCCACATTTCTTCGGGTTTTTTGAGCCCTCCGAAAAGAAAATAAATAGAATTTACTGGGACCCAAATCCGGTGAAGTGGGTGGATGTTGTATTAATTTTGGTCATAGAAACTGCGCAGGTGTGCACCCGTGCATTGTTTCGATGCAAGAGGATCTTCTTCTTTTTCAAACGAGGACGTTTTTTCTCGATTTCTTCGCTCAACCGATCCAGTAACGACGCATAATCCTTTCCAATTATTGTTTGGTCTATAGTTGAGTGTAGGCTTTCACGACCGTAATCCATAGTAGAAATGTCTTTCGGGTGATGTCGCGTAGTTAAAATTTTACTTGATTGTTTGTTCTATTTCCAGGTAATTGATGTAGATGATTCCCCGTGCATCTCAAAAAACCGAGTCCATCACCTTGTCTTCTTCGGAGCCCGTTCACCTTCAAAAACTCACTTTTTTGATCGTTCCTTTGTAGTTTTGTCCATAGTAATGTATCGACGGAGAAACTCGTCAGGATTGCGACGGAAAAGCGGCAAAACAGCCTCAGAGCAAACGCGGCACCTATCTTGTCAAGATTTTTTCACACTCAATTTTCCGTGCAAAATTGAAAATATTGTACTTTGCGATATGCCTGTGATCTCAACTATTTCGTTCACTTTGATTCGTCGATCGTTGAAACCATATCGTGGATTTCGCCAATCATTTCGGGGGTAGCCACCTCCATCGAACGTCCAGAACGATATCCATCTTTTGTGGATGTACGGTCACGTTTAAACTCATTTACCCAATTGTAAACGGTTGCTAACACAGGAGTAGATATGCCGTGAACTTCGTCCAATTCAGCTTTGATCTCTTCCGATGTTAAGCCGTTTAGAATGTAACTGCTCAAACTTTTTTTTTTTTCGTTTTTCTACATAAACAAAAATTCTTTGCTTAAATCGACAGTAAAAATGCAACCGTGTGATGGATATAACTGAGACTTTGACAATTGTTTAGTGACTAATGATCCTTACTAGCCATTCGTTTCGATACTACGAGCGCCATGTCTCAAAGTTTTTAAGGACTTCTTGAACCATCCTCGTAGCTCTCTTGCTTTGATTCTTGCTGGAGTAAAAGTACAAGTATTGTTTTTCTGCTTCATTGTATTTTGGAAAGATCATTTCTGTATATTATGTATAACGTTTGTGGTAGATTTCCTCCTTGCAGGATGCCATACTTAATGTACTATTCTCGGCTTTCTATATTATTTGTGATCTGTTTTGTAGATATTTTCAGAAATTTATTTTTCCATTTTGGCGGTAATGTTCGTTTTGGAAGTTGTGTTAGAAGCTTCCTTCATGTTAAGGAAAATCGCTCCTGCAGTTTCTTTTTCGTCAAGTCAACGTTTATGTCGTTAACAAGTGCTTGAATTTTTTTGAAAAGCATATTGTTGCATATTTTTCAAATTACTTTGTGTAGGTAGATGCTATCTTTTATGTTTCCTTTGTGTTTTGTGTAATTCTTGTAGGACTTCATTATTTGAGTCCTTCCTCCTGTTTGACTTTTCACGTTTCATTGTTTGTTGCTTCCTTACGGTCTTTTATAGAACTTTGGATGATTGTTCAAATCTGTTTGTTTTCCATTTCTAGTTGGTTTATTTCCGAAATAATGGAGAACAACACATTCGAAGCCACACTAACGACGCCAGGTAAGCAGAAAAATATCCGTGTGCTAATGTGTTTTTTTCTCTCCCAACATTGCTATTACCGTGAGCGATTCCATTAATACCATATTGGCATTATTTTCTTGCTTATTGTTTCTAGCCATTTTTTGATGTGATATTTGTAATAAAAGCTTTTGTGTTTACCTTTCTCTTTTTTATGATCTGATGTGTTCCTCTAACGGTGATATTTGTTTCTTTATAAATAAGAGAACGAAATTTCTACCGTAAGTAAAATTATATGCTTTTTTTTAAGTAAATCCGTTAGTGCCACCGGATATTTTACAAAATGGTGTTTTTGCAAAGATTATGTCTTTTTTAGAAAAATAATAATCCACCGACATGTACACTGCCGTTCAGAGAAGTTCGGTCGGTTGGTAAAAAAACATGAAAAGGTTACGGAAACAAACGAAACTAAAAACAAAATGCAATTTTATTGTATGTACAGGTAAAAAAGACAAAAATAAATAAATAAAAAGTTATTCTGGCCTAATATAACATGCTGAACATTATATTTTCTTTTTCATCGAAAAAAACTCCTTTGCTCGCTGCGCGCGAAAAGCGCTGCGAAAAAATCACCGCTGGAACTATTCTAGGCATTTTTTCGATAAGTTTTGTTAAAACGGATTGTGGAATATTGATCCATTCATGTTGCAGAATATTCCGTAAATGTTCTTGTGAAGTTGGGCATATTTTTCGGATCCTCCTGTCCAGTTCATCCCACAACAACTCTATCGGGTTCAAATCTGGGCTTTGTGGGGGCCATGTCATTACTTTCAGGGTGTGCTGTTCTTCTTGCTCCTTTAGATAGTTCTTACACACTAACGCAGTGTGTTTTGGGTCGTTGTCATGCATGAATGTAAAGTTACGGCCCATTATACGCAATCCTGATGGCACTGCATGATTCTGGAGTATTGCAAAATAATTTTCTTTCCTCGTTACACCGTGCACTCTGCATAAATCTCCCGTCCCAGTAAAGGAGAAACATCCCCACACTAACACAGAACTACGCCATTGCTTCACTGTAGGCACAATGCAGTTCGGGATTACTTTTCGGTTTTAGATCTTCGGACATAAACTCGTCGATTTTGCCCAAAAACCTCAAACTTTGACTCGTCACTCCAAAGCACGCGTTTCCAATCATCTAACGACCAATCTAGATGAGGACGGGCCCACTGTAGCCGTTTCGCTCTGTTGCCCCGACGTAATAAGGGTTTTCGAATGGCAATGCGTCAATGAAGGTCCGCTTGTTGAAGTCGACGCTTTACCGTACTCGCCGAAACTTGTTCTTCACGGCCGCGATTGACTTCAGCTGCTATTTGTGGCGCTGTTAATTTTCTATTGCGTTTGCTTAATAATACAATTCTCAAATCTTCAGCTTTTGTTGTTTTTCTACATGCTCCGAGACGAACACGATTTTCTATAGTTCCAGTTGTACGATATCGCTTTATGATGTCATTTACTGTTGAACTTCTCCTATTTATTTTTTCAGCAATTTGTCGCCCCGAATATCCTTCTTCGAACAGCGTAATAATGCGTGAACGTTTTTCTACACTGGTAGGCTTGCCACGTGCCATTTCGAAGTAAATTTTCTTAAAACTTTCGCGCAAAAACGACAGATGCACACCAACACACGTTTAACAGTAAAACGAAGCAAATTTATATCTTTACGCCCGTGATAAATAAACAAGAGTGATGCTGCGGTATATTTCCTAAATGTATTGTTCGTTAATAATCCCCAAACGACCCGTTTCAAAAGATCGGCACTTCCGAGAAATTCTTGGAATGCTAATAAAAGGAACTTTATTGTGGTCGTCGCAATATTTCCACTGTACATAATAATTTATGGCTTTAATCCCTTAGAAAAGAGTGTATGCTTAATATTTTTCTAATTTTATGTATTAATAATTGTATACAGTGTGATATAATAGATTTTTATTGTATGACCGAACTTCACTGAACGGCAGTGTACACGCGAAGTGGCGTCAGAATTAACTTTAACTTACATTGAAATAAGTTTCAACCGTACAAAATTCATGTTAGCTACAGCCGGGTGAAAATTTATAGCGACTGGGACATTGCAGATGATTGAAAATTTATCGATTCTGAAATCTTTAACAGAAAAACGGAGCACGAGCACTATTGCGCAGAATATAATCCCAGATATGATAGGCCAAGGTGACAACAATGTCTTTCTGAATTAAACGTTTAGATATGAATTTTAGACACTCGTCTCCAGACTCTAGTTATCTATGAAGAAACATTGAATGGAGAAATTACAGCATCTATGGTGTCGGCGTATCTGCTCACAATGCGGGAATTGTGAGGAATTGCTTATGTCAAGAACAAGCCTGCAGAAACGAATACACTTTCTGTGCGCTTCACGAAATTAGCAGAGACTAAACAGACTCGTGTTTTGTCGATTCTCGGGGAAACCAGTAGGCAACACGAACCCATTCTCATGAGACGAATAAACACGAGTCTGTCTAGCCTCTGGTAATTACGCGAAGCGCAAGTCGTTTCTGCAGGCTTATGAGTTGCTGAATGGCTCGATTATTTTTTTATGAGGAGTTGGTTGATGTCCCACAAAACATTGAAGAACTTCGAAGTAGACTGTAGAATGGCGATGTAATCCAGAGAAGAACCATTCCAACAAATGTTGGAAAGCGTGCGCAATTCTGCATTAATTAATGAAAATGGCCAGTTATTGGAACATTTACTGTAATTAAATAACGTACTCGAACACTGTGGCATTGGAACACTGAAACACTTCACTATTACCCTTACCACAACACTTCACTAAAATTGGACGCGGGTTTCGATAGCTAAGCTATCATCTTCAGCAGCGATACTTACAATACAATACAATAGTATTACTGCTGAAGATGATCGAAGCGTGCGTCCAATTTTAGTGAAGTGTTGTGATAAGGGGTAATAGTGAAGCTGAATATTTTTTTAAATTTTTACAAGAATTCAAAAATGTAATAATATACAGACTGTTCCATTTAAAATAACAAAGTTGACAGTTACTTCCGGTGCAATCGATCAGAATATTAACAGTTTTTCATATATCGATCGATGCATTTCCCGGTGAGACACCGTGTACAGCAAGAGGACTCCGCTGAGGATTTTTGCCAAGCTTGGTTATAGTCCGCATTACACCGTATATTCCGTTTAGGCACCTAAATACGCTCGATTAGACAATTTGACAGCTCGCTAGCCCAAATCTGTAATTCAAACGCAATTATTCCCAACAGATTGAACGTACCCCTGCGTGCAATTGCGGTAAACGGAACATCGGTAACGTGAACTTTTTCCTCGCGGCGCGCCGGTTTGAAAAGCTCACTTCGGGCGAGCAATTACCAACAAACATTTTGTTGTGTGTTCTATTATAGAGGAGCATTCGGACTTATCTGGTATTTACGAATACCATATATTGTCAGTCGCCTGCTAAATTGAGGTACATTTTCAGCCGGTCATTTGCATTGATGGAAAATGAACGAGGACAATAATAACTGTAGGTAGTCCATCAATTAAAATGTAATAATACCGCGTCGATTTGAGCCATCGAATCAATTGTTTTCGTTGTTATCCACGAACGATTTTGTTATTTAATTTGTGTAAGCGTTTCGAAAATAAAATGATTGCTTTTTCTTCCGTAAAACTGGGCCTGTTGCTACCGTTGCTTTTGAGGATCAGTAAACGCTGATTGGTACGCAATTTGTTAGTCTCAAATCTTGGATGAAATCAGAAAAACAATAAATGTCGTCGCATTATCCTTCACCACGACCACGCCAGCCCTTACACAGCACATCGAACAATCGATTATTCAAAGGAGAAGAACATTGGATTACTCATGACTCATTGTCCGTATTCATCTGACTTACTTCTTTCTATTACTTTTTGTCGAAAACAAATTGCGCGGTGAGCGCTTTTCGACATCGGAAGAGACCGTTAAAGCATTGAAAAGGCATGTTTCTGAGATACCCGCTTCAGATTGGAATAAATCTTTCGGCAACGGGTTCCTTCGAATGCAAAAGTGCTTAAAACTCATTAGTTACGTTATACAAAAGAATTGGTATGCAGTTGTTTTCCGCCATTTAAGTACGATAATGCATGATTAGGTGTCATCTGTATACAAAATAGTTAAGTTGTCGATGACTTCTGTTAGACAAAAGAAACAAAAGTGGTACGAGAGTGGGGCCATGCGGAACACCAGAACGAATGCGAATGAATCGCTAGGATGATGAATTCTTCGAACCAGATGCATCATAAACCACTATTGCAAGTTTTCTAACTGCCAAGTAAGACCTCATCAACTCCAAGTCCACGCCTTTAACTCCTTCCACTCCTTCTAGTTTACGCAAGAGTAAACAGTGGCGTACATAGTCAAACGCCTTAGATAAATCCATGAAAGCACTACAGCTGGTGCTTTCATGGATTCTCCTATTGTCCATATCAGTGACAATCTTTAATCGCTCGCATGGTAAAGAAATTCGGATGCAAAACACTTGCGTCAAATAAGTCTGCATTCCATCAAGACAATCTCTGTTTAAAAATTTAGCAAGCTGAACTAAGAATCTGGCCCTGTTACGTCAAAAAAATAAGCGTGTTTGAATTGAATACATGCTGTAGAAATTCAAGGAAGAGGCTTTCTTACCACAAGAACGATAACATATTTCGAAGAACTTTTTGTTTTAATCATTAATTGCCGCTTAAAAGTTGTAATTAGCTTAAAATATCGATTTTATCAAGAAAATTAGTAACTTAACTGCAAGATCTGTGATGTGGGAAGCATCGATAAAGAAGTGAAAAGGAAACGGAACCAGGAGAAAAAGGCGGGAAGATAGATAAACATATTTTTTTACGGTAATTAGGATATAAAAATATATAAACTGCAGGTTAAATGAGCGTTTGGTTGGTAGTTTCTTACGTTCAAAGATGTCTTTCAATCCTGTTAAGTTCCACTTTTATTCTTAAGTGTTCGTTGAGAATAAGATCCGATTGTAATTATTTACAAGCTAATACCTTCAAACATCTTAAGGTGTGGTAACAATAAGAAAATCATAAAGCCTCAGGGAGAAGCATGTCGAATAATATAATAATAAAATTGAAAATACTCTTTCGAGATTTCCATTTTAATAATGGCAGCCTTGCCGTTGCGGACCACAATGACTCGTTGCCTTTTCCTCATCAAGACGTCTCTAAAAACTTATTACAGTCTGAAATAATGATGATCAACCCATGTATTCCGAACGAAGTCCTAACGTACCTTTAATTAATAATTACCTACAAAATTTTCGTTCGTAATACTCTCTTTTCTTTAAACAATTTTTGATAAACTTCGGATTGTTTCAATATGCCTTCGCATTTCATCCGCTTTCGATTAATAATACTTATGTTTTAGTTACGAAATGGTATTTTGCACTTTGAAGCTCGCGCGAAGTTACCCGAACAAATAATTCGATTTTACCACTTTAACTAGTTTCCGCAGAACTTTTTAGTTGGCCTCCATCCGATGTGAATGCACATGTAAGTGAAGATCATTTTCCGTTCCGTTGACTCATTTTCCTAATTACATTGTCTGCAAGTCATTACCAACTTTAGCTTAAAAACTTAATAAAAACATTGTTGACTTTTGAATAAAATATCACGTCCTTCAATTTGTTACTTAACTCCAGCCCCCCTCCCCACGCCATTTGGGCGTCTCATTTTTTGTAATTTGGAATCTAACCTCGTCGTGCCCTAACACGATATTTCTTATTGCTTATGCGTGCATTACAGGTTGCGGTAGATGTAAAAAAATGGGGTAGAACGATAACTCACGCGCGTTATTATTCCCCAGGTACCCTTTTCTACAATAAGAAGAATTATTACAGTTCATGCAGCATTGACTAGAGCAGTACGTGAGTAAGTTAGAGCCGCTCATCTTATTGTTCGGACGTGTAACTTTGATATAAGCGGGTAGGTCCGCTCCTCGGGAATTAATATCCTGGGGATTAATCGGTAAATAAACGAATCGGCGTGTTAGGCGGTTGTTTGCATGGGTAAGTTGCGTTCGTTATCAATCATCTAGACGTAACTTATTCTATTATTGTGAATAATGTTTGTTCCGTTTGTGATTAATAACTGAGGATGGACAAGAAATTGCTAGAAGCTTCCAACGTCTTGAGATTACGATTGATATAAGCACACAAAAAGTTCTAGAACTTGAAAGGCAAAAGTAGTTAATTCAAGGCTGACGAAAGCTCTTACAATATTAATTTTATAATTCTTCTTTTTCCCCTAATAAACGTACGGCTACAAATTCACACTCCTGATGCATCCTCAAAAGTGTGAAGCAACACCGTTAAACACAATAGCGTTAGTTCCGCTGTTAAAATCAATTGAAGACGATTGAATAGCGTACATTTTCTGAAAAGATACGAATACACGATAAGCTCGGACAGGCCGGCAATATGTTTTTAACAAATGGGTTAATTTTATTTTCTGGTCTTGTTTTAACAACATTCGTATGTAATCAATCAAACACATGCCTTTTAATCCTTTAAAGACCTATTAATATATCAAGCCAAGCGAAGCAAGCTCTGCGATATGTAGCCTGTAATTGTACGAACAGAAGCAGGGAATTCCGACCACTCCTTAACGCTTAATTTAACGCGCAGTATATGCGCAATACAAAGCATAAGTACAATAAAATTTAAAATCAGGAATGTTTGTTCTAAAACAGCTTTTTTTGGATCAAAATTCATTTTCTTGACGCAGTTATGTTTAAATTCTTCTTCTAGAGAGAAATTTTCACATTAAAACGTTCTCGCTGAAAATCGGTGTAGCTAACGAATGGACTCTTGTATGCGAAGGGAGTCAGATATATTATCGCGAACGGTGCCTAGATACAAAAAAGTTTCTAAGACGGTTTTTGTAGATTGTGAAACGACCTGGATAAATTATCTCTATGCTACTGAATAACACGGGAAATTGCCATCTCTGGTCTTATGTATAAAAAATATAATCCAGAGTGTACGTAATTCGATGATTAAAAAAAAACTTATCGTCCTAAGCGTCTTCCAAGACTTGAAAAACTGGAGAAGCGAGATTAAATATTTTTAACATAAGGTGTGTTTCCGAAGTTATTTCTGCGAAACGCGTCCGCCGTGAGGAAAATATGTTCTTGTATAAAGAAAACGATCGCTCTACATCTACTAATGTTATATTTGCATAATTAAAAAGATCTTTGAAACAACTTAACGCGTCTGTAGACGAATCTTCACAAATTTGCCTAAATGTGGCAAAATCTGAATCTTCGTCTAAAACACTTTCAAACTTAATTAGAACACGCTCATTTATTGCGTCTTCTACCGAACAAAGCTGTGTGTGAGCATCTTTCACAATTTGCAGTGATTCCTCTAACGACAGTGAAGAATTTTGTAATTTTTCCATTGCTTGCACTACTCCGATGTAATTGCTGTCAATAGTTTGTAAATCACTTTTAGCCTGACTGTCTTCACATTTTTTCTGACTTGTTTTGATAGCTTCACATTCTTTCGAATTGAACAATAGAACCACCTTCTTTATTCTCCCAAAATATTTATGATAGTAAAATGCCGCTTGTAACCATGTTCCCCAACGCGTAAGGATCGGTTGAGGTGGTTCAGGGGTACGAGAACACAGTCTGTGAAATTCGCGAATACGTTTTGGGGATTTCAGCAACACTGCTTTTGTACTCGCAATTATCGCATCTACCTGTGGATAACATCTACGAATTGTCTCTGTCACAAAATGTAGAGCATGAATTTTACATGTAATATGTAAAAAGTTACCACACCGTTCCTTAAGAGATCGGCCTACAGAAAGCATGGTTGCTGCATGAAATATTTCAAAATTTTTTCTGAATATTTCAAATTTTTCCAATGAGCTTAACACCACTTTTGAAATTACTTGGGCGGTACATTCTTCTATTCGTCTAGAAGCTAATAAAATTGAAGATGACGATTGATGCGGTTCCATTTTGCGCACCATAACGTTAAGTACAGATCTTTTTTTGCAATCAGTTGTTTCATCCACACACAGGCACACTTTTTTATTTTTCGGTTCAGCCTTAATTTTTGTTTTCTAAATGTGCACGCACAGATGGTAAATAATTTCGTTACGTGGTTTTGCTCGGTAGTGTAATATTGGCGTATTTGTTCCAAAATGAAATAAATGAATCGTTGTTTAACAAAGTAAACGCCTGATGACACTGAATCATCATTGTACATAAATCAAATAAGAATCGTTCGTATTTTGCGGCGACACCGGTTTTGATATTATTATGGTTTGCACTTGCCGTTTACAATGTGTTTGCGACCAGCACGTTAGATATATATCGCACACTAAACTAAATACGAATAATCATTAATGAACCGATTCACTGTCTTCAATGCTAGCCGTTTTCTCAATCTACGTACCTTCGACATTATTAAGAACAGAACACAGAGTACTTCGCTGCTACTATTACGTACGCGGCAGCGAACTAGATACTGACCAGCGTTTCGCATGGGAGAGTCCATTCGTTAGCTGCGCCGATGGTGCGCACCCGAATTTGCCTACTCTACTCATCACAATATAACAAATATAAAGAGCAATTATTATAAGTAAACAGTTTAAGTTTGCATTTCAACTATTAAATATAGCGCCATATATTGATATAGCGGATAGTCTGATCACATAGAACATTCAATTATAAATCAGAACGATTCATCCTGAAAATTGTTACGTAATAGATGAAAAAAAAAAATTCCATCGCTGTCCGTAAGCGTTAAAAGGGCACGCGCGTCCTGCGGTCATGGCGTGTCGCACCAACACGGATACCACTATGCGTTTAACAGATGAACAATGGTGGTTAATTTTCGCCCACTTCGATGTAAAATATTGTTACGAATATGCGCCTAATATGCGTAACAGCACGACGTCATTATGTTTGCAAATTTATTTGGGTAATAATTGGAAATCCTAGCGTGGATACATGTAAAATGTGTCATGCATATATTTTGCTATAACGTCAATTAACATCCGATGTAAATGTGTATTAATGTGGCGTATTGGGTGCGTGCTGTCCGCAAGATATTTATCATGTTTTCAATGTAATACAAGCTGTGTATCACCCGTTATCAAATGTATAATTTGTAATGCAATGTCTTGGAATAATTATTATTATGTGTTATTTATGGTCTGTTATTGAATCCGTTGTCAAATTATATTCATCTTGTATAGTATCTTGAGCATACCTGCAATAATTCGTTTCACTTTCACTCCCCGACAAAAACTTAGACGCGGTAAGATGTTTTACGGGTTTTAAGGGTTACAACATTTCTTTGCGAAACTAGCAAGATATCGAATTAAGTTTTTATTCTTAAAAGGAAAATAAACTTAAAAATATCTCCTCCGGTAATATATGAACTGAATAATAAATTATTACTCCAATGTTTAAACAATTTCTGCGACAAAAATTTAGATACTCCGTTGCAAATGTAAAACAAAATCAAGAAATGAGTGATCAGTAATGCGTAGATCCTCCATTGTTCTTAATCACTTCCAATAGTCTGTTATTAATAGATTTATATAAATTTAACACATAATTTTGGGGGATATTCTGCCATTCGGTCACTATTGAAGTTTTCAGTTCCTGTACCGTGAAATATTGACGGCCTCCGCCATAAACGCGGCGTGCCAATTCACCCCACATGTTTTCGATAATGTTTAAGTCTGGTGACCGTGCCGGCCACTGTAAAGTTTTAATCTTTTTCTCTTTAAACCATTCAGTAATGCTTTTTGCTTTATGAATTGGCGCCTTATCTTGTTGCAAAACAAAATTGCGCCCGGCCCATTGGTTTCCAAAACGTAGAAGATTGTCACGCAATAAGTCTTTATACGTCACAGATGTCATTTCGTTCGTGCAAAACACTATCTCACTTTTATCGCGGAATCCAATCGCTGCCCATATCATCACAGATCCACCCCCTAATTGTCTGATCACTTTCACTTTTGGTTCCTTTCTCAGATCATGATAATAATGCGAGTACCCATCCGGTCCGTCCAAATTAAAACGTTTCTCATCGGAAAATATAACTTTTTCCCATTGTTTCTTCCAGGATACGTGTTCTTCAGCAAATCTCAACCTCGCTTCTTTGTGTTTCGCCGAAAGTGGCGGTTTTCTCAACATTTTCTTCCATGATATTACTGGTGACGCCTTTAAAATCCTTTGAACATTACGCACGTGCGTTTGTACCTCCGCCTGTTCTGCAATAACTCTCGCCGACGCAGAAGAATTGGATGCACACCGCAATATCATGCGTTTATTCCGCTCACTTACAGCTTCCGGTCGCCCCTGACCTTTGGTTTGCCGTAATTTTCCGGATCTTTTAGGAAATTTCTAACGCAATGATCGCTTCTTCGTAACCGACGAGCAATTTCCTTCTTACTAACACCATCCTGGTGCCAGGCTAGAACTTTACCCCTTTCTATCAAGGATAATTGCTTTTTTCTACCCACATTGCAAACACTTTATAAAATATAATTTCTCGTGGTGAAATGCGTACACTTTTCCAGCACAACCGCTGCATATAATATATAAGTATCAAATTAAAAAATTTTTGCTTATATTAATGTAATAAATGCGCAGAGTCTAAATTTTTGTCGCGTTTAAAATTCCTATTTTGATCTGGGAAAATCTCAATCACCCCTCATAAAGCAATAAATACCCAGAAATATCTATAAATGGACTATTTACATAACAAGTATTAATAACTCTCATTTACATTTTATATAATGTCTATAAACTTTGTTTCATAAATAGAAACGATACCGCGTCTATGTTTTTGTCGGGCAGTGTACGTCCGATCCCTGATGTGTTTTGAAAAGGCCGAATATATTTCTTGCTGTGGCTTTCGTGTTAAACTAATGGTCTGTTGTGCAACACGTAAAGCGTTATTAAAGGGAGGATCAGTTACAATCTGTTGACAACTTGCACTGTAAAGCTCGTGCTGAACTCAAAGGCTGTGTTTTATTTTACGAGTGCTTAACCAATTTCAAAACAAAGAAAATCTGCAACATATCATTTTAAAGCAAAATATAAAGACCTGTTTTATTAATTTCTATCGACTTGAGTATAACTATCGCTTTTTTTCTCCCTTCCCTTCTTTTCTTCTTCTACTTAGTTCACCATGTTTCTCTCTTCAATTGCATCTATTATTAAGTGAATTAGTTTTTTTCTAATCTATTGTAAATGTTAACAATAATAAACGGCCAGAATCAGTGTGTTCCGGGTTTGGACGGTGTCATGGTTAATCGACATCTCGACGTTTCGCCCACTAGCAAATGAAGCTTCTTCAGGAAAGGGAAAGGTGGTAGGACACAGTTAGCACGGTAACTCAACCACGCCGGTGTAAACCACGCTAGAGGTGAAACTAATTGAGCGGGAAGTTAATAACGCCAATTTAGCGCCAGAGGCGCGCCTCTCAACATTTTACGTCTATTTTGCAAATGTTGCAGTGAACGGCAGTTGAATTTGAAAATATCATTATATTCAACGATCCACTGGAGAAGACAAGAATTTGATATTTCTACCAAAAAAAGACTGATGAGGTAGTAACTCAAAGCTATAGCAGATCTTGTGCAAAAAAATAAACGAAATCTAAAAAAAAATCTAAAAAACGAAAAAAAAAAACGACGTAGTGGTGATAAGCATACTGCGTATCAACGATCGCTTCCTTCGCCGACGCATGAGACAGAGTGGCGTCCAACCGCGGCGTGCATATGCGTTAGGGAGAGCGATGCACGACATCCCAAAAACATTAAACAAAGATAAATAATGTCTAGGGCTATATTTTATGGATATTATGTTTCGATTCCGCTGCGCAAGAGTTTTTGATAAGTCCGGGTTGCGGGCAAAAATTGCCGCATATGGAAGCACCAAAATCACCAGAAATATTCTTTAATTTGTTTCCTATAGCATGATATGTTTCAATTCCATCCTTTAGTTGTATTGTTTGTAACTCAAAGTATTTTATTTTTTGAGGTATGTCACGAAAACGTCCGTTAATAAAATGCAAATTAGTTTATAAAGATGTTATTATATCAGCAACTTTCTCCAATTTTTTGCGCAAAATGAAGGGGATTCTAAGTACGTCCCCCATATTGTTACGATTGGAGACGGAGGAAAGAAAAGTGTTGGCGATTTGAATTTGTATAAAGCAGGTCTTGTAGGTGCTTTCAATCAAACTTTTTTGATGCGACATTCAGAAATTGCTCTCTATAAATAAATTCCGCAACTTTAAGGATGGCGTGGGCAGTGCATGTAACATGCAGCATATTTTTGAAGATGTTTTCCTGCTTTAAGCATAAAAGCCTCAGCGTCACTAACAAAGAGCAAAGCTTTCTCCCGTTCCCTCACATCTTCGAAAATTTTGTCAATACTACTGACAACCACTTCCGTCCGCTATTGTACCATCCATTTACCCTTTTCTATTATTTTTCTGGCTATTAAATACGGCTTTGTTGGACAAAACACCAACAATGACGAGAATTAACCCACCCATACTTTCGTCTACGCTCAACCAACGGTCGTATATTTTTGGGAGATAGCTCTTCGTAGCGTTGACTCGTCGGGAATACTTCTACCCATATATTTTACCAGAAAATTTTTAAAGCCCGGATTATTTAATTTTCAAAAATTCTCATTCGTGATACCAGGAAATTGTGCAATAAATCTCGCTGAGTGTCGCTGAGAACTTGGAAACAATCATGATCCTTAATCTAAGTATCCAAGAGCTCGTAGCGATGGTGGTGTTGAGCATTTTCAGTATATTAGAAGACGTTCTGCGCTCTCTGACTGTGGCAAAGCATCATTGGTTCATAGGAAAGCATGCCCAAAACAATAGGTGCTGTTAGGTTAAATCAAAAGATCATACTAAATACCAAGCAGAACCTAATGGTCCTAATTCACTCATATACAAGTCGGCTATGGATGAAATTCTACGCCCTTGACAGTTGTTGCTGGCAACCGTATTTAGTATAATTGTGACAGACGCGGGCGATTGAAGTCTCTTTTCGATTACTTCTTGCACAGTGCCAAAGTGTATAAAAATACCTTCCGTTTAGGTACTAGATGAGCTTTGCGATGATAACATACGCAGGAGGAATAATTAAATAAGGTAGGTAACCGCCTTCTAAGAGCATAATATTTAGTGAATAGCGCGGTGTTTATTACACAGAAAGCTAACTTTTATTGATATGAATCATTACGAGCCGCGGGCGATGCGTTTTGAAATCGATTTCTTGAAATTAACGCGTCATGTGGTTTTTGGCGGGGTTAAGAGACGTAGTTATCAGTAGGATTAGTGTCTTTCGGACGGCACTGCGCACTATGGGGCCGATCGAGAAAACCGTTTCAAAAATCTATAACTTTTTTATTCATTTACGTAAGCTGTTGGAATCTGATATACACTACCGTCCATATTAGTTCGGACACCTAGTAAAATGTTGAAACTCTACTAAAAGATAATATATTTGCTTTTATATATAAATAACATATTTATATTAGGTCCTTTATGAAGTTTATAACCAATTCTACAGGTAAACTTCCAAGAATATCGATTAGAGAATGATTAAAAACCTATTATATTTTATCACCCAATATAATAATTTTCAGAATAATCCTCATCGGCACAAATAGGATTATTTTTGGGACAATACTGCAGGTAATAAATTTACAATATTCTTTGGGGTGGGAGCAGGCCACCCGAAAGTTTATCGTGTATTGATAAATGCTTTAGTTTCTAAATAAACCTGCTTGTGCGTGCGTTAGTGTTAATAGCGTATTAAAGTTATTAAAATGCGGAGAGGAAAACCGACAAGTTTATAAAGGCGCTCTGTAATTGTTGCTTTTCATCAAGAAGGTTATTCAGTGCGTCAAATTTCCGAAAAAATACATGTTAATAAATCGACTGTTAGTGATATCATTCGGAGACATCAACGCACGGGCTGTTTAAGAGATAGGGCGCGTTCAGGTCGTAAGAGAATAACAACTCACGCCGACGATGAGCGTATAAAATTGCTGAGCAAGCGAAATAGGAGATTGATAGCACCAGAAATCGCCGCCGAAATGAATTGCGACCGTGCAAGAAAAATGTCTGTTATTACAGTGAAACGAAGATTAAAAGCTGCAAATCTTCACGGCCGCATTGCAACAAAAAAACCCCTACTTCGACGGGGAAACAGGCAAAAACGGCTACAGTGGGCAGAAACACGTAGAAATTGGACAGTGGATGATTGGAAAAGGGTGCTATGGATTGATGAGTCAATGTTTGAGGTGTTCGGACAATCAAGGCGCGTTTTTGTAAGAAGAGCGAAAGGCGAGAGAATGTTGCAGGATTGTGTAGTGCCAACTGTCAAGCAAGGAAGAAATTCTGTGCTTGTTTGGGGTTGTTTTTCCTACGCCGGTACAGGAGACTTGAAACGAATCGAAGGTATTTTGCGAAAAGCAGGTTATTTAGAAATACTGCAAGAAAATGCAATACCATCGGGGCAACGTCTAATCGGCGAAAATTTTGTATTCATGCAGGACAACGACCCCAAACACTCAGCAGTGATATGTAAAAATTTCTTAAATGAAGAACAAGATAATGGTAATTTACAAATAATGACATGGCCGCCGCAAAGCCCCGATCTAAACCCCATCGAGCTGTTATGGGATGAATTGGACAGGAGGATCCGAAAAGTATGCCCTACCTCCGTAGGCCACCTGTGGAGCATTTTGTTTAGTGGAGCGGATGCCTCGGATTGTGAAAGCTGTTCTTCGCGCAAAAGGGAGTTTCTTTGATGAACGGAATGTTTAAGAAGTTTTTCTTTATTTTTCGTTAGAATTACTTTTTTTTACTTTTACACTTTAATTTTAATCGCTATTAATAAAATGCAATAAAAATTTTAAGTTTTGGAAAAATGAGTTTGAATATTTTCTCGTTTTTTTTTAACATTTATTTGTGTGTCCGAACTAATATGGACATGCCGCATGTAGTTATATAAGAAAACTAAGAGATTTTTATTGCGTTTTTATATATTGGCTCAACTTGTTGCATTAGTACGTATTTTGTGCTATACACCATTATTTTTGGTATAAAAAAGAGACAAAAGAATTGTGTTTTTAATACTTAATAAAATTAATAAATGTTTCCATTAGGTTCGGGATTGTAAGTTATTATGGACAGTTCACGCACTTCAAAATTAATATCCAATTTATTTTTTAGAAACATTATTGAAACACTTCGCTATTACCATTACATTGCTGTTCATTAAACATACATTGTCAATATTATGTCTGTTTTCAAGCATATGCAGGGCAACACTGGATTTGCCAAATCTTCTGAATTTAAGATGAGCCAAGCGCTCTTTGTACCTAATTCTGATTGATCTTTTTGTTTGCCCAATATATACCTGATCACGATATTTTATAAATTCCTGATTTTTCCATGTTATCTACTTGGTCTTTCAAATTTCCTAAAAAGTTTTTGAGGTTGTTATTTGAACAATAAACAATTTTGCGATCAATTTTAGAAAATATTTTTTGAAGACCTTTCGTGTAACTTGGAAAAAAGGGTACTTTAACCAATTTTTTATTATTATTGTTATTACATTCTAAAGTGGTTATATTTCTAATTCTTATCCTATTCTTCTTGTTTCCTAATAGTATTACACACTACCTCTTCAGAAAATCCGTTTAAGTTGGCAATCTTGATAATCTCTTTGAGTTCGTTTTGGTACCGGTCTTTAATTAAAGGAAAATTAAGCAAACGATGCACCAAAAAGTAAATATGTGCACTAAGTAGATAATACATAAGGTCAGAAATTCAATAAACTGAAATAAACTTCGAAATTAGACATTAAATAATATTTAAAGTTACGTTTTTCCTTGAAGAAATGCTTAAACTTGATACGTACGGGTCTGAAGTGTAAAGTGTGGAAAACGTCTTCATTTGCCGCAGATCTTGAACACTTTTAGCATAATGCAAACTGTATTGACGATAGTTCTTGTTTCGAGCTTCTTGGGCATCCTAAGAAAGTTGCCCAAAGTTGGGCAAAAATGCATTGTAACGTATAATATTCGCACCATGAATAAGTTCTTTATGTACAGTTGAAGGCATCTAATACCAACTATATTTACTGAATAGCGTTCCGCAGTTTTCAAAGCAAATTCTCCAAATTTTTCTGGATTGATCTTCTTAGCGCACGCCAGAATGTGCAACTCCAGGTACAACTAGGGCTTGCAAAAAAACCGTCTTGCAGTATTACTATTTACCTTATCGTGGTTTATCTATAATTAAACCGAATTCATTACGAAATGTTTCCTGGACCTGTTTAAGTTTTGTCGAAAATATAACACAGCGTGTTCCACAATAACGCTTAAACTTTCAAATGGAAGAAGTGTCGAAATTTAATTTTTTTAAACGCGACCACCTATTTTTTTTTTTCATATTAATTGCGCATCTACAATTGATACCTTTCAAGATATAATAAAATAAAAACGAAAGTGAGGCATCAGATCGGTCTTGGTATAAGTAAAGATTTTTCTGCCTGCAACAGCAAAACAAATAAGTTCTTTGTAAGACTGCGTTTAAATGTAACACTTTAATAAAGCCTCTCTTCAAATCTTCTTCCGCGTTTGACTGCGTGGCAATAATATTAAGCGGTATTATTTAATCTTAAAGAACTCTCACTTTTTTTTATGCGAAGCTAAGAGACCATAATAAATTTTTGTCAGTAAATGAACAATCTTTAGGCCCTAAAATCGTCGATTCTTCGACGAACCCGAACGAATTTGTACAGGTGTATTCCAATAAATATGCATAACATTTCGTATATTCGTATATACTTTTCGGTCGCTAAGATATGCTAGTATTTTATACGTATGTGCGGCTTCGCTTTATACATACGTCCACAAGCGCGTAGTATCGGCAGCTCAGCGAGCTTCCCATCTAAGCGGCGGGAATGCGGACGATCGAACACGGTCGGGTCGCGTCGGAGCTGCGTCGACCACCGCCAACTGCGATCGTACGGGACTCGCACCGATTCCGCGGTAATTATCCCGGCAAATGCAATCGCACGTGCCCCGATAATTACCAACCTTTTGGAATCGTTAGAAACAAACGCCGTTTTGTTTATTAGAAATCGGCCACCTTTGATTTCATTCCCGTTAGGTTGGCGCATGACCGTTGACTACACGAGGCCATCTCCCGTATATCAAGTATATCTTCGTGTAGTTCGTGATGGCGCCCGTTTGTAACCGAGTTTCTACAGATCAAATTTACGGTGTTGTCGCGGTAATTGCGTGTTTTGCGCGTTCTTCTGTGACGTCCGGCGTGTGCAGGCTGATGTAATCGACGAAAAAGGTAGATATCGTCCGGTCCCGTCGACTATTTGTGTTTGGGACGAGAAAACGTTGCTTCTTTCAAATGAAAGGTTAGGATAAGATGGCGGCTATCGCGTCAAGTTTTTATGTTGCACATAAGCGATTATACACTGGCGTTTATGGGAGTTCGGACGCATAAACGAAATAATATGAAATTATTCATGTGGTTGTTTTATTATTAATATACAATCATAAAATAAATAGTATGTCGGAGATTTGTATAAGAATTTATGTAGGGAATTTTATTTTTATGAAAAATTGATTTTTTAGCTTAAATAAAATAGGATTCATTTAAATTGAATAATAACTTTATAAAATAAAATAAAAATAAAAATCGAGATATCGAGAACTAGTAAAATAATTGATTTTCAACATAAGAATGTATTTTTATTAACGTGAAAGTAGCTTTTAGTAGAAAGGTAACTATTACACCATGTTTACGTTTAAAAATAATAATAGAACGTAATAATTTAATTGCATTAAAAAATAGAATGAAAAACAATACGCAAATTAAAATATCAAAAATAAGAATAAAATGGTGCCAATGTTATTTAAAATTTGGAACTAAAATATTCGTAACTATCACTTGAAGGCTTGAACAAATTAGATTCGGGTGATTTCATTTCGTTCTGGCTTTGACGAGGACGAGGACGGTGAAATTTAATTTTTTGCGGCCAGATATGTTAATAGTAATAAATAAAAGTTAATTAAATCATACAATTCTGATTATGGAAGTATCTAGTAGTTAAAATAATAACAAAAGCATTCAGAAAAACATTGGGGGGGCACCTTTTTCGACGATGAATTATATACATTACAAGAATGTTCAACATTGAAAATAATTTTACTAAAATTCAGTAGATTACAGAACTATACAGCAATTTGTTGCAATTAACTGTCATAAAATACTGCGTATAGGCTACGGAATTTTAATAAAATTACAAATATTGAACATATTCAAATCTAAGCGTATCACTTATCATTAATTTTAGCGCCATGCTAACCAACGTTTTTTTGATATTTTTTATTGATTGTTTAATTAATTAATACAATAAAGAGATAAACGCTGAAACATTGTAGAAATAAAAAAAAAATAAGTTTAATGTGAAAAATAGAAATTTTGCAGAATTTTTACCATATAGGGGAGGATTAGACAACGAATAATTTTCCGAAAATATTATACAGCGTGTTCGACAATTACTACTAAACGCGGACTTTCGAATCCCTGCAGTAATGCGAATTGTACAATTTCTTGTAAACGGTTGCATTATTCGTGGAGATAATATTCTCCAAAAATAATTCCTGCTCTTGCGACAATGTTAAAATAGATTCAGAAAAGCTCAAAAGTTGCTGAACCACGGAGAGCAGGTATGGGCGAAACGCTTGCGAAGTATTCTATATCCCAAAATGACGATATCCATGTTTGCATCATCAACAATAGGTTTCTGATTTTAAATTTTTGTCCTGTCGGATTTTTTTAAAAATTGTTCGTTCCAACTGTTTGGTGGCAGTTTTTGTTTTTGTGAAGACGTGTCAGATTATTCAAAATGTTTTAGTTTATTAGTACATGTCGGCTTTAGTGTAGTGCTCAGTTTTCAGAATTTTCCAACGTATATTATGTCATATATCGATCGAGATGCACTTTACAGTAAGACAGCCTGTATATAAACTGTAGATTGATATTTTGTTGTTATTGGTACCACTTCTAGGTTAGAATTCCATTAAAAAAAATGTTATTTATGTTCACATTTCGCATATTTGATGTGATTAAATTTGCGAGAACAAAATTATAATTTGCCATATTTCATCGTTTTCCCATCTTTTCAATTAAAAATGTTATTTAGGGTACACACAGTATATTGCATTTATTTTTTTTGTATTTATTACAATTTAAGCAATTTATTTATTTATATTTAGGTACTTTGTAATATGTTTACAAAATTCGGTTTTTGTATTTTCAGTTTAAATCGCGGTAGCTATAAAAATGACAGAAATTGACACTTTGCAGATTATTTGTTTAATTAATTTTTAATTTTAAGCCAATATTACGCTGATTAGTCGCGTTATAACGAACTTGGAAATTACAAATTAATTTCGTTACAAAGCATGGTTTTTCAGGCATTTTTTATGTTACTTAGGTTGAAGTCGTGAAAAGTCCCTTATTGAGCAACGCACATGACTGCATTGTGCATTGCTCTGTAATGCCTATTATACTTGAGAATAGGTAAAATGTTGTACAACCAGTGGCGGTGAGTGATCATTAAAGACTGGAAAATGTGCAATATGCACTTAAAAAATCCCTAAATATGCACTTAAAATTGCAATATGCACTTATGATATGCATTTATTTATTATGTTTTAGGAAACTAAAATTCATTTGTCGTTTGTACAAATTGTATATTTATTTATTTTTTTTAATTTTTTTTAAATTTTCCATAGTTAAATTACGTCTACGGTTTGGAAGTATATGTTTATACTGGGAAAATTTCCTTTCAACATCGCAAGATGTCATGCATTCTTAAAACTAGGTACCTTAATTAAACCGCGGACCAAAGAAGTACAATGGATTAAATTTGGAAAAAAATTTCCAGACTTCCAGCTGCTTTGAACATATCTGAAGCGGCGACAATTACCATTAATAGAACGATTCCAAAAGGTACTTTGTCGCGTAAAAAGAAATTAGCTAAGAACTCATTAACAAACCTGGCTACGGTAACAATGATTTGCTTTGCCTCAATTATCTACATTAATTAAATATCCTTTAGATTTATTTGAACCATTTAAGGTTCCAATAATCAAATTAGAAACCTGATAGCCCTCCGCGTCGGTGGTTTCATCAACAGAGATACAAAAAATTTGTTTTTTCAACCTTTGGAAAATGGTTCTTGTGGATTCTTCGAATTATCGAGAAAACTTTCCTCCAAAAGTTGCTGCCGCGATTTATTAGAATTTTGAGAAACCCTGTTCTGATAAAATGTTGTTTTCAAATGTCAGTACAATAGAATTAAAATTTATTTAGAAAACATCCGTCTCAATTTTAACGATTATTCTAACCTCCTTTTATTAAATCCTATTTTTGGGAAAGTCCATCTCATTATTGCAAAATTGAAAGAATGCTAATCAGTTTTTTAGATTTTATTATAGTTCTTATGGAAATGGCGAATATATGCATAAATATGCAAAGTAATGATGAAAAAAAAAAAAGGTAAAAAACGTATTCTTAAGGTGAGAAATAGACATGTACAAAATACGGAAGAAATATACCAAAAAACAAACATACGCATTTTGCATAAAATCCAGTCTTTAATGATCACTTATCGCAGGGTCACGCAGAACCTCGCGTATTTCCGGTGCATAGTACAGTATACAGAATATGCAAGGAAAATACACGAGGAAATCGAATCGTGGTGCGTGGCCCTTGCTTACGTACCCGCCGCCGCTGTGTACAGCAATTAATGTTATTATTTACTGTTGAATAAATACGAATTTGTGTCCATAATCCCGTGAAACCTGAAGTATATGTCCGTTAAACTTGAGCACAATATATTTTATTTCGACGAGATCGTATTCGTACGTATAGGATTGAATTTTACGCTCTGATATATTCCATCTCTTCCTTGCAGATCAGCGTGATGGTTAGGAAGAACACAAAGCTATCCAAGAGGGCGTTGAAAGTTTTAAAGAGCAAGCGCTTGTCGGATTATCACCGTAAAAGGAGGCAACAGGCCGAAGGGCGAGAGTAAGTAAATTTCGTTTTAACAAACAACGTCAACTAGAGATACATTCCGCTCTGTTTGATTCGAGCGAACATAAAACGTAACGGAAGCTGGAGTATTGTATTTTCAAGTGTTGTTTCCGTCTTTTTATTACGCCTGGATTTAAAAAAAAATAGATTGTTTTGACGATAAACGAGGTTGGAAAGAATTTGTTGAAATGTCTGACTCTGGTACGCTGTCGTCTGAAATTTATGACCATATTCAATAAATGTTCTCATTAATTTTTCAATTTATTACATTTCAATTTTTTATTGTTTTAACGTGGAGTTATACAGGATGTCTTTGAAAATTAACTAACATCTAGAAAACTAGCAATTGAAGAAATGTATGGGGGGTCAAACGGGCTAAATAGAGGTTAAATTTAAAATATTTTGAAAATTCACGGCGTCTTTAATTTAATGCGCACGTTTGTGGGTAATATTTACTAAACATTAATGGTTTTTTAAATTACAATTTAATTAAGTTACTGGAAAATTACATGCTTTTTTTGGGAAGATTTCATTTAATCTTCTAGCAAATTATTTCGATTATCGATCCACACCCTGTAACGTAGCAGAAGCAGCAAGTTAATGCGAATTATAAAGTGTACTCCAACTAACAAACGAATGTCATCAAACATCAACTTTGCAGCTGGCAAAAAGTTCTACGAACACTTCATAAGTGTCTCAGATCATTAATAACTTTTTCCGGACGTCTATGTCAGAAAACTTTTCGGAAGAAGAGGAGGGCTTTCTAAATTGATAAATTGTGAACCTCTTCGTGCGGTGCTCCTTCAAAGTTGGATTCAAGTTTGATCTTACTTGCGTAAAAATTATGAATTATACAAGGGGATGAAACACTCTGTAGGTGACGACGTTTTTGGATACCTCTCTTTAGTCCACGTGAAGTTTCTGTTAAGAAACTCCAGTCGTTGCTTCTGTGTTAAACGGCGTACGAGAGTAGTTTGAAAAGTTTCTAATAGCCTAATACGAAAACAAGTTTTTTTTGACAAATTTAGTTTTATTTTCCAACGTAGTCTCATTATAAGTCTTTACATTTTCTCGATCGATGCTCCCACGTCTTTAATCCGTCCAAGTAGTAGTTAGTTGTTCTGCAAAATAGGGATTTACGAATGTGAGGGCTTCCTCATTCGATGAAAGTTGCCGTCCTTTGAGCGAAACTTTGAGACAAACTAGAGATTTAGAGAATATCTACAGTTAAACGCGAGTCTCACAGTTGAATATGGCAGCCAAGTGGTGTCCGGTGTTAGTATTGTTTAGTAACTATGATAACAGTAAACGAAACAAACTAATATTGATCTTACGTTGCTAGCGTTTGAATTGGTATAACTTGATGCTGAATGCTGAACATCCTGTATATTTCGAGGGCGTTCTAGTACCATGTCTAGTTAGAGCCAAATACGCAATTTAATCTCGTAAAAATTTACGTCAACATGCATTTATATTTCCGATTTTTGAAGGAAATAGATACATCTAAATTTAAATTATTTATTATTGTGGTTTATTTCTAAACGAGGAAACTAATAGCCTAATAATATTTTAAAATAACAATGTGTCTGGTTCGCTACTTACTGATCAACCTGCATATATGGAAATAATTTACAAAGATATTCTAGAAGGTCAGTCTATTATGTCTATAGGTACTGCGGATCGACGACCGCTTCTTTTACTTAATATAGGCGCTCTTAGAGAGTCGTGCCGGTTTATACACGCTCCTCAGTCAAGCCACATCCTCTACGCATTCCATGCGAGTTATTCGTTAATGTTTAATCAGGAAGCATGATTGCCCATGTTTCATCTTTCTATATTTCTATTCGTTTTCTGAGGCTAGCATTTTTTTTAATGTCTGTTTTTTTTTTGTTTTCGATTATTGTTATCATATTTATTGACATTAGTGCTACCAGCTTTTTGAGAATCCCTTTTTATTTTAATTAAATTTGATTTTCTTTTATCGGTTATTATTGGAATTATTATTTTTAATTTATGCAGATTTATTAATTTGGTTTTCGTGGTTTTCTTGTATATTTACTATGTGGTCTAGTCGTAACAAGATGGGGGACGTAGTTAGAAACCCCTTTCTTGTACGCAGTCAGTTTGGAGAAGGCTGCGATATTGATTGAGAAGGCTGTAATAAACGATTTAGATGAGGGTCTTCTTCATCTTTACAAGCTAATTTGCATTTTATTAACATTTTCGTCAAATACCTCAAAAAATGAAATACTTCGAGTCACAAGCAATGCAACTAACAGAGCTTAATCAATCATTTCCTTTAATTCTGTTATTAGGTAGACCTACCATCAGTCAACGATAATTTCGGAAAAACGGCTAAATCGCTCGTCTTCTCTCCATTTCTTTACGTCCTGAATATTCGTTTTTAATATAAGTTGTTTCTACAAGCAAGTACAAAATATATTCTATTGTGTCTTTGTAATCTATTCGCAAATTAAACATGAACCGTCAGAATTTCATTACATTTAGGTTGAGCATCTAGTCATAGTCAGATAAACATGGTGATTGTGTACCACTTTCCCTAACGTACGACCCCGCGATTTTTGGACGAATGTATCCCCCCCACTCTGACTCAAGCGTCGGCGATAGAGGGTGTCGTCGATTCGCAGTATGATTACGTCATTAGAAAAATTTAGAGTCTCATTATTTTTCCATAAGTTTGGGACACCTGTATATATAAAAAAACCTGGCTAAAGACTATAATTTTAAGAATCAGGATTAATCTCTTAAATTAGTAAGAAAGAAAATCTTCGAATTTAAGAAAGCTGCCTTTTTATTATTTTAGCTCGGCTATAACAAACGTAATTGTATTGAAATTAAAACTGAATTAGTATAAAAAAGCAAATGAAATTTGCTGAACATTTTATCGCTAATAAGACTTCATAAGTATGATATTTCACGTGAAAATTTATTTATTTCAGGCACGTAAAGACATGTAAAATTTAACATATTTTAAGATAAAATTAACAAGAAACTAATATTACAAAAAACAAATGATTTATAACAGAAAAACTATAAAATACCCTTCCCTTCTCTGTCACCTAACTGAGGCGTCGCAACCGACAAGGGCGGCCACACCTAATCCAAAGAAGATTAGTTGTGGAGTGACGTGTACTTAGAATATTGTGTAGAACACGCACTCGTTTCAATTGCTCAAGCATGCCCAAGAAGAGAGTTTATGCCTCTAAAATTCTCAAGAGGACTTCAACATCTAGGATGATGAGGTATTTGCGAAATCTAAACAAACGGAAACAGTAAGTTGATTTTTTCATGAATTAAACAATCGAAGACGTGTATATAATACAATATATTACACACATTTATAAATTACATTACACACGTTTATAAATGGCAATAATCAACCATTTTATAACACGGCAGCCAGGCGAACCCTGCCAAAGCTATTAGTATCTTTCTCTAATCCTCTCGCCCAAGTTCTATTAAGCGCTTGAACGCGGATAAAATGAAATATACCTGCGATATTTTGTGGTGAATGCATGGCAGTATGCTTTGGTTCGGCGATAATAGAGGACGTTACGCTGCCGGTCTTGAATATAATGTATGCTTTTATACGTATGGCTGTATTGCGAGCAGCATCGTAATAGTTTAAATATAACTCCCCGACAAAAACTTAGACGCGGTGAGATGTTTTACGGGTTTTAAGGGTTACAACATTTCTTTGCGCAACTAGCAAGATATCTAATTAAGTTTTTATTCATAAAAGTAAAATAAACTTAAAAATATCTCCTCCAGTAATATATGAACTAAATAATATATTATTACTCCATGTTTAAACAATTTCTGCGACAAAAATTTAGACGCTCTGTTGCAAATGTAAAACAAAAATCAACAAACGAGTGATCAGTAATGCGTAGATCCTCCATTGTTCCTAATCACTTCCAATAGTCTGTTATTAATAGATTTATATAAATTTAACGCATAATTTTGAGGGATATTCTGCCATTCAGTCGCTATTGAAGTTTTCAGTTCCTGTACCGTGAAATATTGACGGCCTCCGCCATAAACGCGACGTGCCAATTCACCCCGCATGTTTTCAATAATGTTTAAGTCTGGCGACCGTGCCGGCCACTGTAAAGTTTTAATCTTTTTCTCTTTAAACCATTCAGTAATGGTTTTTGCTTTATGAATTGGCGCGTTATCTCGCTGAAAAACAAAATTGCGTCCAGCCCATTGGTTTCCAAAACGTAGAAGATCAGTCTTTATACGTCAGAAATGTCATTTTATTTGTGCAAAACACTGTCCCACTTTTATCGCGAAATCCAGTCGCTGCCCATATCATCACAGATCCACCCTCTAATTGTCCGGTCATTTTCACTTTTGGTTCCATTCTCAGATCGTGATAATAATGCGAGTACCCATCCGGTCCGTCCTCATCGCAAAATATAACTTTTTCCCATTGTTTCTTCCAGAACACGTGTTCTTCAGCAAATCTCAACCTCGCTTCTTTGTGTTTCGCCGAAAGTGGTGGTTTTCTCAACATTTTCTTCCGTGATATTACCTGTGATGCCTTTAAAATCCTTTGAACATTACGCACGTGCGTTTGTACCACCGTCTGTTCTGCAATAACTCCCGCAGACGCAGAAGAATTGGATGCACACCGCAATATCATGCGTTTATCCCGCTCACTTACAGCTTTCGGTCGCCCTCGGCCTTTTGGTTTGCCGTAATTTTCTGGATCTTTTAGGAAATTTCTAACGGAGTGATCGCTTCTTCGTAACCGACGAGCAATCGAGTTCCCATCGTTGAAACATCTAACTAAAAAATTTCGTAGATATAGTTTTAGACTTTTGAACAATAGCGTATCCGCGTACAAAAAAAGTGAACAAAGAAAACGCTTTGTTCTCTTAATTTGTCGTATTTCTTTCGCATTTGTTCGAACGCCAGAAAAAAGCGTCCTGATTATATCTCATCTCCTCCTTTTTCCAGTTGATTGAACCTAATCTATGTGTCCGTTCAGCCAATGTGAATCGAATCGTTTCTCTCTTTTCAGGCAAGTCCCGGTGGAACAAGTCGGTCAATTAAACTTCGACGACGGATTCGACGCCTTGCCGGATGTGCTCGACATAAAGGTAGAAGAATCGGAAGTGACGTACTCCACCAAAGAGTAAGTAAATTTCGTTTTCCGCTTATAGCATTTTCGTCGTGGTTTTTGGCGTGCATTTACGTTCATATTACCTCAAATTAGTCCTAATTCTCGTTACTAGGGTGATTTCTTAAGAATATCTCGGAAAGTTAAGGAAGATCCATGTTAATAAAAATTAGCGTTATGCGTTGTATTTTGAAATTTACGTTTTTTTAGGATATTCGTCTAAAGCTTCTTCTAAAATTTGGATTTTCATGTACAGTTTTAAGAAGAGTCGTAGGCTATTGTAAAATTAAATTCTAAATGCATTATCTTGAGGTTTCAAAATATCTTCCACATCCTTTAACTAGATAAATAAGCCTACTTTGTAATTACACAATCGGTAAAAGCAATAAATTATAGAAGTTACTTGCATTACACATTGTACACTGCCGTTCAGAGAAGTTCGGTCGGTTGGTAAAAAACATGAAAAGATTACAGAAACAAACGAAACTAAACACAAAATGCAATTTTATTGTATGTACAGGTAAAAAAGAAAAAAATAAATAAATAAAAAGTTATTCTGGCCTAATATAACATACTGAACATTATTTTTTTTTTTTCATCGAAGAAACCTCCTTTGCTGTTAATCACCGCTCGAACTATTCTAGGCATTCTTCCGATAAGTTTTGTTAAAACGGATTGTGGAATATTAATCTGTTCATGTTGCAGAATATTTCGTAAATGTTCTTGTGAAGTTGGGCATATTTTTCGGATCGTCCTGTCCAGTTCATCCCACAACTCCGTAAGGTTGAAATCTGGGCTTTGTGGGGGCCATGTCATTACTTTCAGGGTGTGCTCCTTTAGATAGTTCTTACACGCTAACGCAGTGTGTTTTGGGTCGTTGTCATGCATGAATGTAAAGTTACGGCCTATTATACGCAATCCTGATGGCACTGCATGATTCTGGAGTATTGCAAAATAATTTTCCTTCCTCATTACACCCTGCACTCTGCATAAATCTCCCGCCCCAGTTAAGGAGAAATATCCCAATACTAACAGAACTACGCCCTTGCTTCACTGTAGGCACAATGCAGTTCTGGATCACTTTTCGGTTTTAGATCTTCGGACATGAACTCGTCGATTTTGCCCAAAAACCTCAAACTGTGACTCGTCACTTCAAAGCACGCGTTTCCAATCATCTAACGACCAATCTAGATGAGAACGGGCCCACTGTAGCCGTTTTGCTCTGTTGCCCCGACGTAATAAGGGTTTTCGAATGGCAATGCGTCCATGAAGGTCCGCTTGTTGAAGTCGACGTTTTACCGTACTCGCCGAAACTTGTTCTTCACGGCCGCGATTGACTTCGGCTGCTATTTGTGGCGGTGTTAATTTTCTATTGCATTTGCTTAATAATACAATTCTCAAATCTTCAGCTTTTGTTGTTTTCCTAGATGCTCCGGGACGAACACCATTTTCTATAGTTCCAGTTGTCCGATATCGCTTTATGATGTCATTTACTGTTGAACTTCCCATATTTATTTTTTCAGCAATTTGTCGCCCCGAATATCCTTCATCAAACAGCGTAACAATGCGTGAACGTTTTTCTACATTGGTAGGCTTGCCACATGCCACTTTGAGGTAATTTTTTTTAAAACTTTCGCGCAAAAACGACAGATGCACACCAACACACGTTTAACAGTAAAACGAAGCAAATTTATATCTTTACGCCCGTGATAAATAAACAAGAATGATACTGCGGTATATTTCCTAAATGTATTGGTCGTTAATAATCCCCAAACGACCCGTTTCAAAAGATCGGCACTTCCGAGAAATTCTTAGAATGATAATAAAAGGGACTTCATTGTGGTCGTCGCAATATTTCCACTTTACATAATAATTTATGGCTTTAATCCCTTAGAAAAGAGTGTATGCTTAATATTTTTCTAATTTTATGTATTAATAATTGTATACAGTGTGATATAATACATTTTTATTGTATGACCGAACTTCACTGAACGGCAAAGTACATATAAGAACTACGATAAAAATATGAAGGTCTTATAAAGATTGCATTTTACATCTCCTGAGAACTTAGTCTATTAAAATAGATTCCTTCCATTTCTTACGACCACAAAGAAATGGATGCCAATTTACTATAACACTCTTTCATTTTGGAAATCTCCGGAGAAAAGGTGTGGCCCATCTATTTTCCACAATAAAAATGATTCCACAGGGAAGGATATGCGTTGTTTCACGGGATGTGTTGTTTCACGTTTTAAAACTTATTGTTTCGCATAAACTATAACGTATTGCAATGGCAGCTCGCATGAATCTGAACTAATCCGGCCATTATTAAAACAGCAGCAGCGGCAAGATCGTAATTAATAGTGAGTAATTTCATGCTTAGAATTTCGCCAAGTTTGTTCGCCGAATTGAGTTTTGAAGTTATAACGGAATAATTAGTTTTGAAGTATTAGATTAATTTTAGTATGGTTGAAGTAATTGCTTAATGGGTTTGGCTTATTAGAAGCTAGATTAATATACACGACCACTCTCGCAAAGTTTCAAAGCAAACAAGGATTCCTTAGAAACATTAAGAATTGACGAAAACGAAGATGAAGTTAGCAAAGCAACTTCATGGACAATGGACAAAAAAAATCAACATTTTTGAAAATAACTGAAATAAGGTAAAAGAGCAGCGTGTAGAATGAAACGTGCAACAAAAAGAACACTATTCTCTTTGGAGGTTGATAAGTCATTTTAATGTTAAAAGACTGTACGCGCTGCTTCATTGAATCATCAGGATTAACATGAGGCTTGGCATTATTTTGTTGAATAGAGTAGGGCCATTTGTTTTCAATAGCTGGAAAAAGTTTTGCAGCAACATTCTCTTGTATTCCTGCTCGCCAACAGGGGTGGACGATCTTGGTTCGAAGCGTTAACGCAGGTGGATTATTGCTACAGCGTTTGGCAGGTTTTTCGTAAACAAATGGCTAAATGCCTAACTTTCCATCAAACCAGCAGTTAGAAACATCACTTTCGTAATAAATTTCTTACCCTTGCAGGTACTGTGAGGTTATTCTTCGTCTTGAGCCAGATAAAACCTGAATGAAGTTTTTGTTAGATAGAACCATTCGTCTACCATGTTTTTAAAAAACCAGATTATTAAGATCAACGCTTTGCCACTCTAGCATCGACGAACAACACTGAAGACGTTTGATTTTGTCCTCGTCCCAGAGAGGAGGTTTGCTTAAGCCTGATTTAATGTGCCAATCGCAACATTAAGAGCATGACCAAGAATATTCCTACGTTACGCGTTTTACCAGCGTCTAAATCTATGATTTTTTGTTTTCGTCCAACGCTGCTGGTTTTAAGTCACGTTACTTTGCCATATCCTTCATTTCGTAACAATTGCCATATTCTGCTGATCGTTTTTTCAGGTGTAGAAAATCGGAATGTAGCATTTTTGATCGAAAATGCTTTGTAACGTTATTATTGGTGCTTATTTGTAACGATATTGGTAAATGCCTTCTTTAATGTGATTCGGCGCTTTGAGCTTTCTGCTTGCCGGATTGGCCAAATTTTCGTTCTCATAATCTCTTCAAACCGGTATCTTATGCATCAACTCAAAATTCTAACAATTTGAATCGTTTCTTGAAAGAATAAAATTAACAACACAACAATTACTTAAACTTCACTGACTATTGCCACAGCTTCCTTCACGTAACAATAATTTTTGGAAAAAATCGAAATCGGACACTTATATCCGAACAGAGGGAGTAAAAAACAATGTAATGAAGAATTTCATTAAAAATTCGAGAATATAAAAGCGACCCTCCGATTTGTAACCATTTTTTACGTGTTTCATCGGTTTAGTTCGACCAATGTAATGTTCGTAGCTTTTATTAGATTATTCGTTTCAGTGTTTGTAGAAATCGCTAATTTTTTTTTGGGATACCGTGCTTTGCACTCTCTTCACCGTGTGTTTAATATTTTACTTTCCATAAAATAAAGTCTTGTTTTTGTGATCGGCCGCTTTCCCCATAATGTTCCCGGCTTTATTCCTGTTGCCCTAGCGTGTACAACCAATAATTCTGTTCTACTTGCGCTATTCCTTCGAGGAAGCATGGAGGTGGAAATATCAAGTGACTTCTAATTACCAGAGGAATATGTAATTTTCAAAATTTTTGGAAAATAGTGCCCTTGCCGTAGCACGTGATTTATATATTAAACAAGTTTATTACTCGGTGATTCCAAGTTTTTTTCTTTTTTTCATATTTTCCAGATAAGATTCAAACGATAGCAATGAATAATTATAAGATGCAAAAAAAATCTCTATTTCCAGAATAATGAGGCGATGGTAATTTCCAGAAGGCATCATCTATAAGTACACAATCCATAAGTCACAATCCATAAGTACATTTTTATGCAAATCAAATCCGCTTCAAACTGTACGCTGAAAAAAGAATTTATGTCGACGATCTTGGGTTTCTTCCAGCTGCATCTCATTCACCGCTCATATCATACGAGCACGCCCGGTTAATCTTTCGTTTTTTCTTGTATAAATTACGATCCTCTGCATTGGTAAGCGATGTTAGCTGCTAGCTTCGCATCGTCGACTTCGGCATAAATTTTGATTCAAGGTCTGTAGGGAGCCGGACTTCGTTACGAAGTGGCCGCTAGCTATCGGAACAGTAAAATTTATCGATTTCAGAAGTTGGGATCGTAACGGGTTTCGTTCTTTATTAGTGACGGTGGCAGCTGGCACCAACGGGTGCTGTGATTCGTTTTGTTGTTTGTTTGTGATTTATTTTTGTTGTGATTCGAAAGATTTCTTTTTTGATATTAATATTTCATGTTTTGAACGTCCAATTTCGGGTTACTTTGCACTACTGGCCGTATGTCACGAATAATACGACCGATGTCGGCTTCGAAAGCGCCAATTTAACGGTATTTTCCCAGCGTCAGATCAAATGCTTCTATGAACTTTTAATTTTAGATTTTTAGCCGCAAGAAGGAGAGTTAATAATGTTACTTATATGATTTGCTCCATTTGATTGTCCTGTATTATCGGGGCAAACACCATCCAAAGCGTCTCTATTACAACGAGACAAGATGTTACCTTTTACTGCCCTATTCCAAGGAACGTATTGCTCAAATCTTCTGTGCATGTAATTTGTCAAGGCTTTAATCGATTTGATCGGGCGGGAACTTTGCTGCTTTTTAGTTAATCGTGCGCTACTAATTATTTTTGTTATGTTGAAGGTTGTTCTTTATGTAACTTATCGTGTTAATGGATTAAGTCCGTACGACAATAATAATAATTATTATTAGACCTATATCTATACTATCGGTAATCTAAAGTTTTCGAAGCAAATATATTCGATACACATTCATGAACGCTTGTTTCATGAGAATTTGGCGAGGCTTTACTTCTGCGGTTAGGACTCTCTATTTTGGAACCTTCCTATGAAGTATATTCTAGTAGAATAGAAGGAATGCGGAGCAAATTCTTAAAGTTTGCATTTTTTGCGATGTTCGGAAGTTACCTAAAGGACATAGGTTACACCGAACTTCTCGCAGTTTTCTTAAACTCAAACTTCTTCGTCAAAAAAAGAAGCATACGACTTCGTAAAATGCATTAAAATATGAATATTACGACAGTGCTGATTTGTTGTCCGCTTTGTCTCTCAATTAACTTCGCAGATTACTTCTTCTCTTGCCTCTCCCAATGTTGCCGTAAAAAACACTTAGGAAAATTCAGAATTCATGTTGGACAAGCTCCTGATACAAGCCACTCGCAACACCGTTAACAATAATTCCGATTTGTTTCCACGTCTAGTTTTAGTTCTTTCGCACATTCCCTGTTCTCATAATTGCATAAAACAAGAAATCAAATATCAAAGATCCCCGCCCTTATAGTTCGCTCGTTTTCATTTCACTTTACCTCACCGTCATCCATAATTCATCCGCCTCGCTTCTCGCTCATAAATATTAATGGTTCTCCTACCCCATTCCGTCTTTTCGGCTTTCACTTTCACATCGCATCGTCTTCGTCGTCGGTCCGATGGGACATCGGCGTCCGGAGCCGGGCGACAACCGACTCTAAACGGATTAAAACTTTCCTTTGACGGCGGCCAGGAGGGTCGGACGGCGGCGGCTAACCTTAATTGAGTCGACACGGAGCACGAATGGGCTCTGATGGGAACTGTAGCAGCTGTTCAAACGGAAGCACTTTTTCGAGTCGTAAGTTCGATTTAAGTTCATGTACGTTCGCGGACGTGGTTTGACGCGTTGATGACGAACATGAATGGGTAGTTTGATTTTGTTGCCTCGACAAGCGAAACTCGCAGTCGTGCGAAATTGTTTAATTTGTGCTTGACGTAATGTGGAGTGTTGAAAGACCACGCAATATCGCTGCGTAAAACTATCTGAAAAAAATCAACCAATAATTATACTACCCGACAAAAACATAGACGCGGTATCGTTTTTATTTACGAAACAAAGTTTATAGATATTATATAAAATGTAAATGAGGGTAATTAATACTTGTTATGTAAATAGTCCATTTATGGATATTTCTGGGTGTTTATTGCTTTATGAGGGGTAATTGGGATTTTCCCAGATCGAAATAGGAATTTTAAATGCGACAAAAATTTACACCCTGTGCATTTATTATATTAATACAAGCGAAAATGTTTTAATTTGATACTTCTCTTTATATGCAGCGGTTGTGCCGGTAAAGTGTACACATTTCACCACGAGAAATTATATTTTATAACGTGTTTGCAATACGGGTAGAAAAAAGCAATTATCCTTGATAGAAAGGGGTCAAGTTCTAGCCTAGCACCAGGATGGTGTTAGTAAGAAGGAAATTGCTCGTCGGCTACGAAGAAGCGATCATTCCGTTAGAAATTTCCTAAAAGATCCGGAAAATTACGGCAAACCAAAAGGCCAGGGGCGACCGAAAGCTGTAAGTGAGCGGGATAAACGCATGATATTGCG